>CM059214.1:32043015-32213015 GCA_030347435.1 Clarias fuscus | reverse complement strand
TGAAAGAGCCGGGAGTGAATCCTTCACACCTGATGATGCGGCCGTTGCACATGACGAGATGCATTTGGTTGTCCAGCTTACTCTCGGCAGCTGCGGCGGAGGCAGTGGACACCTTGTTGAACTTCACCTTCAGGCTAGAATCCTGAACAGAAAAAAAAAAAAAAAAGCATCATCAATAGCTCATTGGACACCTCCGTATAAGTGCATACACAGTACTGTGCAAAAGTGCTGATCTTTAAAAGTCTCGAGAGGAATGCTGTTTGTTTGTTAAGCCACACGATGACCTACGAATCATTCAAGTATTTAAAAAAACATCTAACTTGAGGCCTGAACCAAGAGGCTCAAGGCTCAAGACTTTCGCACAGTACTGCAGCCATGGTGACTTACATCCTCAAAGGGGCTCGTCTCCAGTCTCTTCAAGACCTCCTGAGTGTGCTGCTCGAAGATGTCCAGGTTGGATGGAGCTTTGGGCGTGTGAGAGTGATGATGATGATGGTGATGGTGGTGGTGATGGTGGTGGTGGTGGTGCCGGAGTCGCCTGCCGTTCTTGCGCATCTGGGAGCCTCTTTTGTGAGACGCCCGCGTACACGCCAAGCTTCCCTGAGATTTCACAGACTTGCTCCCACCGCTTCCAGTCTGGTCCTCCTACAGAAGGACAAAAAACAAACAAACAAAAACATACACATGCACGGTCAGGTCAGTCTTGTGACGTCTAATGTCGTCTCAAAACTGATAATGAGCTTAACACTTGTAGGCTTTTCCAGATAATAATCGTATAGTGGAACCTCTGCATACAAACGTGCCTTAAGGATTTTCGCCTTAAGAACTGAAATTCTGCATGAAATTTACCTTGGCACACAAAGTATTTTCATCATAAGAGCGACCGACCAGAATGCTGGTTTGCGTCTACGGTACGCTGTACGCCGTTCAAAGAGCCAAGCGAAGAGAGTTTACAAGGACAGTAGGAAGAACACTTTTGGTTTCGTTTTTAAAGTAATTTATGATTTCAATTATAATCATAAATGAAGGTTAAGTAAGGTTGAATGACTATTTATTTCAGATTTTACATCATTTATATGTCTTTTCTAAATGTTTTGATTGTTGTCGTATGAAAAACTATAATTATAGTGTTGGAAATTGGTAACATTGGTAATATTTCCGTGTGTCTGGAACGGATTATCTGCATTTACATTATTTCCTATGGGAAAATGCGTTTCGCAATACGAAATTTCATCTTAAGAGCTCGCCTCCGGAACGGATTAGATTTGTATAACGAGGTACCGCCATAATCATATACAATAATAATATTATGATAATTATGATAGTTAATTAATTTTTTTTTTTTTTGCATGTTCAAATAGAAAGAAATTCAAGATGTTAACATGGATTACTATAAAGTAGCATGCCTTAAAAACAAGTTTAAAAACATTTATTATGAAATTTTAATTAAATAATTAATTTTAATAGATTCAGCTGACAATAAAAAATAAAAAATAAATAAAAAGTTCAGGAACCTCGGGTGTGTATTTCACGGTTTCTTGGCATTTGGTCACAGGACACAGGACCAGCTGCAGACCGGCTACTGCGTTAGTGAAAAAGATCAGCCGGCGGTCCATTATTATTTGAGACGGGTGTTGAAAGTTACCTCTAAGTGACGGATTTCCTTGGTGAGCTCCTTGATGAGAAGATTGGGTCTGATATGGTCGGGGACCTCGCTGGAGGGCTCAGTGACCTGGAGTGGACGAAGGTAAAAGAAGAATACAAAGACAGGTTTTGTGGTGAGACCAAGCTTGATGTCGCGCTCACGCGACACCAGATACCAGCTCGGACCTGCTGGCCTTCGGGTGCGGATTATATTACTGAGTGAAGCCCTGACATGACCCGCGGGGGCAAATCTGCTGAGGAAGGAGCTCAGAAAATAACACAGAACACCGAGTGACGTAAACCGGTTTGACATCATTGAGGATGATGCGTTATTAGCGGCGTCTCACCTCTCGTCTCAGCCAGTTCTTCAGCGCGGTAATTAAAGCTTTCACTCCTTTAGTCAAGTACTCGGGAGGCAAACAGTTATCTTCTCGCAGTTCTGGTGGAGAGAGAAGAAAAAAAGAAACATTATCTGATCCATCTGTATGATGAAACCTCATCATCTGTTTTATAACTGTGATGAACGTGTTACACACCTTTTAGGGTCTCCAGAAGATTCTTGGCCACATACCAGCAAATGGCTTCAAAATAAGGAAACTTGAAGAGGTCGGGGGTTTTCAGTCGCCGCTCCATCTCATAACACCTGACGGAAAAAGAGTTAAATGATGAAAAACACCACAACAGTTATTTATTACCTGATGCATGGACAAACTGTACGGACAATGTCTAGTGACTGTCCTTGTTGAACATCTCGCTCCAGATTTATTCCCTTTTCTCCTGTTACAGTGCATCAGGAAAGTATTCATTTTTAGCACTTCCCTTTTTCCTGAAATGGATTAAATTCGTTATTTTCCTCTGTTTCATAACTTAAACAATACCCCATAATGACAACGTGAAAGAACCTTCCAGAAGAACAACCGTCTTGTAGCATCATACTCAAAAAGACTTCAGGCTGAAATTGGTGCCAACGGTGCTTCAGCAAAAACAATTGTTTCTCATGGTCAGAGAGTCCCACTTTTACTGAGGAGTGGCTTCCATCTGGCCACTCTACTATGCAGGCCTGAATGGTGCGGTGCTGCAGTGATGGTTGTTGTTCTGGAAAGTTCTCCTCTCTCCACAGAGAAACGTTGGACCTCATTCAGAGGTATCATCAGGTTCTTGGTCGCCTCCCTGACTAAGGACCTTCTCCCCCTTAGTCGCTCTAGGTTCCAAACTTCCATTTATGGATGATGGAGGCCACTGTGTTCATCTGGACATTCAGTGCTGCAGAAATTATGTATGCATTCCAAGACCTGTGCCAAGATACAATCCTGACTGAGAAGTCTACAGACAATTCCTTGGACTTCATGGCTTGGTTTGCGCTCGGACTTGCACTATTAACTGTGGGACCTTATATAGGCAGGTGTGCTTCTTTTGAAATCATGTCCAATCAACTGAAATTTCCAAAGGTGGACTCCAATTGAGTTGTAGAAACATCTCAAGGATGATCAGTGGGAAGAGGATGCACCTGAGCTAAATTTTTCCTACAAGTCTACCTGAGCCTCCAATAACTACCTGGACTCCATATTAACATCAATTAGCATCAACTGTTGTACTGAACCGCCTGCCACCCAACACACAATATGAATGCAGATCAATTCCTGCTTTCTGTTTCATCCGAATGAGGATGGGTTCCCGGTTTAGTCCGGTTCCTCTCAAGGTTTCTTCCTATTGCCATCTCAGGGAGTTTTTCCTTGCCACTGTGGCCCTCGGGTCGTTCATCAGGGACTATCTGACCATTTTTGATTTATAAACATTTACATTCCATACAAACTTAAATAATTCTTTTGATTGTGTAAAGCTGCTTTGCGAATTGAATTGAATTTTGACCGTCATGGCGAGGGCTGTAAATACTTATACATGTGATTTTTTTTATTATCTTTTTTTTTTAAACTTCTTTCATGGGGTATCATTTGTCGAATTTTGAAGAAAATTGGTAACATTGGTAATATTTTCGGGTGCCTGGAACGGATTATCTGCATTTACATAATTTCCTATGGGAAAATGCGTTTTGCAATACGAAAGTTCGTCTTAAGAGCTCGCCTCCGGAACGGATTAGATTTGTATGACCAGGTACCGCCATAATCATATACAGTAATAATATTATGATGATCCCCATTTGGGAATAAAGCTGCAATATGAATATGGCGAGACGTGGAAAAGGTGAAGCGCTGTGAACACTTCCTGAATCACTGTTATAATAACCTCGAATCTTTTAAAAAGGCTTTCCACTCGGTTCTGAAGAGTGGCTGTGTGACATCAGGCGCTGATGTTGGGATGTTGAAGAGGCTCCATTTCCATTTCATGCCAGTGGTGAGTCAGAGCTCTGGGCAGGACACTCGGGCTGTCACGTTCCAACCCTAAAGGCTGATTTACTGTACGCTTCTGCGTCAGGTCCACACTGAGCCTACGCTTTGAGACGTAGTGAGCGTTTATAGTTTTTTTTTGAGTCATGCTGTAATTACACCGTGTCCTATGTCACTGTGGTAAGACTCTCCGCCGCATTCTGGCGAGGTTTTTTGTGTGTGTGTGTGTGTACACGTACAAACCGTGGAGAATTGAAGTGAATGGATCACGTTGGAGCCGACAGATGTTGAACGACTTTACTGCAGTGGAGAAAATATTTACACACTTCTTCGATTAGTCTCTTTTCGATTCGGTCCAGGAAGTCGTAAATCCTTACAGGAAGAAGTAGAAGAAGCCTTGCTACCACGCGGACGAATCGCAGTTACTGCAGGTTGCTGCGACGTGTATTTTCATGGGGTGGTGGTGGTGCACGTAGGCTTGACGCAGAAGCATGAATCAGCCTCAACACACCGTGTCTTGATGGAACTGGCTTTGTGCACAGGGGCCGTGATCGTGCTAGAACTGGTCTGGACATTTACGTTTCAGTCAAACTAAATTCTAATGTCACAGGGTTCCAAAGTTTCCCTCCCAAGTACACGTAGGTGTTATGATCAGGCGAGAACATACTTTTGACCACACCTTGTAAGCAACTGTATTCAGCATAAAAATACTCAAGCAACATCACATCAACATGACTACTAGGGATGGGAATCACCAGAGACAACCTGATATCACGATAACTACAGTAGACGCTGATTCGATTTGTGTTACGATTCTGTAAACGTCAAAAAAAAAAAAAAAAAAAAAAAAAAAAACACAGGGGCCTGGAGCCTATCCCAGGAGGCTTAGTGCACAAGGCAGGGTGACAGGGTGGCAATCCATCGCTGGGCACAGACACACACACACACACACACACACACACACACACACACACACACACACACACACACACACACACACACACACACTACGGGCAATTTTAGGAACGCCAATTAGCCTAATCTGCATGTCTTTGGACGGTGGGAGGAAACCGAAGGACCCAGAGAAAAGGCGACAGTGCTAACCACTGTGCCGCCTACCATGATACAATCTTAATAAAAAAATGTATCTTTATTAATTTTTTTTATTTTAAAGATTTTGTTACAATTCTAAATCAATTTCGCAAATAATTCACTTCTACCGCACATGACGCTGTGCTGCCTGCCAATGTGCGAGAACAGTTTAGAGTGCGCCACCTACAGGATCATAGAGGAATGTGAAATTTCTTTTCATCTCAAACGCATACATACAGCGCTAACTTGGCATATGAACGCCCCCCGAATGCCCTGACTCATGGATCTTCGCCTTAAGAACTGAAATTTTGCAAGAAACGAGCGGACGACCTGAGGTGAGCGCCAGCTAAATCGTGCGCATGTCCAGGAGACGTTCACTACTTGTTTGCGTCAGTGGAAAGCCAAGCAAAGTGAGTTGTTGCTATTTTATTTATTTATTTATTTATTGATTGATTGATTGCATTTTGTGCAAGATTTAATGACGACATAGTGCCGTGGGTCCCAAAAATGATATATCAAGGACGGTAGCAAGAAGAAACGGGAGCCACTTTCAGTTTTTGATTCCAAGAGGAATCATAAATTAAGGTTAAGTGACGTTTAATGTCTATTTTATATTGTACAGTCGTGGCCAAAAGTTTTGAGAATGACACAAATATTAGTTTTCACAAAGTTTGCTGCTAAACTGCTTTTAGATCTTTGTTTCAGTTGTTTCTGTGATGTACTGAAATATAATCACAAGCACTTCATATGTTTCAAAGGCTTTTATCAAAAATTACATGACATTTATGCAAAGAGTCAGTATTTGCAGTGTTGGCGCTTCTTTTTCAGGACCTCTGCAATTCGACTAGGCTGCTCTCAATCAAGTTCTGGGCCAAATCCTGACTGATAGCAACCCATTCTTTCATAATCACTTCTTGGAGTTTGTCAGAATTAGTGGGTTTTTGTTTGTCCACCCGCCTCTTGAGGATTGACCACAAGTTCTCAATGGGATTAAGATCTGGGGAGTTTCCAGGCCATGGACCCAAAATTTCAACGTAATGGTCCCCGAGCCACTTAGTTCTCACTTTTGCCTTATGGCACGGTGCTCCATCCGGTGCTGGAAAATGCATTGTTCTTCACCAAACTGTTGTTGGATCGTTGGAAGAAGTTGCTGTTGGAGGGTGTTTTGGTACCATTCTTTATTCATGGCTGTGTTTTTGGGCAAAACTGTGAGTGAGCCCACTCCCTTGGATGAGAAGCAACCCCACACATGAATGGTCTCAGGATGCTTTACTGTTGGCATGACACAGGACTGATGGTAGCGCTCACCTTTTCTTCTCCGGACAAGCCTTTTTCCAGATGCCCCAAACAATCGGAAAGAGGCTTCATCCGAGAATATGACTTTGCCCCAGTCCTCAGCAGTCCATTCGCCATACTTTTTGCAGAAGATCAATCTGTCCCTGATGTTTTTTTTGGAGAGAAGTGGCTTCTCTTTGCTGCCCTTCTTGACACCAGGCCATCTTCCAAAAGTCTTGGCCTCACTGTGCGTGCAGATGCGCTCACACCTGCCTGCTGCCATTCCTGAGCAGCTCTGCACTGGTGGCACTCCGATCCCGCAGCTGAATCTTCTTTAGGAGACGATCCTGGCACTTGCTGGACTTTCTTGGACGCCCTGAAGCCTTCTTAACAAGAATTTAAGCTCTTTCCTTGAAGTTCTTGATGATCCTATAAATTGTTGATTTAGGTGCAATCTTAGTAGCCACAATATCTTGCCTGTGAAGCCATTTTTATGCAACACAATGACGGCTGCACGCGTTTCTTTGCAGGTCACCATGGCTAACAATGAAAGAACAATGATTTCAAGCATCACCCTCCTTTTAACATGTCAAGTCTGCCATTCTAACCCAATCAGCCTGACATAATGATCTCCAGCCTTGTGATCATCAACATTCTCACCTGAGTTAACAAGACGATTACTGAAATGATCTCAGCAGGTCCTTTAATGACAGCAATGAAATGCAGTGGAAAGTTTTTTTTTCGGGATTAAGTTAATTTTCATGGCAAAGAAGGACTATGCAATTCATCTGATCACTCTTCATAACATTCTGGAGTGTATGCAAATTGCTATTATAGAAACTTAAGCAGCAACTTTTCCAATTTCCAATATTTATGTAATTTCCAAAACATTTGGCCACGACTGTACATCATTTACATGTATTTTCTAAATGTTTTGATGGTTTTTAAATGCAAACATGATTATGGTGTCGGAAATTGGTAATATTGGTAATATTTCTATGTGGCTGGAACGGATTACCTGCATTTACATTACTTTCTATGGGAAAATGCGTTTCACAATACAAATTTTCGCCTTAAGAACTAGTCTCCGGAACGGATTAAATTCATACGCCGAGGTATGAAAGCTGCATATATGTGTAAAATAACTTTGGAGTCAGTGCATTGATGCATGTATCGCCACGCAAACAAAATCATGACACGTGACTCAACTGATTGACCTTTCACACCGCCAATTTGCAACTCCCTATATATAGCTTAATGAAATCATTGAATGAGAGTTGAGAAAGTATGAATTCCAATGTCCCAATCTGGAGTTAAATGGAATCAGTTTTTTTGTGTTTAGATGTGGGGCTATAAAAGAAACACATTTTGAAATCTAAATTTGAACTCTCACCTGAGCTGCATGCCGATATTCAGGTTATGGAGAAAGTTCCCTCCGAACGCCATGCAATCCTCAGAGGTCAGAACTGCATGGATCCATCCTGGTGAAACAACAAAACAAAAAAAACATAAAGGGCTGATCAATATCTCACACACACTCACACACACACACTCACACACACACACTCACACTCACACACTCACACTCACACACTCACACTCACACACACACACACACACACACACACACACACTCACACACACACTCACACACACACACTCACACACACACTCACACACACACTCACACACACACACTCACACACACTAGCCCTCGGCTGTTAATATCATGCAAAATTTAAATCTGTTGCTTCCCGAGTAAATTAATCTAAAACATTTGATATTGTCATCAGACTAAAAAGCCACACAAGAGTTCATGCTGTGTGTGAGCAAATCAACTGCATAGTAGTTAACGGCTTTATCCATCTTTCCGTCTTCTTCAAAGTTTGATCAGCGTGTGTGTTTATAGGTGAAAGCGTTTCGTCTCTCTCAGTGTGCGGGTTAATTAAGGCGGCCAGGCGCCAACTCCCACACCGTCAGACCCCAAAATCACACGGGGGCGTCCTGTGGAGCGGCAGCGCGAATCGCAGCTGCTCGGCTTCAAGTGAAAAAGCAGAGCGTCCGCTCACCTCTTCCGCCACGCTTTTAAAACACTTTCCTGCTTCCTACAGAACGTCAACATCCCTCCATCGTGACCTTTCACCCTCTTTTTCAGGGTCACTGACTTTTGGTGGAGAGCTCGTCCGAGGAAGTCGCAGCTGTGTAACGTTTAACAACGGATTTAAAAGGCACTTTTCTAGAAGTTTTCTAGATGTCACTCACATCAGCACTCAGTCAACATTAAACACATAAACTGACAAAAAAAAACTGATCTTCCTAAACCCTTGAATTAAAAAAAAAAAAAAAAGTTTTTGTTTAAACTACCAGAACTGCCAGTGTTGCTCACACACAAAATCCACGGCATAGATATGCTTCCCAAGATACTAGACGTTATATATCAAGAGGATGGATTTTTTTGGTCCAGGGTTAATCTATGTAGCTTTTGTATTCAGCACAATGATTATTTCACCAGATGAGAGACGACCTCACGCGTCATTCCTCATAGAGTTCATGTCAATCTTTTATAAATACATACAGTTCATTTGTTCACAGGTTGATTTGTTAAAGGGTTGAATACTTATGCAATCAACAATTTTCCTTTAACATCAACATTTTCAGATCATTCTGTGTAAATCCATTACCAACACGTCCAGTTAAATCTCATAACGCTCTAACCTGTGGGAAAAGTTTGAGGAACTGAATACTTATGCAAACCACAAGGACACAGGAACCCTTCACTAAGAGGGCGTACTCACAGACAACCGTAATAACCTCCTGCACGTGGAATAACAGCAGTGGGTGAGACGGGTCGTGGGTTATGTACCCGCAGGTCGTGGGTTTTGTACCCGCAGGTCGTGGGTTTTGTACCCGCAGGTCATTGGTTATGGGTTATGTACCCGCAGGACGTGGGTTTTGTACCCGCAGGTCATTGGTTATGGGTTATGTACCCGTAGGACGTGGGTTTTGTACCCGCAGGTCGTGGGTTTTGTACCCGCAGGTCATTGGTTATGGGTTATGTACCCGCAGGTCGTGGGTTATGTACCCGCAGGTCATTGGTTATGGGTTATGTACCCGTAGGACGTGGGTTTTGTACCCGCAGGTCGTGGGTTTTGTACCCGCAGGTCATTGGTTATGGGTTATGTACCCGCAGGTCGTGGGTTATGTACCCGCAGGTCGTGGGTTATGGGTTATGTACCCGCAGGTCGTGGGTTATGGGTTATGTACCCGCAGGTCATTGGTTATGTACCCGCAGGACGTGGGTTATGTACCCGCAGGTCGTGGGTTATGTACGCGCAGGTCGTGGGTTATGTACGCGCAGGTCATTGGTTATGGGTTATGTACCCGCAGGTCATTGGTTATGGGTTATGTACCCGCAGGTCGTGGGTTTTGTACCCGCAGGTCGTTGGTTTTGTACCCGCAGGTCATTGGTTATGGGTTATGTACCCGCAGGTCATTGGTTATGGGTTATGTACCCGCAGGTCGTGGGTTATGTACCCGCAGGTCGTGGGTTATGTACCCGCAGGTCGTGGGTTATGTACCCGCAGGTCGTGGGTTATGTACCCGCAGGTCGTGGGTTTTGTACCCGCAGGTCGTGGGTTTTGTACCCGCAGGTCGTGGGTTTTGTACCCGCAGGTCGTGGGTTTTGTACCCGCAGGTCATGGGTTTTGTACCCGCAGGTCATGGGTTATGGGTTATGTACCCGCAGGTCATTGGTTATGGGTTATGTACCCGCAGGTCGTGGGTTATGTACCCGCAGGTCATTGGTTTTGTACCCGCAGGTCATGGGTTATGGGTTTTGTACCCGCAGGTCGTGGGTTATGTACCCGCAGGTCGTGGGTTATGTACCCGCAGGTCGTGGGTTATGTACCTGTAGGGATGAACAAGGTGGTTCCCGGATGGACCACGCACTTGTAGCACTTGTCCACTTTGTCGCCGAAGAACACCTCACTCTGGTTGGGGGACGAGCTCCACTCCTCATACAGCGCGAGGTTGGTTGGTGTAGGCTTGATTATATAAAATACTTTCTCCCCCTGTGTGAAAGGCAAAAAACTGGACCTTTAAAAAAAAAAAAAAACTAATAGCACTGAAACAGAAATCTGTCCTGAACGTAGTGATTTCTACACCCAACTGACACTCAGCTAAAACCGCTCTACAAGTCCAAAGACGACGCTTTAAGAATAGATTTGTAAAAATGATACAAGGCCCCCTATGACGTGACGTACCCAGAGCACGTGGTACCACACCGACGTGCCCCCGAAGTCTATGTGGAAATCCGTGTAGCTGCCCTTCACTCCCATCAGGCAGTACTTTTGGACGAATGGTTTGGGGAAGTAGGAGTCATCGGGCCAGTAGTTCTCCACCCAGGACATCTTCTGAGCAATGTCAGGGACCACTACGAGCTCAGACATCCTGACACACGAGAGACGTTTCAGTTAAAAATGGCTGTTATGCAAAAAGAAGTTATGCAAATGTTAAAGTCACGGCTCAGTAAGGTTACTCTCTAAATTAACAAAGTGTTTAAGTCTCACACACACACACACACACACGCGCGTACCTGGTGTCGGAAAACTCGAGGCTGATGACGTTGAGCACCTTGGGCCGCTGCCGGCTGTAGTAATACTTGACGAACTCTTTGAGTTTCACCTTGCTGTCCGCTTGCCTCGCGACGTCTATGACGTCTATCACTTTATCGCCACCTGTGAACAAAATCCTGTTTCAGATCGGGTACCGTCTCAAAGTCCCGTTCCACAACACTGCTGAAACCTCAAAAGTGCATTCAACACCTATGGAAGGAGTCTCCAGTGTAAAAGTCAGAGGTAAAGCTGTAACTTTAGACTAAAATAAATGTGATGTCAGGAACACACTTATTTCCGCAACATTAAGCCTCATTATGGATGAATTAAATCTATTTACTTTAAACCACACAGAACCACAAATGTCCACACCACTGATGAACACATTAACGACGTAATCACTGGCACTCGGCTTCAACAATCTCTCCATTTAGCGTCCAGATGCATCAGGCCGTCCCATCTTAGAAACACCATTAGAAACGGTTTCTAATTAACTGCCAAAGTGCAGCAGCGAGTCAGAAATGATCCGCACTCCGGCTGTAGAATTGATTTCAAATCAACAGAAAAGACATGGACTTTGTCCATCGGTCAACAGGCTTTTATATTCGCTTGGGGAAAAAAAAGTTTACGGCAGGACGTACGGCTGTGAATCTTCGTCCTGCTTTCAGGGGACCAAACAGGGGAAAGTCTGATGGAGCGAGATCAGGACTAGAGTGAGGACGCTTTAACACTTCAATCACGATGACGTTGGATATCGGTCCTCTGTGTGTTTAATCCAAAGTTTCTCGGCTCTTCAATAAGCGTCTCACTGTAACGAGCCCTGCTGATTGGCGAACCTTTTTCCTCATCGTGTTCCAATACTTCTGGCCCCTCGAAAATCCCGGAAAACTGGAAGCGGTGATTAATTTTCCAGCTGATGGTTTGGACTTATCAGAGAGCGCTGATAACACAGTGCCACCAATTGGAGTTTTAATATAACCGGAGTGCGGATCATTTTTGACTCACCCTTGGATTTGAAGTAATTAGAGATCGGGGAGAAAAAATAAATAAATAAATAAATAAATAAAATCAATGAAGGGAAGTATCGGCCTTTTTTTTTTTTTACTTATACATGTTTGCAATTGATGCGGCAAATGTTGCAGTTCCTCTATAATCCTATAGGTGGTGCACTCTAAACTATTCAGACATTGGCAGGCTTGGTGATTCCCTTCCTTAGCAAGTAATGCGCTGTAAATCTGTGACTGCTCAGTATAATCAAATCCGTTTCTCCGTAAAGACACAGACGTACGGATTCACACCGTCCACATTTACAGACTGAGCCAGTCGGCACGGCGTCGATCCCCGGCCAAGCCGCTTAACAGTTACGTTACAGTGCGACGAAGAGAATCCGAAATCCAGCCGTTATTACATTCCTGAGTAAAGAAACAGAAACAGAAGGTTCCAGATGAACCGGCGACTACAAGGACAGAATCTGCAGCTGGCAGGCAACAAATCAAGCCTGTCAGGGTGACGGTGTGATCGCGGCCCCCGCCGAGCAGCTGTCGGACGCGGAGGCTTAAAGCTCTCACACAGACAGCTGGCAGGAGCATGATGTCGCTCAATGCCATGCTCACCTCATCTCGGGGGCAATTTTATCATCGCTGATCTCGGATCAAAAGGACGTGCGCGGCAAAATATTTATCAGTGTTAATCAACTCGCAAAGATTTCGACCGCATGCCTCTGCTTCTTCCTACAAAGAAAGCCTGAAGAATTATATATTATATATATATATATATATATATATAAAAAAAAAAAAGAGACACACACACACACACACACACACAGACGCACACACATGACATACGATATGAAACTAAGTTTTTATTGTGTTGGGAGAGTAAAAATTCTTTCAAGACAAAAGAAGTGTTTCATGTAGAAGGAGGAAAGCGGAGAGCGCTCGATCGAGCTGCTCAGGAGAGATGCCTGCTGTGCTAACTGAATTAGCCAGCTAGCTAATCTGCTCTCTCTCGCTCGCTCTCTCCCCAGCAGTGCATTGAGGACATAAAGCTGGAGGCTTTTAAACCGAGCCACAGACGTAACGTAAGCGAGAGGAGTTGATCGAGTGACGCTTATAATGCATCCGCTCAGAACGAGCTCCATGATGGAGACATTTGATGATGCTGGGAATTTATTAGTTACAGTAAGTTTTGCACCGTGGGCAAGTCTTCAGGATGGATATGAGGTTTCTTGGTAACAAGGGTTGGGAAAAACGAGGCAGGGAAGGAACAACTGCTTATTTAAAAAAAAAAAAAAAAAAAGAAGGGAAAAAAACCACTGCCTATTGCACATTGCATATATTTATATAATTGTTCTACAAGTATTTTATATACAGTGGTACCTCTGCAGACGAATGCACCGTCTTAAGGATTTCCACCTCTAGAACTGAAATTTTGCATGATTCACCGCGAGTTTCGGCGCTGTGATTAGGTTTCCATCTTTCCGCGCGACGGTCCTCACGTAGTCAAACCGCATAGGTGAGATATTAGGTGGGGTATAACAGCAGGAATAACAGAGGGGGGCGGGTTATTGGGGGGGCGTGGCTTGTAGGACAACTTCCTTACACACACACTCTAATTGGGAATGACTGCTGTCTGGCTTACGGATTACATAAATTGTCTGAATAACGGATGACATTTTTTTAAAAAAAAGTAACTGAGCACTTGAATGGAGCGTTAGATTACTCGTTACATCAAAAAAGTAACTTTGTAACGCATTGCACTCCACACTGGTGAAGACACAGCACCATGTGTCCCAAGAATGTTAATGCAAGGACAAGAAGAAAATGGAGCCGCTTTCAGTCTGGTTTTTAAAGCAGCCGGTGCCAAGAGGAATCATAAATTATGGTTAAATGAGGTCTAAGGTCTATTTATTTCATATTTGTCATTCATCTACATGTGTTATCTATTTTTCTTTAGTGTTTTTATATGGAAAATTTTGATTATAGCGTTGGAAATTGGTAATATTGGTAATATTTCTGGGTGACCGGAACAGATTATCTGCATTTACATTATTTCCTATGGAAACATGCGTTTTGCAATATGAAATTTCTCCTTATGAACTCCGAAACTGATTAAATTCTCTCCTCTTGCCTTTACACCCACACACACACTCTCTCTTTTTATGTTTTGTATTAATTAATTTTATGTATTAACTTTTTTGGGCTGTGGAACGGAAAATCTGAGTTTTCATTATTTCTTATGGGAAAATTCAGTTTGAAGTACGAGTGTTTTGATATACGAGCCCGCCTCCTGGAACGAATTATGCTCACAATCCTCTGTAGTCTTAATGAGTTTAAGAGCATCATGATCAAGACTGAGTCAAGACCAAGACCATGGAGTCACATTCAAGATTGACAAGTCCAACAGACGGGAATTACCAACAAGACCGCATGTATTTTCGAGTCCATGTCAAGACCAAGATGTGTTCATTTGCTGGTTGTTGTAGTTTTTTTTGTTTATCATCATGGTGTTATCATTTCGTATAAAAATGAAAGTGTGCAGGAAATGCAAGAAATGCAACAGGAAGCAGTGCATCATACAAAGGTTTGCAAATTAATGCATGCTTCCTTTGAGTTTAGCACACTGGAGGAAAACACAGCTAGGTGTTAAGATGGATATGTGCTGAATTACGGTTTTTGGAAAGTCCGTCACTAGAAATGTAAAGGGATATCAATTATAACTCAATATTAGGATCTCAAGTCTTCATAAAGAAGAGACCGAGACATAATTATACCCACAAACTCTCAGAAGCTACAGTCTGTTTACGTGCCCTGAATTTCACACACCCCTGGTCTGCGGCAAGGTGCAGCGAGCAACATGAGCTGTCTGTAAAAAGGTGGTGGGCGTGTAACCAGACACCCCGAGTTGCTCTGAACGCGCTGGAGAGGTGAGAACCCGCCGGGCCGGCGTGAGCCACGCTTCCTCCAGCCACACGCTGATTTCATAACGGCTCGCTGAGAGGCTGCGCTCGCTCGCGTCATCCGGGCGATTCGGTTACGACACTCCATTACACGTAATGAATATTTAACCGCGCCGGTAATTACAGATAACGTGGATGAATAACACAGCATTAACCTTCACTCTCACACTCTCGCGCTCACTCAAACACACTCACACACTTACCAACATATCGCTCCACATCTTTCACAGAGAAGTCTGGAGAGGGAAGCTGAAGGCCCAGCCCGTCTTCCTGAGTCACGGCGATGGGGTAACGGAAGCCATGTCTCTCCAGGTAGCGCTGAGTCACCTGGCTCCCGTGCATCTTCAGCATGATCTCTTCGCCACTGCACGCAAAGATGTTTGGATTTAAAAAAAAAAAAATTTTTTTTAATTAAAAAGGACATTCTCCTTACTAATTTGTACAAGAGGAAACGTCCTGAAGAATGAAGACTCAACCCTGATTTCACCATGATGCTATTTGGATCATTTATCAATCAGTACACCACACAGGACTAACACATTCACACTTATGGACATTTGTCTCTTTGCACTCATTCTGGACGTTCATGGACACTTGAGGACACGGCCCACCTGCACATTCAGTTACATATTTCTATTTTATTCGTTGCACACAAGTCACTTAAAAAATGTTTTATTTATTTATTTATTTATTTTATTTTTTTTGGGCCAGTGGTTAAAGCGCTCGCCCTATCATCCGGAGATCGCTAGTTCGAATCCCGGGTGGTGCTGTAACCTCTCGCAGCCGGAGGTCTAGAGAGAGCTGATTGGCCGAGCTCTCTCAGAGGGGAGGAATGAGAGGTACTTAGTGCTCCCACATTAATCACGGCTCTACAGCCAGTCAGGGGCGTCTGTGAGCTCGCGCAACAGAGGGAGCGGACAGCGCCTGTCCTCCGAGTGTGTTACTCCGCCCCCAACGGTGCGCGAGGGAGCCGTTCGAAAAGATGCGCTCGGCTGGCGTCACGTGGTTCGGAGGAAACACGTGATAGTCTTCGGCCCTCCCGGCTGAGTGGTAGTAGTAGCCTTAATGTGGGAGCCCCCTAGTGACGGGGAGGAATTGGACACGACTAAATTAGGGAGAAAATCGGGGAAATTTTTTTTTTTTTTAATGTATTTTTTAAAAAGTCACTTTAAAATCATTCTAATAAATTTGAATAATAATTCTTTAAATCAATCTATTTAAATTCCCGCTTCATTTCCACAACAAAAATGTCTATATTTGACCAGAATCATTTCTTCTCCATATTTGTACAGCTAGGTTTTCGTATATTTTTCTATATTGTATATTTTGTATTCTATATATACATTTATTTTAAATTCTACTGTTATTTGTTTATTTAATTTTTAATCAGATTTATTTCCTTTTAATAATCTTTTAATTTAAGGTCACGGGCGATGGTTTAAGCATCTGTATGTGACAAAATTTGAATTTGGACAGAAGAGAAAAACTCACTCTTTCCTTCAGTGTGCTTTCTCCTCTTATTAGCGCCAACGTTACTAGCAATGGCATTCCGTTTGTTGCTGCTGCTGTCAGCAGAACAGCTGTTTCTTATTCAAACAGATGGCAGCTGTATCCACGATTCGCTCGCGTGTCATATAAACGTGACGCCGGCGGCTCGGTCGCGATGGTGTCACATAGCCTCGGCCTTGCTCACGTACCTGGCGAAGGTCCTGGACTGCAGCTGCCGCACGAATACCACGGTCCCGGCTTGCACGGGCTTGCTGCCATCGTCCGGCTCGGTGTAGTCGTGCCTGTGCCAGTTCTTTCGCTTCTTCACTAGAAAGTCAGAAGATCAGAGGGATTTCAATGTCGAGAACAAACGCCTTTAATCCGCAACAAACCTTCTGTCGTGTTTCTGTATTTATGGCAGTGTGAAAGCAGCAGTATTAACCTTATTAACATTAGAAAAGTACGTAATTAACACACACACACACACACGCACGTAACTATACGTCATGGCAGGACCTGTGTGCTTGTTTTACTACGCTATAATACACACTATGTGGTCTCCTGATCTTCACACCTATGCGTTTCTTCCACAAACACACACATGCGGTGTTGGATGTTTTTATGCATCGTAGCATGACAAGTTCATTTTAGACTCCCAAACCTTGACGATGATTGATGGACAACACAAGGTCCATGATGATATTGCGTCTTAAGGTTTGACTGAAAGCCACATCTTGTGGAAGGCGTTCCTAGAGGGCTTATAATGGTGCTTATTATAAAAGGAAAGATGGAATAAATCTGGAATGGAATCTTTAACACGCATATATGCCTGTTCATAACCCTAGGAGTTCATAACCCTTTGTCCATATAGTGTATACTGTGCTCTAAACCTTGTGTCCGGGCTCAAGGCATTTTCAGTACTGACTCGGACTTGCTGAAGAAGAAGAAGCAGGCTTTATTTCACAGACGTGCATAATAGCATCTTTTCTGTGCATGTAAGGAAGTCGGGGTCAGAGGGCAAGGTCCTGACTTGCTCAAGGGATCAACAGTGGCAGCTTGGCAGTGCTGGGGCTTGAACCAATGACCTTCTGATTTGAAGAAAGAATGCCTTCTTTTAGAAAAAAAGCCCAAGCATGGGTAAAATTCATGAATTGATACAAACAAGCATGGTAAAGACTTTTTATTTATTTATTTTTTTTTTTAAGTTTCATAGTTTCTAGTCCTGATCTTGAAGCTGTCCGTCATTCAATTCGACCTTGACTTGATCTTGACTTCCTTAAGGCTAAAACTGAGCTTGGCCACTCCTGGTCTTGAACTTGACATGGGTGGTCTTGCCCATATCCTTAAGTACAGTAGTGCACTATTACCACAGCATGTATACCCTCTATTCATGCAACAGATGGAGATACGAAAGCTCATTGCATTCTGGCCGTAACATGAACAAGTTATCATCAAGGCACTTGTTCAAATACATGTACATGTCCTTATCGTAACAGCTCAATTACAAGGACACGTGAGATGGACATTTATTTAAAGAGGACCTTTTATTCAAAATTCACTTTTGAGTAATTTTAGGCATTCAGATGGCTCTCCAAGACAATTGTTTGTTTTTTTTTCCCGTGGTTTCCCTTTTGTGACCTCATGTAACACCATTCCTTCCGCTAATTTGTTGCTGAGGGCACTTCATCAGAGAGCTTCAAAGAACAGTCAGCCCTCAACCTTCTCGACACCGACAAGTGTCCAGTTCAACCCCCATCGGATGATTACTCTGGTTAATCAGCCTAATAATGTCTTCCTCCCAGGAGGCTGGGAAATCACCGGTGCTTAAATCAAAAAGGGGGAAATCAATAAAGCGAGACTGAGGGGTAGAGATAAGAGGACGAGAGACGAGACACGAGGAAAGATGAGAGAAAGGACTTACTCAAGGAGGGTCCATGTGGAACTTCACAGTTGGGGCAGTGATAAACGTCGATGTCCACCGCATGGTGCTCTTCGACTTGGACACAGCTGGAACACAATATGAAACGGTACCTTTAGAAGGTCACACAGTGTTCATAGTCTATAAGAAACCATTCTCGAAAAATTATCTGCGGTGAGTAAACGCGGTTGCAATGTCTTGCTGTATATAACTGTTCGTAATGTTACTGTGCTAATCAAGAAATTCTACCCCACTCCAGGTATCGTTAGGTCCTGTTGGTACCAATAAATTTTTTTCTTAAAAAGCAAGATGCAAGCAGCGATGATCGGGTCCAAGCACCTGTGCCATTGCCGCCTTGGCGCACCAGAATTACAGTGGGCACATGGATTTAAAGGGAATATACTGTACCAATACCATTATAATAAAATAAAATTCCTTCCATTCTTATAATTTAAGATCTTCCCGGATGCTGCAAAAAAAATTTAAATAAATAAAAGCATCTCAATATGATGTCACTCAAATTTATTAGCCACTTTTCGGCATAAGTTTCAGCCATTGTCACGGCTAAACCTTTTGAGATATGAAAAATCCCTTCGCAATTTTGGATCCTCAGTGTCTTTAGATAATAATAGCTTTGTTTGGTGGTGATTGTATAAATCCCCTAGGTGGAGTATGTCAATCTCCATTGGGCAAATAACTGACTTCCTGCTGAGTAGAGCACAAGACTTGCACCGCGCAATGCAACCCAAATGTCTACTCGGTTTCACATGTATATGTGCAAGTGTATATGAGCTATGCAGCAAAATCTCGTGTGAGGGCCCAGCTGCTAAATGGCAGCAGATTCCAACCTGTGCTGATTTTTACGACTTTTTCAACATGTTAAGAGCGCCTAAAAGATACGGATGCTTGAAAACAAAAAAAAAAGAAAAGAAAAATTCTTAGAACAACCAGGTCTGATGTCATAATGCTTGGGCCCTAAAAACCCACCACAGATGTTCTGCCTTAAGCTCACCGAGAGGTTGGAGACTTTTGGTCACTTTTCTGGCTATGGGCCTCAGCTCACATCACATTATACATCCGTGCAGTTCAGGAAGAAGGACTTGTTCAAGGGCCAAACAGTGGGTTTGAATCAGTGACACTGCAATCAGTAGTCCAGTGTATTAACCACCGAGTCATCTCTGAGTGTTTTTAAACAAAATTAATTTTATTTGTTTATGATTTATTTTGGGGGACTACCTTTTCATCTCTGGGATCCTGACATTTCCGAATCAATTTCAAAAATAAATATTTTAGCCATGTACCCTCATACACTCTCATTCATTCGCTATACCGCTTTTCATTCCCCAATCCATTGCAACACACACTACGCGCAATTTAGGAACACCAATAAGCGTAATCTCCAAGTCCTTGGACTGTGGGAGGAAACCCACCAAACACAGGGAGAACAAGCAAACCCGACGCACACAGACCCACAGCGGGAACCGAACCCTCGACCCTGGAGGTGCAAGGCGACAGTGCTAACCACCAACCTTTAGGCATAAAAGCTTCTAAAATCTTAAAGAGAGTAATCATTTAGTAGTAATATTTTTCGTTTATAATGTCAGACTAAAACACTTTGTGAAAGATCTTGGACACATTCATGAAAAGAAACGTAGCAGGATCTATCATGAGTACTAAAGAACTCGTCATTTCTTCTTCTGGCACAAAGTGTGTTTTTAACACCATCACGTTAAAGAATAACACCACTATGTCACTGGGAACAGAAGCCTGTTTAAACACGCCGCGGTGTGAATCTGATTCGCTGAAAGATGTGATCGAACAGGCTCCCATGACCTGAAAGTAACTCTGGGCCTGCCGGGTGAGCTTGCGCCGATTACGGTTCCAGACAGACACGCCTGCTTCAATCAGCGCTCCAGATGTGCAGACGTATTTGGGTTGCTCCAGGGAGAGGAAGTACAGGGGCGCAACATGTGGTGCAACGGGGGCTTTGGGGGAAAGAGCAGCACCGGAACGGCGGTGAAGGTGTCCACATCAAAGCTACGGCTCGGGCCTCCTACTAAGCGGCGTGTGTGTGCGTGTGGGGGGGAATGAGGGAAGGTGGTCAGGACAGTGTCTGATACTAGACTTGTAAACTCAAATTTATCGGCGCTTTGAAAAACCCACCGTAAAAAAGCAGAAACAGCCAGATAGGTCTTTTAAAAAGCTTTATTTGGTGTTTTGAAGGACAAGGCTGCACGCGGAGATAAAAACCTGGCTCCGGAGGGGAGATCGGAAGCGACCGCAAACACTCCCACATCCGCATTCCTTTTCGGTCGGCTTCCTTCACCGAGGCGCGCTGAGGATTCTGACTCGCAGCCAGTTCCCTCTCCCTGCCTGGGCGTCCTGCGCCAGCAAAGACTCCGTGCTCTTCGTTGCGGTGATGTAACGAGACGAGCGCTCAGGATGTGAGTCACTGCGCCGGTTGCGTCATGCTGACCTACTGCGCCGTTTCACGCCGGAAAAAAAGGACAGGGTGAATGAGGAGCGTTGCTAAAAACAGCATCCGGGACGTGGGATGCAGCCAAGCGATGAAACACAAGGAAACTTTCCTTGATTAAAGAATTCCACTCGGGACTAAATAGAACAATCGAGCAAGTAACAAATTCACTCTCTCATTCTCGTTCTCTCCCTCGCATTCTTTCTTTCTCCCTCGCGCTCGCTCTCGACTCTTTTCAGGAAAGGCCGGCTTGCATCATCAGGCTTGTTCCGCCTCTACAAAAGCTCTCCGGCGGAGAGGCAGGGTGATGCAACAGGCACTGAAAGTGTGTCAGCTGAGCACAGGGACTCAGCGGGAGACAGCGGCGGTGTGCGGAAAGACTCTGACAGGAAGACAAAGCTGCCTCTAAAGCTCGTTACTCCGATTCCGCCGATCAGCTTTGACAAGTCTGGCGCACTTAATGACGAGAGTAAGAGCGCAGCGCTCGGGTTTGGAAACCGATGCTGTAATTTGCAAGCCGAGTGTTTACTAAACGTTCTGCATAAAGGCCATTTCTCTAATCCCGTTTCAGCATTACAGCGTGGCGCATTAGCTCTTGCCTGGTGATTGCATTAGATGGTTATTGCACCAGGATTGCGTGGTGCAGGATGAAAGATTGATGTTTTGCCGGCTGCGATCCTGCAAGTGTTTCAGCTTTTATATGCATTTCTTACCAAACAAAAACACTATAGGCATTTCCCCCCCCCCCCTTTTTCTTTCGTTGGTTTAAAGAGGTGAACGAACTCGCGTCTTTCTGGAAGGGAGATCATTCCAACGTCCTGAACCTCAATGCTCTTTGACCTCCGCAAACAAAAACCACCAGGAGAATCCTCTGAGTTTAAATCTCATAATCTTTTGACCCGCCCGGAGTGAACTCGTTAGCCGGGCTGATTTCGTGAACCTGGAGGAGGAGGACGAACGAGCGCGGGAGAAATAATGAAAGGAATGAGAGGCTTAGAGGCGCTCCATCAACAGCCTGGGAGATTTCTGGGACAGATAAACCGAATGACCTGGGCAAACTCGAGGAATTACATCCTAGACACACACGTTCGTCTGCTTCTCATCCTTAGAGGGCTGGAAAACATTTCAACCAATGGCGCTCCTACCGATCCGTCCAATAGTTCTCCTCGGGTGAGAGAAGAAGTGTGTCTCCATAGTGATGACAGGCAGAATTCTGTGTATTTCATCTCTCCTTCACACTCTCTCGCTCACACACAGACTTCCCCAGCACATATAGACAGTAACAATGCCTCAGGGTCGCCACAGCGGCACAGCTGTCCAAGGTTGTGTCCCCATCACATCGGGTCCGAGCCGATCCTCGCTCACGTGTAAACACCAGGAGCAGAACAGAGCAGTCACGCTCGAGCACTGCGCTTAGCATGAACTCTGGTTCACTAGGAAAGACACGGAGTTTGCTTTAGCAGGTGTTTGTTTCTTGTACGGATGTGTTTCACAGCTTCTGGAATGTGACGATAGATAGAATGACATCCTGTCTAGCAATCGTCCTTTTTTTCTATTCCAGGCTCTCGACTGTCATACAATACCGCTCATTATAATTATATATAATATATATACACACACACACACACACACACACACACACACACACACACGGTTACCCAACATACGAGCTTCAACTTGCTTGAATCAGAACGCACCTTGCAATTCACACACACACATTTTTTTCCCCCTCTAAACTGTGCTAGAGTTGAAACAAACAAACAAAAAATAAATTTGCGTGCACCACGGTGAGAATGCAAACTCCCAAACGTTTCAGGTGTTTTTGTGCATATTTCATGTTCACTTGGCAACAGAATGAAAACTGTAACAGGTTTGAAATTCGTGTATCGGCATGTCAACAATCAGTAATGTTTATAATTAATGATAAGATGCTCAAGTTTTATCTTTAAAACTGTTTTTAAACTATTTTAACTGCACAACCCTGACTAATTAGTTGCAAATTGTTTAAAGAACGCAACAAAATAAAAAGCAATAAGGCTGCAAAAAAAAAAAAACAGGATGTGTGTTTCTGTCTTTATTCCCGAAAAATAAACAAAAAGACGCTTAAAATACAGCGCGGCGTCTGAGAATTATTATGCAAAACAAACATTATCGGTCCATACATTTAAAAATCGGTTACACTTCTAACATCGATTAGGAGCGTTAATGATTTAATTATTACACCCCTAATAGCAACTTGTTGCTGCACTCGTGGTTCCGTGACTGAGGACTTCTCACGTCCAACACTGCGACCGCTGGACAAACCAGTAGCGCATGTGTTGAGATAATAGAGAGAGGTGAAAAGATTAAAGTGTGATAAAAAGCCTTTATCAGGTGATAAACAAACACACATGGTCCATACAAGCCCAAGTCATCACCTCTGACTGAGCACAAACCACTGCAGCGGTGACCGAGGTCAACTCCTTCGGTCGAGTCAAAACACCCACACGCACACACACACGCACTTTTATAAGATGAGGTTTAAGGTTTCTTCCGTCGCCGCAAGTGTTTGTGAAACCTGACAACGGAGGCTGGGCAGAACCTGACAATGGCCTCTGGAAGACATCAATCACTGTCCTGTGTGAGTGTGACAGAGACGACTTGTCTCACGGCGGCGCCTACAGGCTAAACCCGGCCCGGTTAAGGAAAACCGAGGAGGAAAGCGTCCATCAGACGGCCGAGGAACAGGAAGTGTGGCATAATGAAAGAGGGCAGGAAAGACAAAGCGAGGTTCTCCGGCTCATCCTGTTCCGAGATCCAGACGGCCTGAACCCATTCACGTTGCTCGGGTGGAGGAAGTGCTGCAGAGGAAGCAGACCATCAGTCGCACGGCGGCTGGAAACCTCCTACGCCGGCCCTCGCGCTGTGTGCGTGTGTGCAGGGGAAACGTCAATCGTTCCTGCAGGTTCGACCGAGAGGGCTCAAAAACTGCACTCTCACACACATACACAAACACACACACTCTCTCTCTCTCTCTCTCTCTCTCCACCTTGGGGGTCAGATTTCCGGATTGGTGTGGTTTCACAAACAACGTGCATCTCTCACATGGTAACCATAGCGACCTTGTTCAACGGGGAAACTTTTCAAGCCCACAAAGCTACACATTACAATAAGAAAATGTCTAAAGGACCAAAAAGCAAAGGCTTGAACACTATTTCATGCATCCAGGTGGTGAGAAGGTTTTGAAATAAGTTTGTTTATAGGTGTGATGTAATGTCTAATGGTCCAGATTTGCTAAGAGAACAAGCATGTCTATAGTAAGACTACAGGAATGTGTACAAATATTATGAGCGGTTAGTAGAACCAAACTCAAGGCATGTGGGATAGAGGGAGAAAGTTAATGCATAACTTGTCAGTAACACAAAGCTTTAACCACCAAACCACCGGCGTATTATTAATAACGCGCTGGTTTATACAGCAACACAAACAATCACAGTTTCAATCGGCGAGCACTGAGCGCTCCTTCTCCTCAAGAGGAAATTCACAGCACCTTGCTCTCAGGTTTATGATCCCCTTCACGCCTACTATACACTACCAGTCAAAAGTTTGGACACCCCATCGCATTCCATTACTGATCTGTATTTCCTTCTACTCTGTAAAACAATGCTGAAGGCGTTTATCCAAAACACACAATAATCTCCTCTGAACAGATGATATTGAGATGTGTATCTGCTACTTCTGCTCTGTAAAGCTTCATAACGGCTCTAATCTGAGGTGCTGGTTGTTAATTGGTGATTTCTGAGGCTGGTGACTCTAAATGAACTTCTCCTCCGCAGCAGCAGAGCTCAGGGGGGCTGAGGGGTTTTGCAAACGCACTCGACACAATACTGTTCGTGCAAGAACTGATCCAGAACAGCCGCCCTTCATGTCTTAAAATAATGTCTCAGACACCAGTGGAAGGATCGGTGAAAACACTATTGCTATTCTGATCTAATCTGTATTTCATCTAATCCGTCATCATTACAAAATTGTCCCTAATTAATACTCATTAATTAACATGTTAATAAGCAGTCTTTTCAATATCATTTAACGTTTCACCTTCTGCTTGATTTTCCAGACTATGGAAAGAAAACTTTTGTTCTTATTCACGTGCACGAGTGTTTGCCGGAGTGCATTTCCCCCTTTTTAATAAAAACAGGCCCCGTTTCGGAGCGTGAGCTTAAAAGCCGGTCCGTGAATAAAGGAATAAAAGAATTACGGATCGTAACTGCAATTCTGGCGCAACGTATCGCGCTAAAAGCTTATGGGGAAATTGTATTATCGTTCACTTCCAGTCAGCGACGCGATCCGTATTCACGCCTAATAAACTAAACATTTCAAGGCCTGCTTTTTCATCACTCAGGGACAGTGATGGATGGAGCTTTGATGTTGCCTCGGGCAGACGGAGCCTACATCAATCTTCTTCTCCTCACACACACACACACACACACACACACACACACACATGCACAGACACAAAAGATAATAGCATGATTATGCTTAGAATTTCATTTCACACTCCTAACCAGGATTACAGATGGGACCTTTCAAAGAATACACGAAGCTTAGAAACACATCCGCGGCCTAACCTGTGTATAAAAACAAAAAAAGTCTCGCGCGCGCACACACACACACACACACACACACACACACAGGTGAAGTCTGCCCTGCTATACTGTTAAGCAGACATTAGGCCGTGTCCCTCATCACTGTCAGGCATGAATGGTGAACAGGCTGGTAATCCTCTGAGCTCGTCTCCCCCCGGAGGCGTCCGCTGAAGAAACCGAGTCTCTGAACGCACTCTGATAACAGACCGGCCGCGGCTTCTGGCGAGACAACCTAATCCTGCCAGTCGAGACGCCGAACCGCTGCCTTAAAGCAACACTCCGGTGGATTTCTCCCTGATCCGTATATACGCGGCATCAATGAGCATTTAACACTGATGGGAATTTTCAGAAGCTGGGGGGCTGATACACCACACACACCTGTATATTTCAAATGCATGTTATATACACAAGAAAGTAACCATCATGTCCTGTTTTGGGTTGTGTCTTACTTAACACAAGCTAATAAGCTACATGGTTAGCCAGGTAGCACTTGAGACAAACCAAACGGACAAAAAGGTAAACACACATTTTTGGATCAACACTGGACTAGACCAGAATGAACCACCACATATTACAGTATTATAATTATTTCAGAAGGGTCAAATTATTGGACTGCATCAAGCAAGGAAAACAACTAAAGAGATTTTTTAACTACTGGAACAGGCGTAAGAAGTCTTCGACACTGCTGTGGAAAATTGCTTACTTTTTACAGACTTAAAATGGCTGCATTGACATACAGATCTGAGACATGAAAGTCAGACCTCGGCTTGAAAAATATTTTGTTGACTGGGTGAACAAACTTGAATTATTTCATCACCCCTGACGTAGGCCAATAATTTGACCCTTGTGACGTTGTGACTCTTGGATTTTTTTTTTTTTTTTTTGCAAGACTTTTAAAGGTGTGCGTGTCCCTTTAAGGGGCGTGGCCTGATTCTAGCCGCTAGGCGGCTCCCACCACGTGTGCCCATATTTGCAAAGGAAAAAAAAAAAACCCAGGAGCATTTAAATGTCCGCCCCCCTCCCTCCCTCCCTCCGCCTCATCCCCCCGCCCCTGTCTAAACCCAGCTGCCAATCACAAGGACTGAACACTCCAGCAATAGGGAAAAAAAAGCTTCATGGCTGATTTTCATGGAAACGAGAAATCACAACACACACACACGCGCGCGCACGCACGCACTCACTCACGCGCACGGCAAGAGATCAATCACTGGACACGCTTCTGCTTTCAAATAAAATAAATAAATTTAAATAAAAACATAAACAAGAAAGTACACACAAAAAAAGCACACACTGAATGGGGTTTCAGTGAACCGGCTGCTCTTTGTTTAGTGCCCCCTTTCAGCAGGTTCACCAACCACGCCGTGTGTGTGTGTGTGTGTAACTTTTGGCATAAGAACTATAGTACAGCATCAACAACAACAAAAATCCTCAAACACAACAACATGCAACACAGTGTGTTTACAACCAATAACATCACGTCCATTTTCATCAGCAAAGTAAAAAAATAATAAGAAGAATGGCGAAAAAGGTTTTAAAAAAAAATTATGCATATGAAGTTTCTCACACACACACAGGGAAATGAATATAACCAAGCAATAACATGCACGAACTCAGGAAAAGTCAAATAGATCTGTGTGTGTTTACACACAATCATGCAGAGACGGTTCTCTAAGCAATTTAACATTGTGTTAAAACGCATCTATAGAACGTTATACATTTGTGTGTGTTTCCCCTTTGCATACACACGTTTGCAACCCCTTTACACACACACACACACACACACTATATACAAGTTACAATTTAAAAGGAAACGAACTGATCAACAGAAACAAAAGCCACTACTTCAAAGCGCGGATATCTGCAACAAAGTAAAACCATCACGTCCTGTTTGGCTTTGTGTCACGTGTCTTACTTAACACAAGCCAATAAGCTCCACGGTTAGCCAGTTAGCCAGCTAGCACTTGAGACAAACCAAAGGGACAAAAAGTAAACAATATGAAGCAGAACAGCACCGGAAACGACATGACGTGAGAGTGGACGAGTCGAGCTAACAGTTAACGCAGCATGACAATGTTAATGTTAAACACGAACACACACTGTAATGTTAAATACATACAGATACAATAGAGACATATATATATATATGTATATACACACACACACACACACACACACACACACACAAACAAACACGTTACTGACACCACTGTGTGTGTGTGTAAGAGAGAGAGCCTCCGACAGGAAACCCGAGCAACATCTTTTCACGTCCTATTCTGTTCACGCTTGTGCACTCCGTACCTGCCGTGAAACCAGTCCTTACAGATGTCGCACTCGATCATGAACCGGCTCACGTCGTAAGGCTGCCGGCAGACGCAGTACACCGGAGCCGCCGCCATCTTCACACCGACCGAGCGCCTGCCTGCCTGCCTGCCTGCTTCTGAGCGGCCCCCAAACAACGCCGAGGCTGGAGGGGGAAAGTGGGCGGGGCTTCGCCTTAATTATGCGGAAGTCGCCTTAAAAAAAAATCGGCACGACACAAACGTAGTGGGGGGGGGGGGGGGGTTCTGACGTCATAAAGCAAACCCCAAACAATCGAGCGTCTGTCAGAACTCACAAAAAGAAAGAAAAAAAACCCCTCTTTTTTTATTTTTTCCATTTCGTGTTTTCGCTTTGTCTTCTGTGGTGAATGAGTTTCATATATTTAATATGTGACAAACAACTGAAGAAATAACAATGCGTGATATAAAAAAAAAATATATATATATATATATATATATATATATGACATTTCATGCAAGAATCAAGCGCTTCTTGTGGGTCTCCACAAGATCTCACCAGGTCTGTTGTGAAATGTTTCCTCAATCTTCCTTCGGAAAAGCCTCCAGTTGTTGGAGAGTGAACGGCTTCGTAGCCCTGACCCGGATCTTCAAATCAAGGGTCAAGGCTTTGATTTGGCCACTCCAGAACATTTATCTTGTTGTCTCTGAACCATTGCTTGTCCACTCTCGCTGTCTCCGTATGCTCCGGGTCATTATCCTCTGTCAGGTGGAGATTGGTGTGCTGACGCCACCACGTTTTCATCAAGAGTCTTGACATAGTCCTACTTTTTCATAATACCATCTATCCTAACAAGGTTACCTGGTATCACTGGCAGAAAAGTATCCCGATAGCCTGATGTGACCACCACCATGCTTGACTGTTGGGCTGGTATTCTTAGGATTGAAGGCTTCTCCTTTCTTACACCGAACAAACGCTACATCTATTTGTCCAAAGAACTCCAGTTTAGTCTCATCTGACCAGATAATTGATGACCAGAAGTTCGGATCTCGATCGTGGTGACCCTTCGCAAAGGCCGGATATGCATTCCAGTGTCTTTGGGTAAGGAGTTGGGCCTTTCTGGGGCAATGTCCATGGAGACCACCTTGATACAGAATTCACTGAACGGTGGATCTTGAGACAGTCTCGTCTACTTGGTTGAGGGTGTCTATTAGCGCTTTGGTGGTAGTACGTAAAAATTTGAAAAGTATTGATTTGTCCAAGCAGTATGAATAATTTTGAGCACAACTGTATATATATACTGTATATATATATATATATAGGTCAGACACTGATGTTGGACGAGAAGGCGTGGCTCACAGTCTCCGCTCTAACTCATCCCAAAGGTGTTCTACCGGGTTGTGCAGGCCAGTCAAGTTCTTTCACACCAAACGTGCTCACCCATGTCTTTATGGACCTTGCTTTGTGCACTGGTGTGGAGCCATGTTGGAACAGGAAGGGACCGTCCCCAGACTGGTTCTACAAAGTTGGGAGCATAAAAGTGTCCAGAATGTATTGGTGCGAGTTCCTTTCATTGGAAGTAAGGGGCCGAGCATAACTCCTGAAAAACAACCCCACACCAGTTCCGACATGACTGCGCACCAGTGCACAAAGCAACGTGAATATAGACATGGATGAAGATGGATTGGTCACTTCGAAGTTGCATAAACTTCAGAAGTAGCTTCTTTGGCACACACACATTTTCATTATAACTCAAAAAATATAAAATATTAACAAAAAACATAACTTTTACTATTACTATTTCTACGATATACAGTGGTGGCCAAAAGTATTAAAACAACATGCATTATAGTTCTCCCTGTGCACAAAACCGAGTAATGTCACTAATTCAAGTCTATCTGAATGAAGAGTTGTGCTACTTAAAATCAGCTAGTTTAGTTCATATGGTAGAGGTTATCACTGGAGCCTTGCACGTGCAGGTCCCACCTTCAGGTCTGTGTGCATGGATTTTGCATTTTCTCCCTGTGTTTGAGGGTAAGAGCAACCATGGGGTGGTGCTCCAGTGATCACACAAGTTTTATAGCCATTACATTTTGTCTAGTTAATTTTCACCCACCCTGTATACAAAGTAAGTGAAATCCTGACCATCACTTCCAACCGTATTTTGATTCCTTCTTAGAGTTGCCTATTCCTGCGTGGAGCAGACGCCACTGTCGATGTTCCAACCACTTTGTCCTGTCCCCTCAAGATCCTTCAATTTCCACCCTTCTCTTGCCATCCCCGCTGTGACTCCCCCATCCCCTGGTGTTACTGGACCTTCCTCAACAACATTCACTCTGGGGCTCCCCTGCAGAGCTTGCCGAGTGATGGAATTCCTCAGTTTCCGCACTGTATGCGCTATTCGTCTCCATTTTCACTTTTGATTTTCTGCTCTACTGAAATCTGTTTGGGCTTTTCCTACAGGTCTTCATTCTTTCTTTTCCCAATCCATCTGATGTAGATGATGCATCTGAAGCAGCTGCGGATCAACACTTGGATCTTGCTCAGGTGGCTTTAAAAAAAAATCCCAGGATAGTAGCACAGAATAGTAGTTGTTTGCTTTACATTTCCACCTGGGTGTCAACGCTAGGGTCGAAATATATAATGTAAAATGAAATAATGTATACATATAATTAAAAGAATATTTTGAAGTAATACTACTAAAATATGTGGAAAATATCATATTATATAGTATCATTTATACCACAACAGAGTTAAATGTTTGAATCTGATTAATCAGATGATTTTCCTTGGTGTGCATTATTTCTGTATAACAGCACAGCATTTACTATAATTCTGTTAATGGAAGGAAGGGAGGGATTTCAAGATTCCTAGCTTTTTCTCTCTCTGCGACAGACCACCCTGAAACTGACCTCTGAAAATATAGGCGTATAGCAGTCATAATAATCACAACATCGCACATTTTATCATAAACCATCAGGGTCTGTTTACTCCTTGCATGTCTATATGTTTATATGTCTGTGTATTGTCACCCGTGTTGCACTTTCTTTTTTTTTTTTGTAAATAAGATATTTTTTTTTTACTTGGTTTTCTTCATATATAACATACAGTACTATACAAAAGTACAAAACCTCCAACAATTTATAAAAAATTTACTGTAATGGGGGAAAAAATTAAAATAATAAAAAATTAAACAAGATAAATAAAATACATAAATACCAGTATCAAATAAATAAAGATAGTACTGCGAAGGGTAAACAGAGTCACTGTTTAAACATAAGAAATGGAATTCTCCCATATATCAACTTGATCTCCATTCATTTTAGCTAACATTTTTTAGTATGATAAAAAATGTTCTCAATCATGAATTCAATCCACAGTTTAAGTGTAGGATATTGAGTATCTTTCCATAACCTCCGTATCATACGTACTGCTGTAACTATACCAACAGTTATGAGGGAGAATTCCTTACTAGTAGTATGTGGAATCTGAGATTTATCTCCTAAAAGACGTATCCTGGGTGAAAATGGGATAGTAAATCCCAGGCATCCACCCAGATGTCTTAACACAGATTTCCAAAAAGGTTTAATCTTTGTACATTCCCATAAAGCATGAAAGTATGTGCCAATCTCTAGTTCACATTTCCAGCATTTATTGTCATTCAAACATCCCATTCTAAAAAGTCGAACTGGAGTGTAATAATACCTATGTAATACCTTATACTGGATAAATGTACCTCTTGCTTCTTTTATATATCTTCCAATTATCAGGAAAAAAGGTGAAACAATCAACAGTGCCTGTTACAGTGAGAGGCTAATTGAAGAGCTGAAGCCTAAACATCAGATTAAACACAGAGGACCAATATTCGAGGGTGTCATGATCACATACACATCCTCAACACTGTTAAAACTTTATTTGGAGATGTTAAAGCATCCTCCCTATAGTCCTGATCTCGCTCCATCAGACTTTCACCTGTTTGGTCCCTGAAAGCAGGATGAAGATGAACGAAGCAGGACAAAGAACTTCTGGGCCCGTATTCACAAAGCTTCTTAGAATTCTCTCAAAGCGCTCCTATCTTAGCTTAAAAAGTCCTCCTCTCTACCCTTAACAAATGTGACCTTAGGAACTGTTTTTAGGGCTAATATGTTTTGTTAACCAATTTTTTTCTTGACTAAGATTTAATCCTAAATTTAAGAAGAAGTTCTAAGAAAATGCCCTAATTCTAAGATTCTTCTTAGAATTTCGTCACTAGGAGCAATTTTTAGGCTTAAGAAGCGTTGTGAATACGGGCTCAGGAATGTCATCAAGAGGAACATGGAGGTCACAAACAATCAAGTGAAGTTGAGCTGTTTCCTTTTTTCTTTTTCTTTCTTTTTTTTTTTTTAACAAAAAGAGTGGTATAAAGATACCCAATAGTAATGTGAAAAACTGGAGGAGACACAAAACACATGAAAGCTGTAATTACAAATCAGGGTTATTCCACCAAATACTGATTTATTAATGTTATTTAGCCAAAGCATTAACAGAATTTGTATACAAATTATTAGCATTTTGTTTCATTTGAGTTATTAAAGCTCTGCATGATCTTGGGTTATTTTGATGTGTAGCGATGATGTAATTTCCTTTAAACATACACTCTAAATAACAATAATTATATTTTCAATTTAGGAGAAAAATTTTTAAATTTCACAAAATTTGTGAAATGTTCACAAAAAAAAAGAAAGAAAGAAAGAAACTGAACTCTTCATCTCACCAATTATTTTGCAGTGGTTTCATTTTTTTTTTTTTTTCCCAGAGCTGTATAAGGAATTTGTTTTGGTAGGAAAAAAAAAAACAATTCACAGGAAATGGGATAGGATATGGGGTATTATCTATTAAATATTGGTGTATTGCACATATTTTTATTGCACAGTGTGGAGAACATTTACCTGTTCATGAGGTACAGTAGATTGGATGGGGGGGGGGGGGGTTGTTGTGCCTGGCTGCCCCAGGGTTCAAAGAGATGATGGCTTAGATGTGAGGGGTCAGTGTTTGGAGAATATTTCTTCTTTCCTCCATTTTGTCCTCTTCTATAGAAACTCTTAAGCCTCTTAAAAGTCCTCCTCTCTACTCTTAACAATTTTTCACCTTAGGACCTGTTTTTAGGACTAAGATGTTTCATGAATCATTTTTTATCTTTACTAAGATGTAGTCCTAAATTTAAGGGGCAATTCTAAGAAAACGCCATAATTCTAAGATTTTTCTCAGAATTTCGTCACTAGGAGCAACTTTCAGGCTTAAGAAGCTTTGTGAACACGGGCCCAGGTCCTGAGAGATGACGGTGCCCAGGAACCAGAATGACTCCACCGCTGCCATTGATGGTGAAGTGGATGAGGGTTTCTCCACAATCATCTCCACTGTTTTGAGCATGTTCAGCTCCTGGTTCAGCTTTTTTTCTTTTTTTTTTTTTCCAATGAAGAAATACATCAGTGTGTTAGACAAAGTGGAGAGTCCTCTGTCTCTGATCACCACCACGGTACGGTGTACAATCTGTCCAACATGCAGCCCCTGTCATTTAGAGGAAGAGAGCGCCACCTAGTGACCAAACCGAGCTCGAAGCAGCAGGCTGTGAATTAAAAGGAAAGGCGGAAGAAAAGAAAAGAGGAAAAAAAATAGTAGAGAAGAAAAGAAAAGAAAGAGTGCACCAAGCTTGAGGGCTGAGGTTTCGGGGCGTCGCCTCGTTTTGTCCCGAGCCAATCGGAGTGGCGTTTGTACACTTTGTAAACAACACGCTTTACACGTTGCTCGCAAAACAGTGTAGTAGAAGAGTCATGGACGCGCCGCGTTACTACTCACAGGTAAGATGAGCATTCGGATTAATCCTTAAACGCTAACACACACACACACACACACACACGTAGAGCAGTGATATAGTAGGTAGATCCTGCACTGGCACACACACTGACACACACTTATATCCGGCACCGTTTACTCTCTTTAATGACAAATCAACAAGCGCACGCGACCACAGAACGCCAGAGTGATACAATGTAACAGGTTACCATAGTAACCGCAGCACATTAAAGGCAGTTTAAAGAACAGTTTCTGGCTCAGGCTTTAGCACGCGAGTGGGCTGTCCTGTCCTGTCCTGTCCTCCCTGTCTCTCTCTCTCTCTCTCTCTCTTCTTCCTTACTTCTTTTTTTTTCTTCTTATTTCTCTCTATTAAGGTAGAGTTTTGCGGTTTCTACATTATTCGGCGTGTTTAAACTCGTACCGTCAACATTCCGAACTTTTTACTCATTCCATGTTCAACAAGAAGAATGAAATAAAGACAATAAATAAGCGTAAATGTTATTGCGCAACTCTTTGGCGTAACGCTCTGCGCTTGAGAGGATGTTGGCTACGTGCTAACCGTAATGGGGAGGGGAGGGGAGGGGGCACAAACTTTTAAACAGTTAAACTGTAAAATAAACTCCACGGATACGGTCTCTTGGGAAGATTTTATGTATTTTTTTTTTTTTTTTTTAGTAATTGTTAAGGTTTCGATTAAAGCCATTCCATGAAAGTGACAAGTTAAATTATTATTATTATTATTATTATTATTATACAATTTTATTTATTTATTTTAAAAAGCGATAATAATTTAGAAAGTAGTGACTTATGAAAAATAAAACATTCTGTACAAAATAAACAAGCAAACTAATATATAAATAAATAAAAAACTGTAATTTGTTTTCAATACTTTTATTTATTTATTATTTTTTTTTTTACATATTAGTAAGGTTTAGGTTTTGCCATTCCATGAAAGTGACAAGTCAAATGAACACATTATTATTATTATTATTATTATTATTATTATTATTATTATAAAAAAAACTCTATCTGAGTTTTTGAGTTTATTTTTTTGAAAATAATGACTTAAAAAAAACATGCTGTAAAAAATCAACAAACAAATATATATAAATAAATAAGCAAACAAAATTTACTGTAACAACTTTTGTGTGATTGTTTGGTCCTACAAATAAACAAACAGTCCACTAGTTTGCTATAACCAAAACATTTGGATGTGTTTTATTCCTCTTACAACGAAGTACACGTGGCCCAAAAGTCTGGATCGAAACACCAAAAAAAAATGTATCCAAAAGTATAAATTGGAGCAAATACTCAAATTGAGCTTCTCACTTCTACGGTCGAGGGTTCGATTCCCGACTCGGAGTTTGCATTCTGTATGGAGTTTGCATGTTCTCCCTGTGCTTGGTGGGTTTCCTCCCACAATCTAAAGACATGCAGATAAGGTTAATTGGTGTTCCCAAATTGCCCATAGTGTGTGTGTGTGTGTGTGTGTGTGTGTGTGTGTGTGTGTGATTGTGTGCCTGTGAAGGATTGCCACCCCGTCTAGGATGTAACCCGCTCGTACCCTGAGATAGGCTTGATCTGTTGAGCTCAGAGGGGAAAAAAAACGAGTGGTGTTAGGCTTTATCCCGTTCCAGCTTGTGTAGTTGGGTTCCAAGTCATTTTTGGTCTGAAATGAAAAGAAACATTAAATATTAATTACATTAAATATTATCATAAGAAATTAACCTTTTAATCAGTTTTCACAGGTTCTGAGCGGTCTCCATCATGCGTTTACAACCCCATTGTTTTCCCCCTTCAAACCTAAACAAGCTGATTAGATTTCAACCTTCCTATATAACATCATATAAGATGATCCCCTTCCCTGACTTATTCCTGGACTCTGCTGTTCTCTGCAGGGTTCTGACTCAGAAATGGCTCATTTAAATAGACACTAAAATGGCATGTTAGGAAAAGGAGCGTAACAGGAAGTAGGTACAAAACATATGAAAAAAAAAAAAAAAAAAAATCCATGATCGGAGGAGGATTTAAGCCGGTGCATTAGCAGAAGCACTTTGGGGAGAGCACCGAGACCCGTGTTAAAAATTTAAAAAATGGGACCTTTTAATTTCCATGCAAAGAAAAATACCTTTGGATCCAGACCACCACAGTTCAGACCACCGTGTATGTTTTCCATTATTACATGATGCACCGTAACACGTCGATTTCCGTTTAAAAAATCCATGGAAAATGAAGGTAAATTTCTGTGCTTAATAATAAAACACCTGGTGAGAGATCCATCGAAGGGTGCATCCCTACTTTAAACTTCGACTTCTCTTTTATTCTTTCTAGCCTGCCCGGGAAGCATGGGCACTTGTTTGCGTCTTGCGTAACGTTTGACTTGGTATGCACGCTTACTCAGGGCACTGATAGTCCTGACTCTTGAGCGTGTGGAATTCATGTGGTTTTTGCTGGCGCGATGGGTGAAAGCAAAATGTGTGTCGGCATTGTGGAGACTTTGAACAAGATGCATTATAATGCAGAATTAAAAAACAATGTAAATGCCTGCAAGAGCGCGTAATGAAATAGGGATAGGAAAGGCTTAGTAGAATCTCATGACTGAGTTGCTGTTTATCGGGAGAGGTATGCGCTGGTGCGAAATCTGTGATGTGACCTTGCCTTTGTTTGCTTTGAACGTACTTCTTGTGTACATTTCCTCCCGACGTGACTGTACGGTATCAACGATGTAACGCGCAATGGCACAGGATGTGTGCGTGTTTTTTTTGTGTGTGTGTGTGTGTGTGTGTGTGTGCGCGCTGTGTCACTGCTGTGATAACGACGCTCGTCTAGACCTGCACAAGAAGGAGGTGGAGGAGGAGGATGAGGAGGAAATCACTTCCTGCCACCACAACTACAGTTAGGAACACGCCGCTGTTTTTTGCCCGCACGTGTAAAAGCGCGTTTCTTTCTGCGAGGTTCAGACGTCACCGAGTTTGTGCGTGCACTCTGCGGCTCGCCAGTTCCAGGCAGCCTGACCAGTGCTGAATCACACGGCGCTATCACGGTCATGATCTGTGTCAGGTTGTGTTGAAATAATCCCCAACAACCATCACCCCCCCCTCCCCCCCCCTATCCCCCCTGCCTTAAATCAGGCAGGAATTAAAATGTCTGCTGGCTTCATGTAGCCGTTGTGGTTGAGAGAGCCTTGACGCGCATTGTCACCTGCTGCTGTGGTTTTTCAGGAGACCTCGCCTTCTCAGAAATGACATCTTACAAATTTTTTTTTTTCATCGTTTTTTTTTTTTTTTTTCTGCTGTAGTGACTGGCATTTACGCTGAGTAGAAATTAGGAGAACTGGTACAGTTAGCAATCAAAATGATCTGGGGATAACTTGTTCCCTCGATGGGTTAAATAAACTCAAGGTTTTGTGGAGTACAGACACACACACACACACACACACACATGCAAAAACAGATGAAAACCAGCTGCTTCTTTCACAGTGCATGTTTTAGACGTGATGCAGCAGGTGGCTTGTTTGTCACAGTTTTTTTTTTTTTCATCTTAAAATGATTTTCAAAAGAGAGGGAAGTATCGAGATCGAGCTCTAATGTAAAAGAGAACAGGAAGTCGCCTCGCTGATGTTCTACGAACATGTAGCTGTAACTAGAATTTAATACCGTTCAAGTCAAACCGGGACTTTGGGACTGTGGGACTATGTGGGAACTGTACACAGGATCATTCACCGACACCACTCGCACAATACAGGAACTCCTCCCTCGTAGAGTCCTGACCTCGCTTCTAGGCATTTCCACGTGTTTGGGCCGTTGAAGGAGTTCCTGGGAAGCCGGCGTTCCAGATAGGAAGCAGGCAGTCTAGTGTAGCAGGGGATTGTATAGACACACACACGGAGTTTCTGCCCATTTTGTGCAATCAAAAATCCCGGTTTGACTTGAACGCCCCTCACAGTTAGGAGGTTAGCAGTTAAGAACAGCATGTTTTTGTTCGAAGTGGAAATTAAACAGACGTGTGAAAACACCCTAATGGTGTAATGTAATCCCCCCCCCCCCCCATGTGTGTCATGTTCGAGGTGCGTGAAATCGATCGACATGAACGCTGTAGTGCAAAATGCCGCTAACTGGACCCCAGAGCCTTTGTTTCTTTGTTGTTGTTTACCGTGAGGTTAAGCAGGAAGTGAAAGCGTTTCTGATCAGCAGCTGTTAGTCAGCCGCGGTTAAGAAAAACCTGACAGATACATCTGGGGTAAAAGCTGACGTCATAGTTTCCTCTCTTCACTGGAAATGAAATGCATCAGAGGGGAGCGGATGCCACGCATGCTAGCTCGAAATATAACCAGTCCCACTTCAACACACACGTTTCTGTGAAACTTTTAATCGTATCCGTGGCTGAACCTGAGTCTTTCTTTGTTTGTTTGTTTTTGCAAATCAGAAAGGATTCATATCCTACACATTACATCCTATAGATCCTATAGATCACGCTACTCGCCAAGCAGATCCTTTTACAGATCTTGGCAAATGTCATCTTTTAAAGATTAGCAAATTGTCCACATCTATCTAATTATGGGATTATTATACATAAAAGATGTAATTTTGTTGTTGTTGTTGTTGTTGTTGTTGTTATTGTTGTTTTTACATTATTGTACAGTTGTTATTGTAGAGTTGGAACATCCATTTCACTTCACTTTAGGAATCAGTGATTAACGTTAGAAAAATTATTTGCTGGTAGAAAAGAACTGTTTTGCGTGAATTTTGGAAAGAAAAAAAATCTCTAGATCATATTTGGTTGATCATATTCTAATGTCTAACACTATTTAAAATATTCTGCTGGACCTTTTGCTTTGGTAAACGGCACGCGGCCGCCGTGACATCGTTTCGATATTTCCGTCCAGAGAGCTATTCATTTCCCTCCAAGATCATGTATTGATGATGTGAGAGTCGGAGCGTTGTGTAAAGCCTTCTCCAGCACACCCCAAACATTCGTAATGGGGTTAAGGTCTGGACTCCATGTGTGAATATGACGTCTCCTTGTGCTCCCTGAACCTCTTTCACAACTTGAGCCCGATCAATACCGGCATCGTCATCGAGGAGCATGTCTGTGCCATAAGGGAAGAAAAAAAAAAAAACCCTTGTTATTCAGTACATTCAGATTTTCAGCTGACTTCATTTAAAGTTGCTGAGTCTAGATCTGAGCGACTGAAGCAACACCAGACCATAACGCTGTCTCCAGAGGCTCGTACTCCAGGCGCTAAACATCACTCTGGAACAGGGTACGTCTGGAGCACATGGCCTTTTCCCCATCCTCCACAGCACTCCATTCTTCACGCTCTCGCGCAAACTTGTAGATAAAAGGTTTTCTTAAGGTTACGCAGCTGTTTAGTCCCGGTCCCTGGAGGTCTCTGTGCAGTGTATGAGCGGAAATGCTCTTACTTTCACTATTATACATAGCCATGAAATCTATTGTTTGTTTATTTATTTATTTATTTTTATAGCTTTGATTTCACTAAATGTTTAAGTGATCTCTGATCGTGATGAGGTTTTAATGACGTCGTACGGTTCTTAGACCCGGTTTCAGTAGCTGCAGCTCCTTAGTCTCCTTAGTTGTTTTCTTTGCTTGACGGAGGACAATAATTTGACGCTTCTGAAACAGAGTAACATCTCTGCCATGACCACAGGACACTGTACATCATCTGAACTGGTTTAGGAAACGAAAACCGTATTACACTGGAGAACCGCACTAAAGTGGAGAACCGTGTTAAAGTGGAGAACCGTGCTAACCTGGAGAACCGTGTTAAAGTGGAGAACCGTACTAAACTGGAGAACCGTACTAACCTGGAGAACCGTGTTAAAGTGGAGAACCGTGTTAAAGTGGAGAACCGTACTAAACTGGAGAAACGTGTTAAAGTGGAGAACCGTGAGGCCTCCGAGTGGCGCAGTGGTTAAAGCGCTCGCCCTATCATCCGGAGATCGCCAGTTCGAATCCCGGGTGATGCTGTAACCTCTCGCAGCCGGAGGTCTAGAGAGAGCTGATTGGCCGAGCTCTCTCAGAGGGGAGGTACTTAGTGCTCCCACATTAATCACGGCTCTAGTCAGGGGCGTCTGTGAGCTCGCGCAACGGAGGGAGCAGATAGCGCTGTCCTCCGAGTGTGTTACGCCGCCCCCAACGGTGCGCGAGCGAGCAGTTCGAAAAGATGCGGTCGGCTGGCGTCACGTGGTTCGGAGGAAACACGTGATAGTCTTCGGCCCTCCCGGCTGAGTGGTAGTAGTAGCCTTAATGTGGGAGCCCCCTAGTGACGGGGAGGAATTGGACACGACTAAATTAGGGAGAAAATCGGGGAGTGGAGAAAAAAAGTGGAGAACCGTGTTAAAGTGGAGAACCGTACTAAACTGGAGAACCGTGTTAAAGTGGAGAACCGTACTAAACTGGAAGGCTCTGAACTATTTGCTCAGTTAAATCCAGGTGGTGAATGACAGTATCTATACATCTACAGTATATTACTGCACTCTCTCTGCGCAGACTTGTGTTGATGTTTTTTTCTTGAAGGAGATTTGTTTGTATATGATTTACAGAAGGAGTCTCCAGTCTCAGCGCTGTTGTAACCGTCAGTCATGAAGCTGTTTACTCTTTCTGGTTTCTTGCCCATCTTTCGCTATGATGTATGTGTTAACAGGAACTAACTGGTTTCGCCCTGTTCCACAACACTAAACATGTACGACCGTGACTATAAAGGGATGAAAAATTCCGACGTGTCGTTCTGTAATTAAAATAAACCTGTAATTGTTGTGGTAGTGTGTAAGAGAAATGAAACACTCCAGGCTGGGATGTTCCGGGGACGTGATCAGTGATCAGATTATACAACAATAACTCCACGCCAGGTTGAGTTCTGTTGCTCTGTAGAAGCGCACCTGGTGGTCGTAGGCTTAATGTGGGAGTGGAAACGACTAAATTAGATAGAATTTTTTTTTTTTTTTGTAAAAGTAATGATATTAATATTATCTTGCCAAAAATTCGATAGAAGGTGTTATTTATTCTGTTGCATTAAAAGCCAAAGGCTGAAAAAAAAATGATGTCATGATGCTCATTTGGTTTTATCCATGATCGAATTAGAGCTTAATAATGAGCATTAAAAAGATGAATCCAAAGCAGTTAACCTGACTTTAAAGCATATTTATAGACTATTAGAATTATGGACACAAATATAGAATAAAGCATATTGGTTTTAACTACATAATCAGAGCAAAAGTATGTTATTCCTATATTACACTCAATAATTCAAGCATAATCCGAACTGTAATTTGATCAAATCCAAGTTAAATTGAGTTAAATTCAGATTGAAATTCAGTACTGCGCACCTCTGTTTGTATATATTTGCTCCTGATCTATTTACATAATCTTACCTATTAATAAAGTACTGAATTGATGCTAAAATGGTCATACTTGTTAGCTTTTAATTTGATTTAATCTTTGATTGTAACATTACACAGCACTGTCCAAAAGTCTTGGAACAAACAGAAAGAAATTCTGTGAAGCTAAAAAAAAAAAAAAAAAAGCTTCAAAGCTTGTTGTTTAAAAACAACAACAAACATTCCTGTATTTAAAAAAAATACTAAAAAGCATCTGAAAAGAATCTAAACAATGTCTATTTTAAATCCTGGTACTTGTTTGTTTATTCATACAGTAAAGATACAGTGTGAATTGGTGTATCATCATCACACTCGCTCTATATTTGTTTGTGCATTTGATGTGGTAAAATGTTACAGTTCCCCTGTAGTCCTGTAGGTGGCGCATTCTAAACTCTTCCCGCACTGGCAGGCAGCAGAGCATCCTGTGTGTAGGAGTGAACGATCTGCTCACTTTCTTCAGAAGTAACGGTAATGACACACCAGAGATACGGACGGGTTCGAGGCTTTAAAACCGTTAGGGAATCAGAAACGTAATTTAATAGTCGATCAGGACATTTATAAACTCGCGCTACTCAAAGAATCGCAGTGTAAATGGAATCAGCGCCTGGGGACAGTGAGGACGTGGGATCAGCCGGTCCCTGGGATTCTGAGTATCAGGTGCAGATTTCTAAGGAAACGTGTCGGCGTGTTGGAGAATCTAAAACATTTCTAACGCAAACTTTGTGTCTGGATGATGATATAAAAAAATGTTATGTGTTTTAATTTACTTCATAATGCAGAAATCATAACATGCGTATCTAACTGTACAACACTTCTATTTCAAAAATAAGGGTGTCTAAAACTTTTGCACAGTAATTTCTGTATGTCTCTGTCTATCTGTCTATCTGCACATCTGTCTGTCTACCTTTCTGTCTGTTTATTTTTTATATATCTGCTTGTTTGTCTATCTACATATCTCTGTCTTCCTTGTGGGCATCAGAGGAACACACTTCTTTATAAAATGTACATAGTGTCCAAAATATCTCTCTATCTGTCTACCTGTCTGTCTGTATCTATTTATCTATGTATCTGTCTGTCTATAAATCTGTCTGTCTGTCTATAAATCTGTCTGTCTGTCTGTCTATAAATCTGTCTGTCTGTCTGTCTATAAATCTGTCTGTCTGTCTATAAATCTGTCTGTCTCTCTATAAATCTGTCTGTCTCTCTATAAATCTATCTGTCTGTCTATAAATCTGTCTGTCTCTCTATAAATCTATCTGTCTGTCTATAAATCTGTCTGTCTGTCTGTCTGTCTGTCTGTCTGTCTATAAGTCTGTCTGTCTGTCTGTCTATAAATTTTTCTGTCTGTCTGTCGCTCTATAAATCTATCTGTCTGTCTATAAATCTGTCTGTCTGTCTGTCTGTCTGTCTGTCTGTCTGTCTATAAATCTGTCTGTCTGTTTGTCTATAAATTTTTCTGTCTGTCTGTCGCTCTATAAATCTGTCTGTCTGTGTGTTTATAAATCTGCCTGTCTGTCTATCACTCTGTCTGTCTATAAATCTGTCTGTCTGTCCATAAATCAATCTATCTATCTATCTATCTATCTATCTATCTATCTGTGTGTGTGTGTGTGTGTGTGTGTGTGTGTGTGTGTGTGTGTGTGTGTGTGAGAGAGAGAGAGAGAGATACTGGCATTCTAACCACACCACACTTCATGGGAAAGACTCCAGTTTCAACACTGATCATAGTTTGATCGTGTCCTGACCATATAGGGTTAATTTATTTTCAAATACTGCCATCTAGTGGACGATGCAATATATTCCTAACTGCATCTATCTAGAAACCTCTGTAGTCCAACTGGAGGCCGTGGAGACCTGTAGTGATTACCATTGTGTTTATTCCCATTTTTACGACTGTGGTATAAATACCCATGACTCCTACATGTCTTTGGACTGTGGGAGGAAACCAGAGTACCCGGAGGAAACCCACAAAGCACGGGGGGTGTAACAAGTAAACTTCATGCACACAGACCCCAAGGTGCGAATCGAACCACTACGCCACTCTACTCCCATATTCTTACCTAATTATTATAATTAAGACAAAATGTTTTTTTTTCCTTTGTAACCAATTTCTTTGACCGTGTAAATATTATTTATTTAAAAAAAAAAAAAAAACTTGAAATGCTGAATAACGTCCTCGCACTAGGTTTCCTCTCTCACGGTGTTTAGGATTTTCATAAAACTTTAAAAAGCATAAAGCAATTAAATGTTTGCTTATTATTTTACATATTTTATCACATATACAGTATGTGTGGCTGTAATTTCTGTAAGTTCCTGTATGTGACCACAGGGGGGCAGCAGCGCTCCATTTTAAACCAGGATGCTGTACTTTAGGATATGAAAATGTAGATTATGAAAATGTGTTAACAAATGACTTGAAATTAAAGAGAATATTATAAACAAGCATGCAGACAAAAATGAAGTAAAAATACCTTTTTAAAAAAAAAAAATACTATGCATGTTTTTTCCCCCCTTTTTACATCTTGTATCAAGATGAAGAGAAAAGATCAAAGAGCAGAAAGTGATTCCTTAAAATATATGAAAAAAAAATATATGGATAAGAGCGTGTGTGTGCATAAAAGGAAGTGAAGTGTATGTGAACATGATTGAACCATGTGATGATGATGATGCTGATGATGATAATGATGGTAGCGTGCGTGTGTGTGTGTGTGTGTGTGTGTGTGTGTGTGTGTGTGTGTGTGTGTGTTTACATAACGTGTGAACTATCCGTGTGAAAACAAAACTCCTGACCTTCCGCTCAAAGAGGGGATCGGCTCTTTCTCTTGTCAGCCGCGGAGCTGCGCGGTGAAGATGAATGGCTTCATTAGGCCGGGCGTTCCACGCTAGCTCGTTTTAATTAGAACAAACAAACGGAGTTGAATCGTCGAGGCCGCGTGCCGGAGCCGCCTGTCACTTTAGCCTTTTACACAGCGCCGGGTTTGACCTGCTGGAAAGGACTCGTGGTGGTCCTTTTTCACTCTGTTTCCTCCAAACATACACACACACACACACACACACACACACACACACACCCAGAGTGACCTGGGATCCTCATCGTAGCAGGATGTGTAATTTCATAACTGGCGTACATTTGTAACTTTTATCTATTTTTAGGCGCAGTATCTCTATATCAAATTCAAACGGAAATTCCGGATTTTTTTTTTTTTGCCCGTTTATGGCGAATAAACAAGGGTTTCGTATTAATGCATTTAAATAACACATGGCATATTTTTAGAAAACTGTTCTACTGCCGAATCCTCAATTCTAATTGGTCAATTTCTCCGTAAATCATTTCAGACCGAGTGTGAAGCGGCAGTTCTCGTGCGTACAGTCGCAGTGCGTCTTCAGGTCGGAGGAGTTCACGCGGTGCGTTTTTCTCAGTAACGCGGGCGGGCGCATGTCTTGGTGTGTCTTCAAGAGAAGCCGGCGAGGGAAGATGCTGCTGGGTGTAGCTGCTGTAACACAAACGTTAACAGGAACTAACCTGCTTCGTGGACGTTTCGCAACTTTAAAAGTAAGCGAATCCTGAGAAAGTTGTTTTCTTTAAACAGGCGAATGCGACCTCTATGAAGAAATCCTCCCTTTATTTCTCTATATAAATCCCCTGCTACACTAATGCCCTCATCCCAGTGTTTCACTCGCGCTTGGACACCATCAAGGTAGAACCTTGTTTCCTCAGTACGCCGGAGCCGTGATCTGAAACGCCGGCCTCCCAGGAACTCCCTTAATCACCCAAACATGTGGAAATGTCTATGAGCGAGTAATATTGAAACACTTTTTCAATTAAAAATAACTTGTGTTTATAACAATAAAGCAAAGTACGGTATCACGATGATTTGGTTTTAGGACCGTATACGTCTTTTTAATTCTCTCTACACTGATATGTTGATATTTGTAAAATCACAAGCCAGCTTTTTCCATCGTTCTCTCTCTCAGTGTCGATGTCTCCTGTCTCTCGGCCCGTGCTGTTTATCTGACCCCCCCGTCCTCCCTCGTCGATGACATCACGGCATTTCTTCGCCGCAGCTCCCTACGTCTACCCGCGCGCCAGCGGCGCTGCTGTAATAAAAGGCAGCCATTGTACCAGAGCAGGACGCTGCTAAAGCCCGGCTTGTTTTTGCTGCCTCGCTACATCAGAAACGACCCTGAAACCAGAGCGGGGAGCAAAAGTGCACCCAACTGAGCAATCAGACCGATCCCGAGGTGTACGCCAAGGCCTGTCGTAAGAGGCTCCACCGCTGTAAACTGCACTCGAGTGCAGTCGAGCCCTTCCTCTCCGGTGCCTGGAGTCCGGTAACGGCACTGGCGCACGTCGGGTCCGATGCGGCTGAGCGCGAGAGGCCTTTAACGCGCCGCAAGTCGAGTGGAAATCCGCAGGCATTAAAGAATCCCTGCAGCCATCACACGCCTGAGTTGTGCTGCGATTTTCTGCCGGTTGGCGTCTGGAATCCAGCTCTCTGTCTCTCTGTCTCTCTGGGGCGAGCGGGGTTTTATTTTTTGTAAATGGAGGCCATCAGTTAGACTTTTTCAATGCGATATAATCAGATCACGGATCAAATCTAGCGGGCGTGTCACTTTGTGTAATCAACTGCCACGCCATGCCGCGTGAATCCATGATCGCGGCTGAACCCAGGCCTCGCTTCGTGCCGCTGTATACTATCGTGCGCAATTCGGCTAAATTTCTAAAAGCTTTGTTAGAACTCCCAGCTGTCGGAGTTGCTGTTTATTCAAATCTTTTTTTTTTTTTTTTTTTTAATTCCTGAGTCATTTACTATTTTGCAATGAAAGAATTCAGGGTTCTATGGTTTCGAGCCGGCCGGCCGGCCGCCAGCCAGCCAGCCGCTCCGTCTGGACGCCGCTGGACCTGCTGCAGCGAACTGTACTCGTTTTGTTGCTCAGCTGTTTTTGCAGGTTTGCTGAAAGCAATGAGCTCACGCGAAAATCTCGATCCGCGCGCACTCCCACCTGGTGTCGCCCCGCGCGCACTCCCACCTGCTCTCCGCTACGCCAGATCACCCGGTGGACTGGATCGCTCGGCATGATTGATCTACAGTCTAGTTTTTAGAAATCTGTAACGCCATCAAACATCTGTAACGTTCTCAGGTACTGCCGGTGTGAGAAAGGAGGCGGGGGAACAACAACTGCAGGCTTTGTTGGCTCTGCCGTAGATCTCACACACACACACACACACACACACACACACGTGCATGCGCGCAGTTAATATCGACTTTTCCCACTGCCTGTGCCAGGAGTCTGAAGTCATTTAATGAAGTGGCGCTGAGTTTGGAAGGGACCAGTGTGCTGCTCGCCGCTGACCGAATGGAAAAGTGTCTGCCGAGTGTGTGCTTGTGTGTAGCGGCGCAGAGGTACAGTGATAGCCAGTCACCGTCCATAAGAACGCTATTGAGATCCAGAAGCCGGAGCTTCGCGAGCTCAGTTTCCAGCGCGCGGTCGGTCGGCGAGCCGGATGTCGAGCGGTCCGTCGCGGCGCAGAGCTCAGCGCTACTGGAAGTCGACTCAAACCCGATCTCCGTCTTCTGCATCTTCTGCAGCGTGGGTGTAGCTACAGACGTGAACTTTGCCACACTTTCCTGTACTGCGAAAAGAAGAGGAAACCTGGTCTCACACACACAAACACGTTTCTGATGGAAGGCTCAGAACGGTTGCTGAATTCCAGCGATAGATATTTAAAACATGCACGAGCAGGTTGCAGCAGGCAGCACTCCCTTCTCGCTAAGGGTGGAACGGTACACAAAAGTCACGGTTATTCGTCGTGGTGTGTGCGGTTTTGAGTAGCGGGTGGGGTGGATGATATGACATGACATTTCTTTACGTCGATTATGATCGTTATAAAACGTCTAACATGTGATCCTGCATGAACTTGCGAGCAGCACGTAGAACTGTGTCTCAAACGGTTACAGATCAGAGGGTCGGGGGTTCAAGCCCCAGCACCGCCAAAGCTGCCGCTGTTGAGCGCCCGAGTCTCGCCTCACCCTTAACCCTTAACCCTGTCTCCTCCAGGGGCGCCGTGTCCGGTCTCTGAACAAGGATGTGTGAAAAAAATTATTTTAATGCGCTGTAAATTATATGTAACAAATATTTTTAGTATCTTAATATCTTAAGTATCTCTCTCACTCACTCACTCATTGTCTTTACCACTTCATCCTGTATACAGGGTTGCGGGGGGCGGGGCCTGGAGCCGTCCGTATGTTCGGGGGAGGGTAAAAATAAAAATACTCCTGGGCCGCGTTCCGTTCCGAAGTGTACTTCACGGGGTGCTCCCTGCTCCCTGCACCCTTTGCAGGGAATATCGGCTACGCCACCCTGCGAAGTCATCAGCCCGGACGCCGCGTCCTCCGTGCGTTACCATGGTAGCGCCAAGCACCACGGACGCCTGTCGCTGCTGCCGTGGAAATTCCTTATGATAAGAAATATATAAATCCTTTTTCGAGCTCCTTGTTTTTTTTTCCCACACTCCAGCGAGACGCAATGACTGATGGGAATTCTTTTTTTTTAAATTAGGTTGCATCCAGTTTGATGTGAACTGTGACGTAATGTTCTTGACAGTCTGTCAATGGATTGAATTGGAAACACGTTGATTGATCGTATGAGGTTGGTGTGTTCTGGTAGTGGGACCATAGCTCAGTGTGTACTGGTGGAACTACAAATCCACGCCATCCATCCGTCCAACTTTGATCATCCCTTCTTTGTCGTTTCTCTTTTTTTCCAGCGTTTATCACATCTCTAATCAACCCCTCCACATATTTGGGTGTCATCTCCTCCTTCGTCTCCGTCTCTTCGCTCCGGGAGTGTGGTGCGAGCCCCGGTCGAGACGAGACTCCTCCGTCCGCCCCTCTCAGAGGACGCCTTGTTCTCGTCAGTGCCTTAAGCCGCTCCTCACATCCGCGCACACAATGCGAGTTCTGTGCGGCTGCAGATTTCCCGGAGATACGCCGCGACACATCTCGCAGGACGTCGGCACGCGCCGGCCTCAGGTGGGCGCGTCGCTAACGCATCTAAAAACAGTAGGACACGTCCCAGATCCGCCTCCCTTTCTCGGAGACGCTGTCGTAAATACGGTTTTAATGAGGTCGTGGAAAGTTGATTTTTGCGCCATCCTGGCGTCAGTGGCGCGAGTTCGGTGGAGCCGCTCCCCCCCAGTAGCCACATGCAGTGCGCTGTCCCAGTGGCCTGGTATACATCGCATGACCTTGTTGCACTCCGCGATTGCGAAGTCCTGTCCGCTTATTAAAAGCTCTGAGCAGGAAGCATGCCAGGGTTTCGTTGTGCTGATTTCATGCAGCGTCGATCCAGCGTTGCGATCCGAACTCTGCGTCCAAACTTGGTCCATTTGATCAGAACCCTGGTGTTTTTTTTGTTTTGTTTTTTTTGTTTTGTTTTTGTTCCTCTTCCTCTTCGGTTAGGGTTCAAGTGTAAACGCAGCAATCGTGATCAGGTGCAAAAAAAAAAGAAAAGAAAAGCAACTGGTGTGAGATGGTCGAAAGCTGATTGCAGTTGAACGTGAGTGCTTTCTGAGTAACTCGATTCAGAATAGACCCAAATACAGGAAGTGAAACTGTTCTGTGTGAGCAAAACAATTCCGTTAGCTGGGTTGATTGAATTTTTTTTAAACGTGCTCCTGGCAACCCTTTTTATTTTTAGGGTTAAGGGCCTTGCTCAAGGGCCCAACAGTGGCAGTTTGGTGCTGCTGGGGTTTAAACTCAGAACCTTCCACTCACTCAGTAGTCCAACACCATAACCACAGAGCTGAGGCTTTTACAAATCTGACCGATTACCCAGTCAACCAAACGAATTCATTCTTCTCTAATTCACACTGAGCGCCTGGACAAACCCGAGTCAGACTCAGTGTGTGTATATATATATATATATATATATATATATATATATATATATATATATATATATATATATGTGTGTGTGTGTATATATTTATACACCCTGGGAACTATTACAGCAAAGACTCAAACCTACAACTTTGGCGGTTTAACTATAAGATCAGGGCTATATTCACACGCCGTGCATCGTGATATACAGTATAATACATAATGTACAACTTGGGATGAAACTTCTCATTAAAGAGGCGTAACTCTGATTAACATTCGCAGAAGATTTCAAGCACCGCAGTAAAATATTTGAACGGTGCAAACAACGTCCGTGCACGAGCATCCTGGCGATGACGAGGTGGCTCGTAGCCCGTTTGCATGGATATTCAGCAAGTGATCTATGAGAATCCGTCGACGGATAACTCGTCGCCAACTTGCGGGTGAGACGCATCCGTCTGTGGGAACTGAACACACACTCATTCACCAACACCACCTGCACATGACCTTGTTGCACTCAACACCTGGAGTTCCTGGGAGGCCGGCGTATTGGACGTGAAAGTCCGAAAACTTGATGGGATTCAAGCACTGGGATGAGTGCATTAGTGTAGCAGGGGATTATATAGAGAAATAAAAGTTTGGATTTCCTCTCTGTTATTCTGTACCGTCAAAAGTCCCGGTTTGACTTGAACGTCCATTAACATATGCCTGTAAAACAGGCTTAGTAATTTGAAATAAAAGCATCTTCAAACTTCACTTTTTAAAAAAAATCCAAACAAGAAATGAAACTGTAACTCTGAAAAGAAGTAAACGATTCGTAAGACGTTTAAATATTACATATAAACAACATCATAGCATTTGCATTTCGTTTTTGTTCTGTAGCTATAAAAGCGAGCCGGACAGCTTAGGAAAAAAAAAAAACATGAGTAATCACAGTATCAGTATTATATTTTATGGGCGCAGGTGGCATGGAGTCGCTCCTGGAGTGAAATATCGTGTGCAGCGTGAACATGATCCTCGTGTGTATTTGAACAAGGCCCCTGATTGCTAAATAAAAGCTCCGGGCATGCAGGATACGCTGTGCAGACGCGGCGACGTGTGACCAATAAAGAACAAACTCGTCCAGTGTCCTGGCATGACTCTTTTCAGCCGGTCACCGCTGTCAAAAAAAAACAAAAAAAAAACGATTATGCTAATGAGCCAGCGCGGGAGCCAGCGCGGGCCGTTGCTACGGAGACCGGCGGCTCCGGTCCTGTCGCGTTCGGAGTGATGGATGAGGGCGAGGGATGAATCGTCTGCGTATGTGCCGATTCGGCGTTGACCGCCTGTCGCCCGGTTGTTGTTCGGTCTCGGGTAGCGTCGCGTGATTCAGCAGGGAAACGTAAGATCCTTCAAGCGTCGCTGTGAAATCTCACAGAGGTTGATGTTGGAGTGTGGTGATATGAAATGAATGTGATATTTGTTTCCGTCTCAGATGTTTACTATAATATTAGCGATCAGATTTTTAAAGTCACATATATGGTTAAAAAAGTTTCATTGTGCAGGGTTTCAATTTCAAGGCACAAACTGCAACACAAAAAAAAAAAAGGGTTTATAATAAGGCTGAAGGATAATTGCTGAAATTCTAACCAATAATGGATGTGGATCCATTGGACGTACAGTGGAACCTCGGCATGCTAATGCCCTCCCTTAGGAAGTTACACCTTAAGAAATTTGCATCAGCATACAAAGCATCTTCGAGCAAACCGAACGGAAAGTCGCGCGTGCGTCCTGGAGCCGTTCAAAACTTTTTTTTTTTTGTTTGTTTTTTTTGCATTTTGTGCAAGATTTAGTGAAGACGAAGCACCACGGACCTCCAGAATGTTAGCAAGGAGAAAAGGGAGCCGCTTTCAGTTTGGTTTTTAAAGTCTTTCAGCTTGGCTGCTGCCAAGAGGAATCGTAAATTAAGATGAAGTCAGGTTTAATGTTTATTTATTTATTTATTTATTTATTTCATATTTTATTTCATTTACATGTCTTTTCTAAATGTTTTGATTGTATTTATATACAAAAATACGATTATAGTGTTGGAAATTGGTAATATTGGTAATATTTCTACGTGGCTGGAACGGATTATCCGCATTTACATTAGTTCCTATGGGACAATGCGTTTCACAATACGAAGTCTCTCCTGAAGAACTCGCCTCCGGAACGGATTGAATTCGCATTCCGAGGTTCCGCTGTATTACACAGTATATTTAAATAATCAACGTGTAATGTATGAGAGTGATTGTTTATGTTGTATATACAGAACATTCAGATGCGTCCCGACTGCAGCGGGATCTGATCCACCTCGGACGGGATCATCACACACGGATGTACGGGCTTTTCTTTAAAACATTTGCACCATTTAAATGTCCTGAGCTTGAAGTCCCCTGTGTGTGAAGCTGTGTAATAAGCAAAGTAATGCAGATAAAAATAATATTAGGTCAGATTATTTGTCAGTTATTGCAGTTTATCTTGCGTAACTAAAGCTAAAGTACATTTATGTATCAAGTGATTTATTTATTTATTTTTGAATGATGATTAAAATGATTAATATGATGATAAAACTCTTAGCAAGCTTGTGTGAGGTTAAGGAATCCCTCCTTCTGTGTCATGATTGGTTACTTTTTTCATTCTATTCTTCTTTCGCGTTTTTTTTTCATGCTCCATTAAGTTCTCTGTACGCCGCGTATTTCTTTAAATTGACAACGTTTTATATTAGTTCAAGATAAATATGAATATCTAAGTCATAATCGCGCTTTAGTAAATTACTACTGCTTAACTTGTGAAATCTTCAAAGCTTTAATTTAACTTTCCAGTGTCACAGCCTGGTATGCTGAATTAATTAGTTTAATGATTAATTAATTAATGAGTTCTGCCAGAAGTTTAATTCGTTTCATTTTTACGGGATTCGAACAAACATCATCTCTTGTCGGCTCCGAAAAGAACATACGGTATATCATGACGTCATGACATCCCGTCCATCCATCCATCCATCCATCCATCCGTAGCGTTTATTTATTTAGAAACGTGACCGTTTTCGAACTTGCCGTTGCGTCTAGCTCGGCGTCCGGGAGTAAAAAAAGGTTTCAGTGTGGTTTTTTAGCTTTGAGGAAGCCGCAGTCAGAACGCATTAAGTTAAACTCTCCATGTCCAGGACATGCGCAGCATCATCAGTAATAATGTGCGCCAGTCAGGCGTGGAGCGGCGAGAGACAAAGCCGCCGCTCGCTCGGGCCGTCGTGTCCTGCGGGAGGCGCCGACGCGGCTTCGCCGTTCACACCCCTGCGATCTTATACGCCGTGACTGACTGAGAGCGCTTGTGTGGCTCCGGTACCGTCACACACTGACATGACATGTTGTGTCTAAGTGTGTGTGTGTGTGTGTGTGTGTGTGTGTGTGGGATGGAAAAAAACACACAACGTTCATCCAGAGTGTGCCAGTTCTCCAGTTTGGTGGTCTCCTTCTGAAGGCTGTTAATTAGTGCAGAATGCAGAGTACAGACGCACTGCCAGCTCTGATGAAAGAGACGATGAGGTCGGAGGACGAGGAGGAGGAGGAGGAGGAGGAGGGGGAGGATGAATGTGGAGAGAGAGAGAGAGACGGAGAGATGGAGAGAAGGCTACAGAGACCAACGTTTGCCAAGAGCGGAGAAGCCGAGATGGTTGTGAGAGAGGTTCCAAATGCCCATGTGGAGAGAGGCAGAGACTCGCCTCGATGGCTCTCTGACCCGTTCCAAAATCAGGATTTTTGCATTCGCACCATGAATCGTGATGTGAGGCTGAAACCGGAAAAAACTGTCATACACACACGCACGTTTTAAAGACAGATAAACTGCTCTAACTGTGTTTAAAGTTTTTAAAAAAGTCTGTAATGCTGAACTCACCAAATTTATCTTTAAACACACTAAACCTTCATTGTGATTCTGTGTGCCGTCTGGCAACCTTCAGGACACTTTTTAGGACACTATGCACGATTGATTTGTACCGTCACCAGGAACGATTGCTCCCCCTCCCCCCACTGGAGCCGTGGGCACATTATTATTATTATTATTATTATTATTCCTCTCCGCACTCGGGTTCACGGGTGTATTTTCACTCCCTGATACAGCAGGTGGCAGTATATGCACCTAGTCGGTTTGCAGATGCCGTTAAGTCCAAAGAGAACAATGAAGTCAAGTCTTCGAGCTGTACCTGATATATTATCAGTATATTTTGGGAAAAAAAATGTGAAAGCGATATTATCGGGTTTTTGTGTCTTCCAAATGGTAATTTTTTTTTTTTGTGGGTGCAATTTGGGAACACCAATTAGCATTCTAATCTACATGTCTTTTGGAATGTGGGAGGAAACCGGAGTACCCGGAGGAAACCCACCGAGCACAGGGAGAACGTGCAAACTCCATGCACACAGACACCGAGGTGGGAATCGAACCCAAGGCGACGGAGGTGCTGCCTGAGATTTTTTTTTTTCCTCTCCCTAATTTAGTCGTGTCCAATTCCTCCCCGTCACTAGGGGGCTCCACATTAAGGCTACTACTACCACTCAGCCGGGAGGCCGAAGACTATCACGTGTTTCCTCCGAACCACGTGACGCCAGCCGACCGCATCTTTTCGAACTGCTCGCTCACGCACCGTTGGGGGCGGAGTAACACACTCGGAGGACGGCGCTGTCCTCTCCTTCCGCACGCGTGAGCTCACAGACGCCCCTAATTGGCTGTAGAGCCGTGATTAATGTGGGAGCACTAAGTACCTCTCATCCCTCCCCTCTGAGAGAGCTCGGCCAATCAGCTCTCTCTAGACCTCCGGCTGCGAGAGGTTACGGCATCACCCGGGAATCGAACTGGCGATCTCCGGATGATAGGGCGAGCACTTTACCACTGCGCCACTCAGAGGCCCTGCCAGGAATTTTTATTGTAAGAGAAGAAAAAGGATGGCAGAGTAAATTATCCATGATTTTCTCATCCTGATAGATGGGAAGCACAGCAAGTGGAGATCAGATCTCTTGGGTGCCTCATTTTGCGTAACCACAGTACGAATCCACAGTCAGGCATAGAAAGACATCACCCCAAGGTTCGCCTCTCGCTTTTTCAAATTGTCACTTTGCAGCCTGTAGGTGGTGCTCAGTTCAGTTGTACAAAAATCCGACATAATCCAATAATTTAAACAGCGAATAATCTGATGCGGGTGCCTTTCTGCCAGACAGGCCAGGCTTAGAGCTCATGATGCCAGCGGCCACTGGAGTCATGTGAATGTGTGACGCGACTATACTGTACAATAGGCAGCACACAGGACCAATTTCTCTAGCACCCACACACACACACACACACTTGTGCTTTGCACGACGGAATTCAGGATTTGTCAGGATGTCTGAGAAACATCAAAGATGTCTCTCATGTGTAGGCTGTGTACTGTGTGTGTGTGTGTGTGTGTGTGTGTGTGTTCATTTCATTGCAGTTCCTCATGACTGCGATGGACATCTCAACTTTTCATCTCTGTAAAAAAAAAAGAAAAGAAAAAGTTTTTCTCAGCCTCGATCGCGTCTCAGAACGACTCTCCTGTTTCTGTGTTTGGAAAAATGGCGGGTCTCGTGGCTTCGCCTTCGCTCCCTCTAATCCGCCAGATATAAATGACTGCTGGCGGCCGGACAAAGAAGTCTGCTTATATTTAAAGACCATATAAGCTTTTATCGAAAGGACGCCTTCTCTCACACACACACACACACACACACACACACACACACACACACACACACACACACACACACACACACACACACACACTCAGCCAGGGCTTAAAGTCATAACAGCGTGGAATTAAGGACGTTCACAGGAGCAGAAGAAGAAATCTTCTTTCATTTATGTAACAGCACCCCTGCCATCCTGTCGGCCCCCCACGCTATTACTGAGGGCAAGGTGATGGAAAAAGGACGTTATGTCACGCACAGAGTGCAATGTAAAGAAAAGGGACCTCCCCTCTGGATGTTCTACCATTGTCTCGGTCCATCGGTAGCTTGGGCCTCTTTCCATCGAGATAATCTACAGACACCTGCGTTCACCATGATTATTCACATTAAACTCAACTTGTCTTGATATCAGAGCTGTTATTTATCGTGCATTAATATATTCATGTTTACATCTAGTATTTCCATCAATAATTCATGAATTATTGCTATTTGGAATTGAACTGATTATGTTTGTCTTGCGTAATATTTTTCCGCCGCTCATGTAGCGATTACCTTGCACACCACAAGAGGGAGCACTTGCAGTGCGTACTTAGTTAAATTTAGTAGATCCGTATATACTGTAGATATGGATATGTACCGATATCTGTGTTTGTGCTTTATCATTTTAAATCATGAGACGCTTATAACACACAGTGTACGTTATAAACTAATTAGCTAACTTTTTTTTCTTTTTTCTTTAACGTAACGCTGCATTTGACTTTCAGAAAGTCAACTTAAGAACGTAACTCAAAACCTTACCATTGTCAACCCCAGTACATTCAAGCTACAGAGTAAGGAAATAAAAATGGACGCCTTCCGGCTCATCTTTTTTTATCCTCAACAAGCTAGGCAGCTAAGTGCAACAAGTTGAGTAGATTTTCCCTGTCAAAAGAGCAAACTGTGTAGCCAATGAGTTCATCGATAATGTGATGATCCGATTCAGTTAAATGATTCAGCAGGTCGGTTTTTGATTCAGAATCGATTCACACTTTGTACATCGTTTATTTTAACTTAAAAATGAAAACCAAATATAAACTTTAAAATAGACGAAAATTTAGCTTAGTGCAGAAAATATAACTTCTGGTTTTGCGATATTTTTGCTCCTTTTTCTTCTGATTGTAAGTGCGCTTGGTGCGATACCGCCACCTACTGGACTGGAGTGTGGAGCAGGAAGAAAAAGTTCACTTGTACAATAGGAGACATTTCAACAAGCAACAGCACAAGTTGCGCAGCATTTGATCACTTATTAGCAGAGGTGGAAAGAGTACCAAAATTTTGTCCTCGAGTAAACGTACTGATCCTTTAATGAAATTTAATTGAAGTACAAGTAAAGTAAAAATAAAAAGTAGCTCATTAACCATTTTCTCAGAGTAAAAGTCACAGAGTTACTTTGTTTAACAGCGGGATTCTGGTGTAGTTCAAAAAAGCCAAGCGGATATAAATCTCAAACTAGTTGTTTTCAATTGAAGGGACACCTTCGCATAATAAAGCTGTTGCCTTTCTTGAGCTTGAAATCAAAGTGGTCGCTGGAATATAGCCGGAGGTTAACTTCAGAAGAATTTGATGGCATTTCGCTTTCAGCTGGGTCGCATCACTGCATCTGTTTTGTCTGTCTCCATCGTTCTTGTGAATTCAGCGTGTTTGTTCTCAATCAATCAATCAGTGCAGTGGTTTCCGGGGTGCAATTTTTAAATTCTTCTTCTTCTTCTTCTTCTTTTTAATTAATTTATTTTTTACTCAGTAGTGCATATGATTTAAAATGTAGCGAAGTACAATACTTCAAACAAAACATACTTAAGTAAAAGTCAAATTACAGATTTTAAAAACTGCTTTAAAAAGTAAAAGTACACAAAAAAAACTACTCAATTACAGTAACGCGAGTAATTCTTTATTTTCCCGCCTCTGCTTATTAGATACTTTTAGTAGTTTTTCAATCCATTTCAAAATCTGTATGAAATAAAGCTGCTTGAGACGAATCGGACAATAAACTTTAGCGCTGTTGAGTCACTTTGAAAATCGCAGCGCTAAAGAATTACATCCTCTAGCGGAAAGCAGCATTAGCGCTTTCATTTGATGGAACGGTCAGGTTTGAGTACCCGATGGTCAATAATGAATGAATTGCTATTTGAAATTTAACTGATTATGTTTGTTTTGCATAATATTTCTCCGCCGCTCATGTAGCTATTACCTAGTACACCACAAGAGGGCACACTTGCAGTGCGTAACTAGTTACATTTAGTATCCCGATTTATATTTTATAAATGAGTTTCAACATAGTTACAGTTCTGTCAAATGTTAGCTTCTGTTACTTGCGGTTTGTTTTCACGGCTTGTGGTAGTAATGTAAGGGGAGTGGATTTATAATACACACACACACACACACACACACACACACACATACAGAAGCCACGAGATTGCAGTAAATATTAACACAACCATCGGGCAACAGTCGAGTTTCCCGAAGCTTCCCATGACTTCCCGCGCTCCGGCATGAATAATGCCGCTCGGTATCGCTGTCGATTCGGCCCGAGCTTCTGCTACATATTTATCCAGGCCGCTATGAGAAACATAGAAAAAGTCATATCCGCAATCCAGAAGATCCACAGGCATATCATTTACAGTAAAAACCCTGTATATGTTTGTTTTCTTCCTCGCACTCACGTGACTGGAAACGCACGTCCCTGGAACCCTCGCCGCTCTTCAAACCGTACCATTGTTCCACTTCATGAAAAATGCATGTCTATAAAAACAAAACAAAACAAAAATAGGAATCATTCTCCAAGAAAAATCTTTTTTTTTCTTCTTCTTCTTCTTTCTCCGCATTAATTTGTCAGGGTTTTTTTCACCGCAGCAGGTGCCGAGCGGGTCAGGAAAAGCAAATGGAAAGAAAGAAAGAAAGAAAGAAAGAGGACGTCTTGAATGATCCAAACGGTTTGGTTTGTAATTAAAGTAGCTTGTGTGACGTTCTAGTGTCCTCGTTTTCACCACCAAGACCATTACAGTAGTGAGGGATAAAACACCACGGGACGGACGGTTACGGGAAAATAATATGTGATGGAGCGGTGTGATTTGGCCAACAAGAAATTTTCAAACGGCTTGTGGTGAAGTGTTTTATTCCGCTATGCTACATTCTGTGCATGCGTTTATAGTTACTTTTAGATCAACTGCAAAAAACAAACAAACAAAAAAAGTACTTTAATTAGTTCTATAATGTAGTGGCTGTATCTTTGGAAATCCTGGCATGTTATTAATTAACATAAATTATCATGTATGAAAATTCTTCGTGGTTAGCACGGTCACCTTCTTGCACGTCCAGGGTCCGGGTTCGATTCCCACCTCTGGGTCTGTGTGCATGGAGTTTGCATGTTCTCCCCGTCCTTGGTGCTTGGCTCCAGGTGCTCCGGTTTCCTCTCGCCGTCCAAAGACGTGCAGATTTGGTTAATTGGCGTTCCCGAATTGCCCGTAGTATGTGAGTGAGTGTGTACGTGTGTGTATATGTGTGTGTGTGCCCTGCGATGGTTTAGAACCCTGCCTTAGGCCCCAAGTCCCCTGTTTATCTTTTTTAATTAATTAATTTTTTGAATAAAAAATGTCAGTTTTTTTTTTTTTTTTTTAAACGTGGGAGTTCGAAAGAAAAAAAAAAAACTTTTGCGAAAACTTGCATTTATTAAAAACATCATGTTTAACACAGTACATATTGAATAGCAAAAGTGGATTAGTGGTTAGCACTGTGACCTCGCACCTCCATGGTCGGGGGTTCGATTCCCGCCTCGGGTCTGTCTGTGTGCATGGAGTTTGCATGTTCTCCCATGTGCTTGGTGGGTTTCCTCCGGGTTCTCCGGTTTCCTCCCACAGTCCGAAGATGTGCAGATTAGGCTAATTGGTGTCCCCACATTGCCTCAAATCTAAGTGTGTGTGTGTGTGTGTGTGTGAGTAATCCTGCAATGGATTGGCAACATTGCCTGATGATTTTTCGGAGCTCCACACGATGCCGCACTGACACTGGAGACTCCTTCCATAAATGAAAAAAAATAAAAAGCATCTCTTAACAGAAAGCTTCAAATAATTACACACTATTTAAAAAATCGCCTAGCATCATGTACCTTGTTACCATAGACACAGTAGCGTATCATGACGACCTATCGTTATCGACGCCTTCCGACCGGATCATGTTTGAGAATTCGACAGCGCTGTTTATCTTCTTTTGCGCTCGGCAACACTCAAACTAGCGCGTTTGCTTCCGATGTCGTCCGTTGCCATGGCGACCGCAGCTATTACTGGGTTTATATTGACGGACCGCTCACGGAGCTGATGTCATGGCGGCTCGTCCCCTCTAAGAAATGCTCTGTATGAACATTTTGTCTGCGCGTGTGTGTGTGTGTGTGTGTGTTCTATGTTCTATGGAACGTAAAGAGCCTGTAATTTCTAACAGATGCTGAGAAGTCTGGAAGGGATTGTAATGTTGTTCCTCGTCTCCCAGCAGGGAGCACTTGAAGAAACGTAACGCTGTGTTGTGTGTCGTAGCAGTCTGCGGGGTAAAAGGTGTATGATTCTTGGATGCAGCCTGAGACTGCCGTGTTTCGGTGAGCTCACTCCAATAGAGCGCCATTGTTCCTGTGTTCTTTATTGCTCGAGCGGAGAAGTAGAACGAGATGTAACCGCGCGCTATAGAAGGATAATTTACGGAGCCGTTCGTTAAAAGCTAAGAACGATCTTCCGAGATGAGAAACGATGTTTATCTTGGGTATCTGATGTTTAAATGTCTGAAAAGCCCCTTTTTATTCATCAGATAGACTCTGGCTCGATGCCCGGACGCTGCTCCGTCAAGCATGCATATTACTCAGCAAACACTTAAGTGGTGGTGACAGGAAAGCCCGGCCTTCTCGCCTCCGCGCGTCTTCTGACTCCTTACCTACACACGGAAGCTCCTGCTAATCCGCGAGGTTCGAACCTCCTTTTCTTTTCTTTTTTTTTCTTCATTCCTTCCTTTGTATCTGGATCTCACAGTCCTCTAAAGATTTAGTGTGAGACTAATGAAATGTGACAGGACTGTTAGCCCGATGGCTCCGATTAGTGACCGCCGAGATTACGAGACGTATAAATGTCCTTTCCGTTGCTTGGACACCAAATTGCACAAGATTGCTCCCTTTGAATAGAGCTGGGTGTAATAAAATCTGAGGAAATGAATCATTTCACCTCATTTCGTGCTGGAAATATTGGCCGGAGAAGCCGAGTTATTACCGTATGTGAATCGATACGAAGGACCCCGTCTGGGGCGACCTGAAGAGAAAATGCCACACATGGCGTCGGCGCTTATGATCGCGAGACAAGACTGTAAAAATCTGTGCTAAAATACTAACAAATCCTTTTGTTCTAATCCTTAAGATGCTACTTATAATATTAATAATAATCCATCTATATGTACAAGTCAAATATTTAATTAGTACGAGCGTTCGAGCCACGAAAGCATCGCTGTCTTCATCAGAAGTGAATCGTCGTCCTGCTTTCAGGGGACCAGACTGATGAAAGTCTGATGGAGCGAGATCAGGACTATAGTGAGGACGCGATGTCGTCATCATCAGCCGTGGACGTAGACGGGCGTCCGGCTCCTTTCTTGATGCCAAGCACTTGCGCGACCCTCCTTAAACTTCTCCACGCGTTCGTTCGTACACACTTCTTTGCTATACAAAAAAAAAACCCTTTCTTCATAAAGTCTTCGATAAATAACAAAATACTAATCATGTAATCGACTTCTTGAACTCTTCTTTCAAGCAGGGCGTCCATTTTTGCTCTCACCGCAGCTACAAACGAACTGATGTAACATGTTCACACCTGCACATGGTAACACACCTGCGAACCCAAAAACACTATGGTAAAAGGGCGGAAACAAAACAGCCCATGAAAGAACGCAACACAAATAAAAAAAAAAAATTAAAAAAAACAATAGCAAAAGTGAAAATGCAGCCGCGAGCTCCAAATAAAACCAACTGCACAAGACGAAAACACAACATCGAAACTTCAAAGACGTAACCGCATCCCCATTTCTGATTGGCTGATCCAATCAGAACTTAAACATGCGATGTTCCGTAAAGACCCATTCCTTTTTGAGTGAGTGTCAAAACTTTCAGTATGACATCATATTGAGAGACATCACGTTCAGTGACATCATAGTGTGATGCGATGGCGCTCAGGTGCTTGGGCCCGCTCATCGCTGCGCAGTATTTTGCTGTTACTCCATTTTTATAAATATTTAGTAGAAGTTTAAATTCACTAGAATTTCATTCTATCATCTTTATCTTTGATTAAAGTGCGAGTCCTGGAATATGTTGGCTAATATGTTGTTGATTTGTTTAAAAACGTTTTTGCAGGTTATTAGACTGAATCGAACTGGTCAGAATTGAATAAACCATGGCTTCAAATACAGGTTAGACCCTCCGCCAATGATGGAGACCACAATGCATTGCTTGTAGAGACATGGAGACAAAGTGGACGGGAGCAGGAAGAAATACAGTGCCTGGCCAAAAATAAAATAAAATAAAATAAAAAAAGTCGCCATTTCGAAAGGGTCATATTATTGGACTGCATCAAGCAAAGAAAACAACTAAGGAGATATATTTTCATATGTTGGTGAGACCCATCAGAAAAAAAGGCTTCAGTTTGCCACGGAACCTAAAGGTTGGACTTTGGAGTGATGGAAAAGGTCATGTGACACATCTGACGAGTCCTGATTGAACCTATTCCAGAGCGATGGGCGTGTCAGGGTAAGAAAGGAAGCGCACGCACCCATCATGCATAGTGTCCACTGTCCGAGCCTCTGGAGACAGTGTTATGACCTGGGGTCGCTCCAGTCGCTCAGGTCGAGACGCAGCAACGTTATGTGGAGATAAAATTAAGTCAGCTGACCACCTGAATGTACTGAATCACCAGCACATCACGTCTAAGGACTTTTCCTTCCCTGATGGTTCAGGCACATTCCAGCACTCAGATTGTGAAAGTGCGGTTCTGTATTTCAAACACCATGCAAACAATATAAATAAGCTGATGTCACTGAGTTACTTTTTATTTATCCAACTGATCGTTGTGTATTTGATTACATTTCACATATTTGATTCATTCCGCGCTGCTAACGTCAGTGTGCGTTAGAGGACATTTCAGGTCATTCGGTTGACACCTGCCCCCATGTGAAGAACACCCAGGCCTCTTGCTTCATACGCTTAAAATTCACACACTCCTCTGGAACATGCACGCACACACACACACACACACACACACACACACACACAAGCACACTGGCGAAGGCGCAACACTGTAAACATTCGGAGCTCTGGACGGTAAACAGAGAGCCGTGTGTATGGAGTCGGCAGCCAGGCAGCTGCGGAGACGTGTCAGGGGTTTAAGCGCTGGACAATCTGCAGTCCTTGATTAATCATCATGAGTGCTCCACTAAAACACATAGCGAGCGTGCTTCTCGTCTCTTCCCTTCTCTTCTTTCCTCCGCCGTGGCTTACGGCTTCATTGGGCGGCGCGCTCGCTGCTGACTGCGGATCTTTCCTTTTGGGAATGTCACACACTCGATGACCTTTCGACAAACTTTGAATCGTTAAATTACTCTGCGGGAAGCATATGACGACACTGTCCATTTTTACCTGATTATCATTTTACATCAAAGGTTTCATACGTCTGATCAGGGGGTTTCAGTTCCTCTTTGAAACACCATCACCTCACACGTACAGTGTTCCTAGTCCCACGCTATATGACTCAAAACTCTCGCATCTGATTGGTCAAAAGGCATTGATGATTTTTTTCTTGTTATATTTAGGAAGGAAAGACTGTGTAATGCATAAGGTGAACGGACGTCAACAACAATATCATATATACACACTGATAAAGTTGGTCGGTCTTTAATCAATTAATGTGGAATAAGAAATGAATCTCGTCGGGATGTTCTGTAATAGGGGCATCAACGACCTGCGCGATTTGTACTGCGTTTGACGTCTCAGGTTTCATGTATACGCTCGCTCACACACTACGGGCAATTTGGGAACGCCAATTAGCCTAAACTGCAGGTCATTGGACTGTGGGAGGAAACCCGGAGTACCCGGAGGAAACCCACCAAGCATGGAGAGAACATGCAAACTCAATGCACACAGAGACGGGAATCGAATCCTGGAGGTGCAAGGTGACAGTTGACGTAGTCGCAAGGGAATGCGCATGAAGCGATGCACCCATCATGCATAGTGTCCACTGTCCAAGCCTCTGGAGACAGTGTTATGATCTTGGGTCGCTTCAGTCGCTCGGGTCTGGACGCAGCAACGTTATGTGGCGATAAAATGAAGTCAGCTGACGACCTGAATGCACTGAATCACCTGAATCACTGAATCTATGGAGTTTTGATTCCCTAATGGTGCGGACAAATTCCAGGACTCGCACTTTAATCAAAGATAAAGATGACGGAATGAAATTCTAGTGTGTGTGAGACTTGCGAAAATGGAATAACAGCAAAATAACTTAAAATATAACTGTAAGTAACGATGAGCGGGCCCAAGCACCGAGCGCCATCGCATCACAACTATGATGTCACTGAACGTGATGTCTCTCAATATGACGTCATACAGAACGTTTTAAACCACTTTTTTTTTTCGGCACAAGTTTAAGGCATGGTCACGGCTTAGCCCCGTCAAAAACCTGCTTCCTCAGTGACATGAGCTCATATTGGCCCGGTGTATCAGATTCCAGTGGGTGCATTCTGCAAACGACCCAAAATAACTGACTTCATGATAAGTAGAGCTCGTGACATGCATTGGCGAAAGTGAGCTCTAAATGTGTACCAGGCTTCGCATGCATACATGCAAGTGTGTGTGAGCTTATGCAGCAAAGTCTCATGCGAGATCTCGTAGGAAGCCGCTCAGCCTTCCTAATGGCAGCAGATTCCAACCTGTCTGCCGGATGTTCATGATTTTTTTGAGCATGTTAAGTCCCCCAAAATGCCCTGGATGCTGGAATAAAAAAAAAAAAAATCTTTAAAAGAACATGAGGGCCCTCACACACTGTGATGACATAGGGCTGGGCCCTAATAATACAAACAATATAAATAAGCTCAATATGTTTACATGCACAGTTAAAGCTACATGCAGAGATTAACGTCATTCAGAACATCATGTACTGACCGTGTGAAACAAACCCTGACGAGGAAGTTGACTTCCAACGTAGATTTCATCAAAGAGGATATTGGGAAACCAGTTCAGCTTGTTTACTGTCTTTTGCCAAATTAGTAATGTTAGTGTGTGAGGTAGAAATTGGAATCTCCAGGGAATATTCAGTATAATGTACAATATAATCGTGCTTCCTAGGTGCCGATTCGATTTGTGATCATTTGACAATTGATTTTTTTGTTGTTGTTCTAAGCATTGCAGTATTGACTTTTGGTCAGCACTCACATTACCCTTTGTCTACGATATACAGTGTGTAATTAATTGTACATGCACACCTGGGTTACTGTGTCCTCTGGAATTTCCTAAGAGGGATCAATAAAATATCTTATCTATCTATCTATCTATCTATCTATCTATCTATTCTGTTACTATGACAGTTTTATAAATGTCCTGATTTTGTATATTGCATCTTCAAATAATTTGCTCGTAGCACACTGGACACTGTGCTGCCTGCCAGTAGGTGAGTAGTTTAGAGTGCACCACCTGCAGGACTATAGAGGAACTGCAACATTTTACTCCCTCGAATGCAAACTACTGTACATACTGTGTGTTATAAATTTAAAATACATTTTATTTTTAAACCAGTATTGCTACACATGAATCGCAGCACAGAAGAATAGCTGAATAACCGAATCAAAAATTTCCCCCATCTCTAATGGATAGCTTACAAGTTTTATTGTCATACGCACAGTAAAAAATAATGAAATTCTTCCTTTGCTGTCCCCTATCTTTGAATGCCAATAAAATAAAAATAAATATAGGTATGAAAAACAGGATATATATATATATATATATATATATATCAAACATAGAATTGAACGCAGATTATGAACATTTGAAACAGTATTAAATGAGTTTCAAAATATATAGCGATGTTATTCCCTTCGTTCTGATGCGAGGCGTTTCCGCATGATTTCATATCGCCACACGATCGGCCGTTCTGAGAATCCCTCGGATGCATGTGGTTCTAGACGTTCGTATTAAAGAGGTTGTACACTAAGCGCGTTGCGTAACCCTTGCATGAGTAAACATTTGGAAACGTCATAAAATCCGTTCCACCCCGAACGCTTCAAAGCTGTACAGTGAGAAATATTCTAATCGTGCCAGGACAGCACATGATTCTTAGTTACATCAGGGAAGCGCTGGAATATACATGCGTTCGAGCCGTTGACCATGCTCCGCCTGTAAAACGCGTCTGTAGCGTTCTTGTGCCAGTGCTTTTAAGCGATCGGTCAGGAATGTTCCAGAAAAGCACAACAGTTCATGTGTGTCACATTAAAATAAGCAAACAGCAATAAACTCATAATGATACTCTTTCTTACGTTCTTTAACGCTGTACAGCTTCAAATGAACAACAAAGCTTTTCGTGGCAACCTGCGTCATTTGCTTACCGTAACCATACCGTGGTTTTTTTGTCACTTTTTCACTTTTTTTAAATTAAGAACAGTAGCAGCGGGTCAATACGGGGCGCCGCCCCCTTAAAGTTCGGCAGAGAAGAATGCTCCTTTAACATGGAATTATTTAACCTAATAATTATTTATTTTAATAATGAAATAAAGTCATTTAGTCACGACATTCCGCTGTATTTCTTAATATAATTTATTCGCAATTTAAAAAAAAATAAATCTAAACTGCATTACGTTCATTTGTGTTCGTGTACGCGGGGCGCCGGTGTTCTATCAATTCATCCTACTCATCATTATTTCCTTCCCAGCCTTTCTGCGCATGCGCAGTAAAAAGACGTCACGCTTAAATTCATTGATGTGCGAATTTACTGAGGTCTTTCCTAGTTTTGTGCTTTTCATTGAAATTTTATTTCATTCACGTGCGTACATATAACAGTTGACCTGTGAATTGAAGGGTTGGAGTGAGTGATCTTTTTTTTTTTTATCGTTTGTACCCATTTAAAAACTATGGGAATTACATTCTGATGAAGTACCGTCATGTGTGACAATCTGCTGCCCATGTTAAAACTGAGTATTTGCAGTCTTATCTCCATTTGGATAATGTACGACAGACCGGTATAACTATCTGTTTTTACTACCGGTAGGAAATTCTGACTAGTAGGAAAAACTGATAGACAAACGAGTGTCTATGTAGGCACGTAAATCTTTGAAAAGCATGTGACTTGAGGCTGAGCTCTGATTGGATCGTTTCAAATCATCTTTCCGGCGCAGCACTGTGCGCCCTGAACCCTCCCACTTTTGTTCTTAGCGAATCAATATTGTTTTTAAATATTTGGGCTCATGTGATTGGACCGTTCTCAACGAGTCTTTTCCAGCACTTCTTATGGCAAGCGGAGCTGCTGACTGGATGCGATGTGAGTCAGGACTTTATTTTATACTAGTAGTAATGATGCGCAATCACCGGATAAATGCCTATTTACAGGCGAGTATTAAAAGTTTCATTTTAATTTTGTTTGCAGCCCCCCCCCCCCCCAAATTTTTTGCACCAGCCGCCACTGATTAAGAAGTCATATTTTCACCAGATCCAGTAATTTATAATGCATCCTTGACTGCACATGCAGAGGATTAATATTTCTCTACCTCGCCTAAACTTATTATTATAAGGATAAAACTCACACTTATCCTAGTCTTTAACCTCTAATAACAGATAGATGGGTAGAATAGATATGTTTTATTTTATTTTTTATTAATATTACAGTCTACTGGTGCACCTTATGTAAAAGTCACTTGAGTTTCCAGATGTATATACAATCACTCATCCATCCATCCATCCATCTAGGAACCTCTGTAGTCCAACTAGGGACCATGGAGGCCAGTGGTGACCATTGTATTTATTCCCATTTTTACAACCGTGGCAGGACCCCCAGTCAACATTCACAAGCACATTCGCGCACGACGGGTAATTTGGGAACGGCGATTAGTCTAATCTGCATGTCTTTGGAATGTGGGAGGAAACATGAGAACCCAGGGGAAACCCATCAAGCACAGGGAGAACATGCAAACTCCACGCACACAGACCCGAGGTGGGAATTCAACCCAGACCCTGGAGGTGCAAGGCGCCATATAATGAGCCATATACAACCATCATGTACGCAAAAACGGTACATTCATATTGTTTTGTATTTTGTTTTACCCGTGTTAACGTGCAGTTTCCAAATTCCCACCCGACTGCATTATTGTAAAAAGTGTTTCATAGATTTTCTTTTTATGATAACTTAATACTCGTCTAAAACCTGCTGCTTGTATGTTGTATAATCTGTGAACTTCCTGCCGTAACACTACAATGTGATTAATAAGGTTCTCTATCCAGCTATCTAATACAGGCTGTATTTACTGTATGTTAATTGTTGTCTGTGACTGTACGATGCGGTCATTATTAGTGTTATCATACTGTATCAGTGTAGACGTCCCTCAGCACTGGTAGACTGAATTTGCTCAGATCAGGTCTGACTAATGTTTAGTGGCAGTTTGCTCGTTAATTGGGTGGTGAACTTTGATTACATCACACCTGGGCCTTGGAGAGACACCAAGAGCGGCACCATAATCATCATTCCCATCTCTCATATACTGTACGCATGGCCATTAATAGTTTCATGTACCATCTGACTGCACGTATATGTATATCCAAAAGTATGCGGACACCTGACCATCACATTCGTATGTACTTGCTGACCGTTCCATTCCAGTTTGGTTTCCCTTTCCCAGGTACCTCACTCTCCATTCTTCTCTGAAGGTTTATCACAAGGTTTTGGAACAGCTTTGGGTCTCTTGTTTCCAGCATGGGCAAGTTGCAATCCTATAGTTTATGCAGATCTTCCCGAACAAGTCGTGTGCTTTAAACCACTACATTCTATGAACTCCCATAGAAGTTCATTCCAAACCTCAAGACATCTTCTCTTCATGGCGCTTCGTGCATTGTGAAAAGCGGCATTGTTCATGCAGCAACCTCTTGATTTCAGTGAAGGAAAGTTGTAATGCTATAGTTTATGAAGAGCTTCCAAACAAGCGTCTGCTTTAAACTTTGGCGGCAAGAATTTATGGCCGTTCTGGTCAGGTGTTCACATACTACACACGTGGACAAAATTGTTGGTACCCTTCGGTCAATGAAAGAAAAACTCACAATGGTCACATAAATAACTTCAATCTGACAAAAGTAATAATAAAAAAAAAATTCTATGAATGTTAACCAATGAAAGTCAGACATTGCTTTTCAACCATGCTTCAACAGAATTATTTTAAAAAATGAACTCATGGAACAGGCCTGGACAAAAATGATGGTACCCCTAGAAAATATTGAAAATGATGTGACCAAAGGGACATGTTAATTCAAGGTGTGTCCACTAATTAGCATCACAGGTGTCTACAATCTTGTAATCAGTCAGTGGGCCTATATATAGGGCTCCAGGTAGTCACTGTGTTGTTTGGTGACATGGTATGTACCACACTCAACATGGACCAGAGGAAGCGAAGGAAAGAGTTGTCTCAGGAGATTCGAAAGAAAATTATAGACAAGCATGTTAAAGGTAAAGGCTATAAGACCATTTCCAAGCAGCTAGATGTTCCTGTGACTACAGTTGCACATATTATTCAGAAATTTAAGATCCATGGGACTGTAGCCAACCTCCCTGGACGTGGCCACAGGAGGAAAATTGATGACAAATCAAAGAGACGGATAATCCGAATGGTAACAAAAGAGCCCAGAAAGACTTCTAAAGAGATCCAAGGTGAACTTCATGCTCAAGGAACTTCAGTGTCAGATCGCACCATCTGTCGTTGTTGAGCCAAAGTGGACTACATGGGAGACGACCAAGGAGGACACCATTGTTGAAAACAAATCATAAAAAAGCCAGACTGGAATATGCCAAACTACATGTTGACAAGCCACAAAGCTTCTGGGAGAATGTCCTATGGACAGATGAGACAAAAATGGAACTTTTTGCCAAGGCACATCAGCTCTATGTTCACAGATGGAAAAATGAAGCATATGAAGAAAAGAACACTGTCCCTACTGTGAAACATGGAGGAGGCTCTGTTATGTTCTGGGGCTGCTTTACTGCATCTGGCACAGGGTGTCTTGAATCTGTGCAGGGTACAATGAAATCTCAAGACTATCAAGGGATTCTAGAGAGAAATGTGCTGGCCAGTGTCAGAAAGCTGGGTCTCATTCTCAGGTCATGGGTCTTGCAACAGGACAATGACCCAAAACACACAGCTAAAACACCCAAGAATGGCTAAGAGGAAAACATTGGACTATTCTAAAGTGGCATTCTATGAGCCCTGACCTCAATCCTATTGAGCATCTTTGGAAGGAGCTGAAACATGCCGTCTGGAAAAGGCACCCTTCAAACCGGAAACCACAGGAGCAGCTTGCTCATGAGGAGTGGGCCAAAATACCTGCAGAGAGGTGCAGAAGTCTCATTGACATTTACAGGAATCGTTTGATTGCAGTGATTGCCTCAAAAGGTTGTGCAACACACTATTAAGTTAGGGGTACCATCATTTTTGTCCAGGCCTGTTCCATGAGTTCATTTTTTTTTTTTTATAATTCCGTTGAAGCATGGTTGAAAAGCAATGTCTGACTTTCATTGGCTAACATTTATAGAATTCTTATTTATTATTACTTTTGTCAGATTAAAGTTATTTCTGTGACCATTGTGAGTTTTTCTTTCATTGACCGAAGGGTACCAACAATTTTGTCCACGTGTGTATATACTGTAGTGTTCATACCATTGTTGCTTGTCTACATCAAAATAGTGGCAATAGCGTGTAAGGCAAGGGTGCGAATAGTTTTGGTTGAAAGAAAAGACAGTACTAGACAGGGTTTACATGATGCGGATGTTATACCCTATGTAAGGAGCGAACGCCGTGAAAAACAAACCACTTGGGGATTTTACATGGAGCGCAGGTTATAAATGTAAACAACCGTTACTGTAGGGAAATATGATTGATTATGAATTGTATGCTAAAATTTCTCTAAAAATCCATGCGAACATTCTGAATGTTCATCTTGAGACACTTGTCACCGACTAAACCTGAACATACCTGTACGGGTCAGCCAAAGTGCATTGTGTACTCGGTTATGGTGATGAAAAATCTGGCACGGTGGACCTGTGCCATGACGGACACCGTTGTGTGTAAGCGCTCTTTGATTTCTGCTCTTCTGGCCACGTTTTTCAGCTGAAGATGAATGGAGACCGCAAGTGATTTAGTCTAAAAATTTCCCCCGTTTTCTCTGAGGGCCGAGCTCTCCAGCAGATGGAGATATGGCTTCCTGTTACATAATCCCCTGCTCTTATAAATTTTGACTTCATTTGGTGCTTCCTGTGTGTGTGTGTGTGTGTGTGTGTGTGTGTGTGTGTGTGTCCTTCTCATGCTTCACTCTGGGCCTCAAAGCGGCTGGATGTGAACACTTCAAGCGTTTTTTCAAGTTTTCAAGAGTTTTGGAGAAAGCGCTCCAAAACTCTGCTTCCTTCTCCTGCTAATCTTCTCGTTCCCTCGTGTTTCACTTTAGTTTTCATTCTTCTTCAATAACTATTAAAGTTTCTACCTCACAATTTAAGAATTCACAAAAGAAAAAGAAAAAAAAAAGAAAAAAAAAAAAAAAAGAAACAAGACTTGTAGCAAACTTTCTGGTTTCTGCAGCATTGCTCTGGTTGGTTAGCAAATAGCCGCCATGCTAAATGCATTTTATTATAAACACTGGACTAGCTTTAGAGACATTCTTTAAGTTTACAATAATAATGAATTAGCGCTAAGATTATTTTCATGTCCAGTATCTCTGTGTGAATTTTGAAGTAATTTGAAGTGACTTTGATCCCCCTTGCTAATGCTAACTAATGTTAAGTCTATCTCAGAGAGTGCCTTGGTGGTCTAACTCCCGTAGATTTCACTTCGATCCTCAAAAGTACGGGACTCAGAGTGTTTCAATACGGAACAGGGCTTTCAGTTTCCAATTATGGGACGAGTCCGTATTTTACAGGATGGTTGGCAACCCTACCTTACGCCGTGCTAATCAATCCTTGCTGTATTTAATTCTATTTACAACCAAATTGTGTATGTACGTTCAGGTTTATGGTTGTTTTTTTCTTTTCTTTTTTTTTCTCTTTGGTTAATTCTCTATTTTGATTTGTCAGCAGCAGGATTAATTTCCTATAACAGCAGCTTTCTAAATGAAATCACAGCCTTACACTTGTTTTAACTCGTTATCATTTCCATAGTAACAGTAACCGTGTTTCTATAGTGACTCCTTTATATGGACCTGCATGGCAGATGCTTGGTATAATCAAGTGCTGTAGGTTTTTTTCTGTAAGGACACGTTTATTTACCATGCACGAAAGGAGTCTCCGGTGTCAGAGATTCAGGAAAGAGGGGTTTATGCTTTGCGGTCCATTGGTAAGATGAATTCGTTTTTTTTTTGTTTTTTTTTCGTTTTCGTTTCAAAAGTTGGAGCTGCTGATCATGGAGCTGAATGTTTAGACCTGCTATGATTATGCACGTTTCCAGATGGTCCGTGACATGAAATATAACTATAAAAGGAAGCATGGAGTGTGGCTCATTAAAGGAGAAATCAGCGATTCTAATGCTATAAAAAAAATAAAAAAAAAATTGTCAAATTCTGCGAAAAATCTCTGCACAGTCCCCGACCTGTACATTGTGTGTGTGGGCTAAAAAAAAAAAAAAAACATCCTGGTGTCCGTACACATCCCTGACTTTGTAAGCAGGAAGCAAAGAAAGTGGTGCAGACTGTTCGACAACAGCAACAGGGAGCGTTTTTCATGATCGATATTAATGTTTAATAGCAAGCTTGGATGTTACTTGCCAGTGCATGCTCAGCTGAAGGAAAGAGTGGATTTGATTGGATGTTATAATAATATAAATATCGACAAATTCCATCATATACTTCACAACGTTCTGATTGTTTTTCCATCATGGTATTCCATGGAGTTTATTCCTTATATCATTGTAAGAAGAAAAAAAAAAACCTTTCATGTTTGACATTTAATTTTCATGGCGATACTAAACGGTTGTTGATGCGCCCAAATCGAGGCAGCAATGCGTGAACAAACACGGACGCTCCAGTTTCCTGTGCAGAATTCCACACTGACAGAATGCTTCATTTCCTCCATTTCGTCTGCTCCACTGAGAGCCCAGCTGGTTTCGCTTGTTTTTGCGAGCTCTGTGAACATCTCCCCGCGTTCAGAGAGAGGCGTCCCGGTCGGAGAGCCCGCTAAAACCGCCGCCGAACAGGACCTGTCGTCCAGAAGTCATAAAGCATCGTTTGGTCATGAATAAGTCCATGCAAGTCTGCGTGTCCCACCTTCAGGGATTTCCTTAAGACTTTTTTCCTTACGGAAAAATCCGAGTTGAAGTCCATGCATAACTTAGCTGTATTTTCCCATGCTGCCACGTTTTGACTCGCTGAACTCGAAATAAATAAGGCTTTTCTGCTGGCCTTGTGTTTCCGCCCCTGCTTCCCAGTTACAGTTTTCTTGCGATTGGCCTACCATTTAGGAAAGGCCTGTTTTTTTTTTTTTTTTTTTGCATGTTTTTTTTTTTTATCAGCTAGGTTTATCGGGGTTATATTCTGTGCCAACTCCTGCAGCAATCTCTTTCATTCCTTGCATAGAGTAAAACCGCTATACGACACTTATCAGCTCAGATCAGCTCATTATTGTACACGCAATAACATTTCGTGGGAAAAAAGAACCTGATTGGGTGCCAAGCACCCCGAACATCTGCCCTAACCGGTACTAAACATGTGTGTGTGTGTGTGTGTTTGTTTCTATGTGGCTAGATGCAAAAGGATTCTGTTGAATTCTCATGAAAGCGTCTGTTATGCCACATTACGCGCGAAAGCTCATTTCCATTGACAGTAAATACAGCAAAGCGTGCGTGTCTCTCGATGCCGAAGACCTTCGGTCAATTATATACAGTCTCGTTCCTTCGAAATTCCTCCGAGGAGGACGTCGTGAATGGGCACTCAGTGCCCGAGCGCACAAGGCGCGCTCTCTCAGTAACCCGCCTGCCAACCGAGCGTGCAGTGAGAAATGTCTTCTGGCTGGAAAATAAAACGTAAAAGTTCAACAGTCGTAAAAAGAAAGCGCGTGAGCTGAGAGAAAGGTCAGAGAGGAACGTGCAAGAGAAAGTATCTTCCTGTACTGAGCAAAGGCTGCAGAGAAGAGAGAGAGAGAGAGAGAGAGAGAAAATAAAAAATAAACTGTCTTACCCTGTAGTACCCCGAAATTCCTACAGATGGGGTGCTGCATTCGCTGTTGTGGGACGACTGAACCTCGTTATGCGCGAGTGGAGTCACTGTGGTCCTGTGGGTCTGGAATTCAGCACATGTTGGTAATTTCCCTGCTTTCACACATCTGATTAAACTCATCAGTTAATGAGCATGCTCAGTTGGCGTGTTTGTAACAGGGAAATCACCAGACTGCCGTGTCGACATGAAGGACAACAGCTGATTGATCAACTGATGTCAAAGCTTTTTTTTTCTTTCTTTCTTTTTTTCTTTTTTTCCTCAATGCCATGTAAATATTTAGGGTAGTTAGGTTAAAGTCGGAAGAAAAATTTGACATTAAAACACAACAAAAGATATTCTGGTCTTTATCGCATTCTTTTCCTTTATTTTTTTTTTTTTTATCGTGATTTGATCAGAATTCCCTTTGCGTCGTATGAGACACACGACGCAAACGCGTTCAACCTGCTCCGTCACAAAGCATTCGAGTCGCAGATGGGGCTACCAGAAGAGCTAACAGAGGTTGACGATTGGCTCGCTAATAATATTCAAGTGTGTCCTCAAATCAATATCACAGTTAATTTAATGTTATTGATTAATGAACATGTTTTGTTTGTTTGTTTTTTGGGCGGCTTAGTGTTTAGCACTGTCGCCTCGCACCTCCAGGGTCGAGGGTTCGATTCCCGCCTTGGGGTCAGCGTTCATGGAGTATGCATGTTCTCTCCGTGTTTGGTGGGCTTCCTCCAGGTACTCCGGTTTTCTCCCCAAGTCCAAAGACATGCAGATTAGACCAATTGGCGTTCCCAAATTGGCAGTTGTGTGTGTGTGTGTGTGTGTGTGTGTGATGCTTGCGATGGATTGGCACCTCATCCAGGGTGTACTCCACTTCATGCCCTAAGTCTCCTGGGATAGAGTCCGGGCCCCCTGTATACATAGCAAAGCGTTATAGACGATGAGTGAGATCAGTGAGTGAGTGAGTGAGGGTTTTTTTGCTCTCGTAGTGTAGTTCACTGACGCTCTACTATTAAAGCTGGGATTGGTTTATTAAGGCTCTCCATCATGGCGCACACTGGACAGGGCGGAATCATGTGACTACACACACAGAATAGTATGATTTTGAATACACACAGTGGGAAAAGTATTTAGAGGATTCCTGAAAACGGTGCCTCCTGGGTTGAGGGTTCGATTCCCGCATCGGGTTCTGTGTGCATGGAGGTCGCATGTTCCACCCCGTGCTTGGTGGGGTTTGCTCCGGGTACTCCGCAGATTAGACTAATTGGCGTGTCCAGATTACCCGTAGTGTCAGAGTGTGGGCGCTCGTGGGCACTCTGTCCGGGGTTTTCATTTTCGCTCCAGTGACAATAACGAAACCATCTTCTACAATATGATTTCAATTACAAAAACACTTGCAAGGAGAAAAAACCGATCCGACAATGCCGTCGATTGCTAATGGTTAAAGGAGCTACGAGGTTCATAGCTTTACAGCCTGTCGACTCGCTAGATCACGGCGATTTGTACATTCCCTGATTAAGGTGCTTATGGCAAAAATACGCCTGTCACATTTTAAGACACAAGGTCGATTCCTGAAAATCGTTTGACGCTGTTTGGCTTTTTGGGCGACGTTGCGACTGGAACTGTACTGTACGAATCCTTTTTTTTATTTTATTTTTTTTTTATGTGGGAAGCAGAGTTTTCTTGATACACACAGTGAAACATCTCAGTGCATTTTATATAGAGATATAAACACTCCTGGAACGCTGCTTGGTCCAATCAAATTAATGAAGCTGCCCCAGCTGTGGTGTCAGTAGTGAATGGAACACTCCATGTACACGTAGCTGCTTCTTTTCTTACATATATAACGATATGATAAATCTGATCAAATGTCGCATCATATCAGGTATGAAGTCGCATTTTTATTTATTTACATATTTGCATATTCCTGGTCCAATGAGCTCCATTTCCGTCCCAAGTTTATTACCGGATCATGTCCGGTTCCTGAATACAGTAGATTACGAGGAGCTCATCAGAAAACTCCTGAATGAGGATTCCTTTAGAAAGAGGGAACAGTCAGCCCCATTTTGATGCCAAAAAATAAAAATAAAATGGAGTTTTATAGCAAAACCATTTCATGTTTTTCAATCACAAAAACATGAAATTGAATTGTTAACGAGTTTTAATGGAATAGAAATGGTGTCGAATACTTTGAAAAGTGCGATAAACCAATGTTTAGGATTAAAACCTTCTCAATTCCGTTGAAGGATCGGGAGGAAAAGATCGATTGTCAACCGATTTTTCCCGTAATTGAAATTTTGATACATTTCACCTCCTGCACTGTTATTGGTCATAGCGCAAAACCAACCTGCGTAACTTCACACCTGGCTTGATATGACTCGTCAGATTCCTCTTATACCTCAGCACTGTGCCACCGATTACAATCATCAGTTCATTATTTGTGCTGTTATCTGGTTACAGTAATGTTTATGATGTCGACGACTTCTCTCTAAGCAAATAAACACCGCGTGTCCTGGAGACTTTAAAAGCACTGATACTGGAGACTCCTTCCATACAAAAACATTTCATTGTGTATCCTTTTTTTTCTTTGTTGCATATTGCAAATTTTGAATCGAGTTAATCAAAATTTATTATTACTACTTCATAGTAACTTAATAATAATAGTAATAATAATAATATGTGATGATAAGTAATAATAATGAATATGTGTAATTACTTCCTAATATAATCCCCTGTTTGAGCGTCCGCCATACAGATGTTTGTAAATGAGCTGTTACTATAGAGACGTATTCGAATCACAGAACCTATCGAGACTTCAGCATCATTGTGCTATAAACCTTATAGTGACCAGGTGAAGTCACTGCATTCGGGCCATATACATTTACAGTCTTTAAAGAAAAGAAAAAAAACTTTTGCAGCCGATTTCAACCACTAAACGGATGAATTTTTTTAAACGGCAGAACCGTCATTCACATGGATCGCAGGTTAGAAGGGGTTTTATCGACACTTGATGACAAAATGACTAGGACGGTGGTTCTCCAGGAGCAGGATGGAGAGACGGTGTAGTAAATGACTAATGTTTAAACACACTTTTAATTTCATTTAATTTTAATTTTTTAAATGTTTTTTGTTAACATTAATGATAGTAATAGAGAGAGAGAGAGTATATTTATGAAACATGCATAACTATAATAAAAATAATTACAATTATAATAAAATATAACATTTGAGAGCCATATGCAACAAATCAATAGTGATATAATTAGCATGAATAAAAAAATCTATTAATTCAATGTTTGTATGTTTTAATCCTTTAATTTAATTTAATAATAATAATAATAATAATAATACAAAACTAACTATAATGATTAAATAAATAGAAGTGGTTAATATTATAATTCATTACTACTACTTAAATATTATTACAGTAATTCCATAGTAATAATTTATTCTTAATTCATTCTTAATTTTAAAGTAATACTCCAAAACCAACCATAATAATTATTATGAATTTCAGTTTAATTAATTATTACTATAATTACTATTACTATTGTAGTAATTTCCTAAATTAATAATAATACTAATACTACTACTACTAATAATAATAATAATAATAATATAAATTATTATTAATCATTCCTACTTAAATATTATTATACTATTTAAAAAAACAGAATAATTTTATTATTATTATTATTATTATTAATAATAATAACAACAATAATAATAATGATTGAAATAATGATTAATAATATTAAGAATTTCTGATTAATTAATAATGACTAATTATTAACTTGTCTATTATTATTATTATTATTATAGTAATTTCATAAAGTAATAATAATAATAATAATAACAATGCCAACATGGTGTATATCTAATGCTCAACGTCTCCATTCATGAAAAAAAAGAGAGAAGGAGAAAAGATTAATAGAGAGAGGAAAAATAACCTTTTGTGAGTAAGAAGTGAGTTGTTATAAATTTAGAGATAATTCAGGGTAAATTTGACACTTTGAATTTCCCATGTGTGTGAGAAAGCTAGTAAAGTAACGCAAACAGTTACTCAGTGTTCAGGAAGCTGGGGAAGCACATCGCCGTGACTCAGACGAGTTCATCTGAAGGCATAACTGATCGTAATAGGAGCAGTTATGTTAATCTTGTGAGGCGGCTCGATGCTGGGCCCGTTTTCATGTCCCATATGGCGCAGCCCCCACCCCACAGTCTCATTTCTGAACTTCTCGATTGTACGATCGATAAACCCTGCCAGCATTACTGACTCAGTGAGACAGTGAGCTGGGTTTAGCTGTGCGATTCGTACGAGAGGGCGAGGCCACTCGGGTCGTCATGGGCTTTGTGTCCCCGGCCGCGTGTCGGTGTTGACTCGGGTGTTTGGTGGTGTGTGTCTTCGTTCTTGCTGGGGCTTGCAGGTGTAAAGCCATCTGGGCCCCGACCGTTGAGCTGATTTTCCGGACAAAGGCCTCATCGAGGCGCTCTCTCTCTCTCGCTCTCTCTCTCTCTCTCGCTCTCTCTCTCTCTCTCTCTCATGTGGTTCACTCCTCCTTATACAGTATACGTATTTATTTTCTACATCTGTCGTTGTCTATATACGTCTCTTTCTCATTGTTTTCTTATACCTTGCTATCCTTTTACTCTTTAATCACAATGATGAACATCTGTACACCTTGTATTACATTATACATTATATCTTAGAGCTTCAATTCCTTTTAATAGAGCCCTAATGAGCTGTTTTTCAAAAGCAACCTAGTGTGTAAGTGTCAGAGAAATAATCGCAGATATGAATAAAAAGCTCTTAGTTCACTTAAACAACGGTTGATCCTGAAACCGGATCATTTAAAATCGCTCTTTTAGAATGAAAGGCTGAGTCTCTGACTTGAAATGCTTGAATGTTTTTTTTTTTTTTTTTTTCCCCAGTGCATCCATTTTAGCTTAAAATAATTAACTTAAAATGACATTGCTCTTAGCATTGCACTAATAACTTCAGTTCAGTTCTCACATCACCCTGCGTCTGCTGACTATAAAGTAAGACATACAGTGTGCAATCACATCTACACCCCAGTCTTGGTATTACATTTCTCTTGCTGCTGGATGTCCGGAGTTTCCTTTCGTATCCATAAAGTATCTGTCTGTCCGTCCGTCCTTCCAACTTCATGGTCTTTCCTGATTTGTATTTCTTTCTACACTGTAAAATAATGCTGAATTCACAATAATCCCCTCTGAACAGATGATATTGAGATGTATATCTGCTACTTCTGCTCTGTAAAGCTTCATAACGGCTCTAATCTGAGGTGCTGGTCGAGGTTCATTGGTGATTTCTGAGGCTGGTGACTCTAAATGAACTTCTCCTCTGCAGCAGAGGTAACGTTTTTGGTCTCGCTGTCCTGAGAAGGTCTTCATGAGAGACGGTTTCATCATGGAGCCCGATGGGGTTTTGCAAACGCACTCGACACAATACTGTTCATGCAAGAACTGATCCAGAACAGCCGACCTTCATGTCTTAATATAACAAACGACGGTTGTTGTTGTTGTTGTTGTTGTTGTCACTTAATTAACTAATGGTATAGGTGTTATTTCATAGTTTCATAGAAAAAAAAATCCAGTATTGTTCTTGAATGTAGAAAATAAGTCCAAACCTGCATGCAGAATTTTGAACGGTTCTGTATATGGAACATTCCACAAGTCACATGTTCAACAGGAAGCTGCCGTCATCCGAATTTGCTGAAAGTCAGGAAAGATCAAAAACCTTTTTTTTTTTTTTTGTGGAATTTTTCTCCATATGTTTTCAATTATACCTACCCCAAAAATGATTTCATTTTATTTTACAGAACTCATTAGAATGGCCAACGTGTGACATTAATGACATTAGCATGGTAGCTAGCTAATGAGATGCTAATTCTATGCTAATCTGATTGTTTAGAAGCAAAATGCAGGAAAGAAACGATGTAACACGTTAGATTCCTGTCTGGTTTTGGGTTTGGTGAGCACTGGCTTCAGGATCCTCAAATATGAATCTGAAGTAAGTCTTACTTTGTATTATTGCCCAACAGTGTGAGTTGTTCATCTACACGCACACACGCACACGCACACACATCGCGCTTCCTATCATTAACCACACGTTTCATTAGAATGCCAGTCCAAAGACTACACGCTACAAAACGTCACAGACGATTGACATCACAGTGTGAAAACTGACACTCGCGAGGCGTTCACGTGTCTTCTGCACAACTGAACCTTCACTTGATCATCGGATCTCTTTTGTTTTTGTTTTTTTTTTGCGTTTCTGCTGAAAGGCTTCATTGACCTTTACATGTGAGGGGAAATCTGCAAGGCGGAGCTGAAGCTTTAGCATGAACGCCGGCACGTGTCCCTAATGAACAGCCCATTCGTACCAGTGTGCTCTTCAACATACACAGCCCATGCACCTAACAGATATATATGCGTGTCTGTAACACGAGGCTGCGTAACTGAGGTTAAAACCAGAAGCGCGTCCTGTTCTCAGTATTCGAGTTATTCTTTCTTAGGGAGACTTCTAAGAATGTGTAGCAATCATGCTATGATTTTTATCTTGTGAGCCTTCAGCTTCCGTTTCTTTCTCGCACCCATATTTATACGGTCGAATCAACAATAGACTACAGCTGACAGGCCAACGTCACTAACTTGCGAGAGAGAGAGAGAGAGAACTCACATGACCTATGTGGGTTGGAAAAAATTAACATGCATGCACACGTGTCCTTACATGGCCTTTACCTTCGCTTGCCCTGATCTTTAAAGATAACGATTAATTAGCAAATTCAATCCTTCATTCAAGACTTGATATATCAACTAATAATGGATTTTATTAAGCAGTGTGAATTGTCCAAAACCTAGGTTTTAGCGTTTATAGTTTTTTTTTTTTCTTCAATCTTTTCTTTAAAAATGTAACATTTTCATGTTAAATGTGAAAATCAGCGTAATTAATAAAATTAATAATAAATAGAATTTAACCTCTTAAAAATGATGATTTTTGTTTTGCATGATATTTCTCCGTATACAGTCACCACAAGGGGGCGCATGTGCAGTTGATGCAATGTGTGCAGCATTGGACACTGGACAGTTTTTTTTTTTTTTTTTTCCACTTTTATTGCTGTTTTTTTTATATTTTTTATACTGTTTGCACTTTATTCACTTGTTTCACATAATTAATCATGCCATTGTGTCACTAGAACTGTTTAAATAAAACTAAGGCTCGGTGCGTTTACATGGACACTAATATTCCACTAATAAATGGAATAATTTTGACTCGGAATACTGATTCGGCCCGATCGGAATGAATTTTTCATCAGAATGAGACGGTGGTTTAAAAGCTTAAATAATCTGTTCATAAATGTTATAAGGTATCAATATTATCCATGTTGGAATAAATATAAATATTATTTCTGCGCACCACATGGGGTGATGTCATGATTTTTTGGAAGGGAAATCTGGCTGCCATTTCTGATTTGTAAAAAAATTGCATTATTAAAATAAAAATCGTCAATAATAGTAAAAAGCACAACTTTTCTTTTATGTTTGAGTTTATTTTTTATTTTTATTAGGAATCAAATAAAATAAAGAAATATATTTAAAATGTAAGTTTAATTGATACATATTAATTTACAATTTTTTTGTTTTTAGTTTTTTTAATGCATCAATTCAAATCTAATTTTAATTGATACTTAAAAAAAAAAAATTTGTGCTTTCAGATCTAGAATACTGTCACACATGTATACAGAATGTTTTGAAGAACATATTGTAAAAAGTTTTTAAAGAAACATTTTTTTTTTTTTTGCATTAAACTGTCCCACACACACATCTCCACACACAAACACACTCGGTAAGCGTTATTTATTACTGATGCTTGGGCAGGACACTTTTTTGCGATCTTTATTTAGAAAAGGTTTCTAGTAAAGCTATTTTTACTGCCATGTTTTCATTTTTAAATAAACGTGTGTGTGTGTGTGTGAGTGTAAGAGAGCGCGAGAGGAAGAGAGGGCGAGAGACGTTATACAGGAAATGGTGTGGAAACTGCACAATGGCTGTTATAGTTCCTGTTTGAGAAATTATTCAATTTACTGTCCTGACCTGTTTGAACGTCATGATGTCATGTGTGACTGGCAGCAGGAGGGGGTTTTGTCTCGTCGCTGCCCCACTGATCAGAGTCGGCTCCACTCCGCCCGGGGACGGTTCATGATTTGACAGGGTCGAAGGATACGCAAATGAGTTACTGTGTAAACGTGCAACCTGTTTCTAACATGGTCCTGGAGGCTCCGCCCACAGCGTTTGACACTGTATTGTAGGTGCCTGTGGCGTGGTTATTGTAATGAACCTGTAATTAGCGCCACTTATCTTCCAGTGTCATAGTAACCTCACGTTCATGTGCTACAATACTTTGTGAAGATATAACACACTTTTATTATTTTGCCTATTTGCTTCCTCATGTTTTGTGAGGCTCATATTTCACTAATGATCTAATGAATGATTAATTGTTAATAATTATATACAGTATATAATTATTATTATTGTCATTTTCACTAACTACAAAATAACGTTCATGTTCATCCTTCATGATGGACAGATCATTTTTTTTATTGTCAATGTACAGGCGGTCACTCCTTAAGGTGTATTAAAGTAGAATGAAAAAAAATATATATCTGAGACAATTCTATTCCTTTCGTGATAATGAAGCAGCTATTACACTTAATAGTGCACTTGTGAATAGTGCGATCTGAAAATCTTATACCCTTTAACCATAAACATTTTTTAAATAACTGGCGTGACCGTACCACACATTTTGTTTCTTGCATACTGTAGTTATTGCGTGATCTATACAGACTTTGCAGTTGGGCGTGAATCAAATAAAAGCCACATTTTGTATGTTTTAAAGGTGCAGTAGGTAAAATAATTGAACTAATTAATTGATTAATGAATGAACCATTCACTGTCTATGCGACTTATCCCAGGGAACGTAGAGCACAAGGCAATGAACACCCTGGATTGGGTGCCAACCTATTGCAGGGCACATACTGTACATCCTCACACAACCAATCACACACACTCAACAGGTAGTGTGAAAACACCGATCAGTTTGGGAGGGAAACCTGGAGTACCTGGAAGAAACCCAGCATGGGGGGGAACATGCAACAACCACCACGCGCAGACTGGAGCCCACTGCCATTTTTGAATATTGGATCTTTAAAAGTTTGTTTTTAGCTCAATGCCCGTGTCCAGGAGTGTCTTTGGGATTCTCCTCCACCCCCCCTAAAAGACCGTCCTTCTGGACTGAAAGTCAAAAAAAAAAAAAAAGTGACGATCTCAATCACTTAATATACTTGTGCTGAAACCACAGCTTTTTAAAATGTTATACCTGATCAGCTTTTACCTTTCCTCCAGAGAGTATAACCGAGCACGCAAGAAATGAAATAACTGAAAAAAAAAAAAAAAAAAATATATATATATATATATCTGTCTTCAAGTTCTTGAAAACCTTTTACTCAATTCCTCCTGTTATTTAACTCTGAAATGCAACTAATTGTTGTTTGGTACTGATGTTATTTTCTTTGTCACGTGCTTGTCAAGTGACTTCAGTGCTACAAAGGTGCTAAATTAAAAACGGAACCAGACAAAAGCGTGCGAATACAGCTGATCTGCCAGGAAAATCGATCATGTAAAATCAACGCGTACGAAATGAACGTAATACATGCATATTAAAGTTCATTTTCTTCCTCAACATCTGCATGATTTGTGGCATCTGCATAGAGACCAGGAGCTTAATTGATGCACAATTATGCAAAGAGCATAAAAATCACTTGATTGCCATCTTTCAGACGGCTGGCCTGTGTGGACCAAGTACATCTTTCAGAAATGTTTGTGAAAATATGCATGTTTTATAAAAAGCTTGCAGCTTTTTCATTTGAATACGTTCATTTGCAGTTTTATACACATCGTTTTAACGAAATAAAGATTTTAATCATCGTTTAAATGTTCAGACGTTGTTCGTGTATTGTGCTTGTTTGAGCTAAAAGACATCCATTAACCTTTAAACAAGGGGAACAGCAGGCTACTGATCATGGTGTGTTTGTGTCAGTTTAAAACATTTTATATATATATATATACTACAAAAAGCTGTTGTCTTACGTTTACACATTCTTTTGGAGGGAAATTGTTCAAAAAAATCAGCTATAATTTAAGAATATTTTAATTTCTTTTATTTGAAATTTGTTTCTGAATATAATAACTACATTGTAAAAATCATTTAACATAAAATCAGATTTCCAAACAGTGAAATAAGTTAAAACAATGAACATGGGTAGATTTTAGTTTTATATATATACTGTGTATATATATTTAAATAAAAAATTGGCTGCAGAATCAAAAAGAATTATGGAAATAAGTTTGAAACATGTGAGGAAATACGTATATAACAATCGGGTTGTCCTATTGAATTGCTTATTTCAGCTCAAAAAACTAAACTAAAATGTTTGTGTTGGTTTTTATTTTCATTTCATACGAAAAAAGCAAATGAATGCAATCTACAAACACAGAGTGTGTAATAGCAAACTCTGGAAAAATACCAAATGCTCAAGAAATGCACGAGGCATTAGCACCATGACCATTTTTTGTACAAGAGATGCAATAATTAAAACTAATTAAATGATTGTTTTAAAATGATTATTTCTTTAGTATTTAAATCATTTTCTACATAATACATCATTCTATTGGTGCTCACTTACATTAGCACTGTTTAAAATAAAGAAAAATTATATGGATTGCATGAGAACAAAAAGTCTGGAGTTAATTAACATGAAATAATTCATGACCTTTTGCTTTTAATTTGGTTACTGCTTGCATTTTCAGTCTATATTTATCTGTTAAAAATAATCATAATCAAATTTCTGTTAAAGGTTTTACCACCTACAAGACCATAGATTGAGTACAGTGTGATGCTGTTTTTAGTGTAGTAATCAACAGAGCTCCGATTCGTTCCTGTAACGCTTTTGAGAAATTCGATTCGAAGTTTTACTTGTAACAAATTTTAAATAAAATTTTAATCAAATATTTTTTTTTACTTTTAAACAAAAATAAGTAATAAAGATTGTCACCATGTGGAATCACAAATATGTATTTTAACTGCTTATTTTTCATATGGCCATGTTTTGTTCGTTAACTTAATTTTATTACTTTCTGTGAAACTTGTAAATATAAGAATCTTGAGAAGTAATTTTGGTTGTTTATTTAATAAACATTCTTTTAGAAAGTACAGTTAAACAATTTTTGTCACATATTTTTTTACTTAAAATTCTAAAGCTGTTTGCTAGAGGTTTAATACAATTTTCTAAAAATATTCCTTGATGCAGTTGGATGGATTAGATTAGATTAGAACACATTAGATTGGATTCGATTAGTTTCGACTTTATTACTATGGACACGCACAAAGCCAGTGACCTGCAGTTAGCATCTAAGCAGAAGTGTATAAGTGACATATTTGCAATACATAACAAATGCAGACATTCGCTTAAGATGTAACCTATGTAAATAGAAACATTTTAAACTTTTTTACACTATTCATGGCTATTTTGTGGGTGAAATATCTAATTATCAAAATTCAATTTTAAATAATGTTTAAAGATGCCTTTACTTTGCAAAATGTAACATTTGAATTGCTTACCATTGTATTAATAAATTTATTACAAGTTTAAGCTAAATTAGTTTTTTTTAATGAATCCAATAAACAAATAAAAAATGTCTTTGTTCTAATACAACAATTCTGATTCTTTAAAAGTTTCAGTAAACAAATTCTTTGAAGGATGACTTTAATTTTACATTTTACTTTTTAATTTAGCTTTTGCACATTTTACATATAAAATAAAACAATAAATTAATCAAATAAAATGCTTTTAATATTACGCAAATAACCAAATAATAAATATACATTCAAAAAGTTTTTGCTAATTAAGAATCAGGTTTAATAGTTACATTTTCTGCTAAACAAATGAGAAACTTTAAAGTAAAAAAAAAAGAAAAAAGAAATAATAAATCATGATTGTATTAATTCTTACTTTTAAATTTGTTTTTGTGAAATCGTACAATAAATTGTAGTAGACTTTTGAAAATGAGCACCAATAAGTGATGAATACTTTGAACAACTATTCATTATTGATTTAGCATTACAACAAACTTTTTTAAAGTTAGTTTGCTTAAACACAATTGAACAAAATATTTCTACTACAGATTTTCTTGAATTTCAGTAAGACTGTTTAAAACACCTGAACTTTAACTTTCACAACATGTAAAACAAAACTCATTTAAGAATTTTGTTGTTTTTAAGAAGAAAAGCCTAGGGGTTTAAGATTTAAACTATCTGAGCAGAGCTGGGTTTTTTTTTTTTTTTTCTTCAGATGTAAAATACAATAATTACACTTTGCCCTGCCTCAGTCATCAGCTTCCTCTGTTTTGATTCAGAAAGGAAGTCATTGTAAAAGTGCTCTGTTTCTTTTCAGCTGCACATCAAACTTTCCCTCCGAGTGTGTCAACCTTGTGAGTAATTTGTGTAATTTAGTAGCTGGTGTGCAGTGGGACTTTGAGATTAGGCTTCCATCAACGTTGGAAATTCCTTTTGCTTTAAAGACCAACCCCTCTGTTCACGGGTTCAAACTGAGGCTCTGAACATCACTCAGGTGTGAGATACCTGCCAAACTGAGCCGCCTGAAGAGGCTTGTCTGGGGCTTGGATTAGCCTTGTGGATTAGAAAGGGAAGGGGGAGGGGGGTTTCCTCGTCTTTCACCACCGCCGTCAATTCGCTGCGGGCAAACATTACTCGAAGACCATAATTAGTTCGATGTTGTTTTCCCGCAGTGATCGCCCGAGAGCTTTGACTGCTTTCAGATGCGTGATAATTATTCTTCCGAGCGTGCATAGAGTCTTCTAGACAGTAGTTCCTGCTGAAACATTACAGGTTTATAAACACCACAGGTTTATACAATGCGCCATTTCATGGCGTCATTGTTTCCATAGAAACGACAATTCACGTATATCCTGGATACACACAATAAAGTTGATTATTAACAGTTTTTTTTAAATGTGATATTTAAAAAAGAAAACCCTTTAATGAAGGTTTCTGTCAGAAGGTGCCTAGGTAACCTTTGTGGAAGGAGTCTCCAGTGTTGGTGTTTTTTAAGAGTACATTACATGGCAAATCTATAGAACGGAGAAATGTGTTTCTTTGCCGTTTTCCTGCTAACACGACTAGCTATGGAACTTTGAGAGAAATAGAGTCCGGCGAGGGAACTACTCTTCATAGCTGCAACGGGATAAGGGGAACTTGTCTCTTGGATGTTCCGTAAGGTTGAGCGTAACTAATATATAAAAGCATGGTGTTTGTCAAGAAATGAAAAAGCAAACTGCTGTGCTATAAGAGGAATAAACCACTTGAGGCAGTTCTGTTTTATAGGTGATCCATCACATCAAGTGATTTTACGTTTTGTATATTTTCAGATCCCAATTTCAATGAGCTTCATATTGATCCCAGGTTTATTACTGTACAATGTTCGGTTTCTGAGATATGGTCAGTGCACGTTTGTTTACGAAGATCACCTGGGGAAATCCTATTTTTAGAATATTTAAATGAGTGATGTACAAATAAAGAGGGAATTCTCAACCTCATTTTGACTGCAGGATTTCCCTGATACTCCAAAAAATAACTGGGTTTATTAGGAAAAAAAATATGCATGTTTTTTTTTATGACAACCGTAGTATTTAAGTGTTTATTGAAGTGCATTAAAACAAAGTTTAGAATTTTGTTGACGGATCAGAAAGATAAGATATTTATCAATTGATTTAAAAAATCTGATCAATTAAACCTACGGCACTTTATTGGCCATAACGCAAAACTCACTTGTACGACTTAACACCTGACTTGATATGACTCGTCACATGTATAAATAATCCACTTCACGGCGGGTAATATTGGCAAGTTTACGTCTATAGTTAATTTCCTCAACACAATGTTTATTTAATGGTCATCTCTATGAATCATGGATTGTAACGGGAAATGGGTTTTTCCTTTTTGCTTTTTTTTTTTTTTTTTCTTCCTCCTCCCACCACCACCATCATCAACTGCCTACCTGGAGAGGAGAATATTAGGTCAAAGCTGAATAAATCTTTTCCGGTTGTCTGAGCACATGTCTCGGCTCCCTGAGCAAACTTTTTGTCTTTGCCTTCCGATCCCTAAACGTGGTGTTTATGAGGCTTCGTTTTTTTAGTTGTAAGACAAAGGAGTGGATATGGGGCGCAGGCCGTGGGTGGTCTCGGTGTGACAGTTGCCTGGTTACTTATGTATCCATCTTGTTTAGTGAGGCTTCGTACACTGGCCTTTTGAGACCCGCCTGTTCCTCCATCCTCTGCGACTCGGATTTTACAGCCATCTGCCAGTTTTCCTAGCAGAAACAGCAACTAACCTTGAAACTTTCTTTGAGTGCTGGCCCGCCACATTTGACCCATACTTTCCAGGTCGTGACCTTCACCTTATTTCCTTGCATGTGGCCATTCCGACAGCAGGGTTAAGTTTATCTGATACCCCCGCTCAGTGTTGCTGCCAAGGGCCAGGTTTCGGGAAGCAGGCCACTTAGCTTTGATGCTCCGGTTTCTGCTATGACCCTGCACCATCGTCATCAAGCCCGGGTCCATCTGGTCAGACCTACAGGCAGATTCCCTCCCACCACCCAGCCAGTCAACAGAGGAGGAGAAAGATCCTCTTAACTTGTTAACTTTCACCAACCTGAGGTTGCTGTGGAAATGTTAGGAACAGACGATGTATTAGATGTAACCTCCTCCGTTATTCCACTCAACAAACGTTTCTTGTTTTGGTCTTTGAGTTGACCTTCCTTAGGGTTAAGGGGGGGGGGGGGGGTGTCAAATATGGGAGGTTCCACTGTCTGGGCTCGGCTCCTTAGGAATCTGCTGATGGTGCAAAAGGGAGTTCATCCGTTAACTAGTTTCCAGCTTTCAGCTTCCGGACTTCTGCTTGGTGTTTCTAGGAACAAGCCACACTGGACCTGCCTTGTCTGGATCAGATAGAGAAAGGATGAGTATATGAGAGCAAAAGAGAGAGAGAGAGTGAGAGACTGTGCTGTAGAGAGACTTGTCTGGATCAGATAGAGAAAGGATGAGTATATGAGAGCAAGGATGCTCTCAGATAGAGAAAGGATGAGTATATGAGAGCAAAAGAGAGAGAGAGAGAGTGAGAGACTGTGCTGTAGAGAGACAGCATTACAGTGTCAGACTAAAGGAACATCTGGGTTTTCCCCCCTTGACAATGCTGACATGGATACGCGACAAGGAGGACAGAAGGACATCCGCTTTCTGATAGAGAAGAAAGGTCATAGAGAAGGGAGAGGGAGAGAGAAAAAAGGGAGGGAGAGAGGGAGGAGGTATGCCACTACTTTGTATATTTACAGTGGTGGGATAGAATAGGTAGAATGGAATCGTGGCCAGGATAAGGTTCTAAACAAGAACCAAAGTTGGAAGTGTCACTTGTGAGAACGTGTCAAATTTCAGCTGGATAAGAAAGCAGAGATGGCTTTGAACTTGAATTTGGAGATCAGGGTTTGGGTTTCCTGCGGAAGTGTGTCCATATATATGTGTGTGTGTGTGTGTGTGTGTGGGCGGGTGTGTGTGTGGGCGGGTGTGTTAGAGGTCTCCTTAGCGCTCTCCCTGGCAAGCAAATCCACTGTTAGCCTTGAGTGCTTTTACTTGTGGGGGAAGTGTTCGGCGCAGGGCAAGGATGCGGATCCGAGCAGCATCCGAGCCACAGGTGCTTCTTATCCCTCAGTAAATATACTTCCTGGATGAACTGTGTGTGGATTAATCGATCTACTTTTTCATAAACAAACCAGCTGTAGATGTATTTGGCATTTTAGCTTACGTACAGTATGTGCATGTTTGACAATCTCTAGAACACTTGGTCAAGGTGGAACGATTGATCAGTAAATACGAGACAATCCAGACAGATGCAGGTTTTAATGATGATACAGGGGGATGCATGTCACTAGTTTTAGTTCTTTGTCTTTGTACTGTAATGTAATAAACACATTGTCTATGTTTTAAAAATAGAACGAATAAGAGGCAAGGCACTTTTTTTTTTTGGTCATTGTTCAAAAGAGTGACAGAGCGTCTGGTTGCGATTAGAGTGTGCATGTTGTAGCTGGACCGTTTCTCGTGGTCAAGCTTCGGCTATTTATTTAATTTTTGTTTCTAAAGCAACGCACTCCACTCTTCTGGGAAGGCTTTCCACTATATTTCGGAGTGTTGATCTGCGTCTATTCAGTTACATTTGCATTACATTTTACGGCATTTGGCAGACGGCCTTTTCCAGAGCGACTTACATTTTTATCTCATTATACGTCTGAGCAGTTGAGGGTTAGGGGCCTTGCTCAAGGGCCCAACAGCGGCAACTTGGTGGTGGTGAGGTTTGAACCCGGGACCTTCCCAACTTCACATCGATTGAAATCCGAACGCAGATCCAGATTCTGTATAACTGAATAAATACGCTGGCGTTCCCGAAGCCCTAACAAAAGAGGGATATTTACAGCGCGGATTAACAGTGATCCTAAAACAATGCTGCACTGACGTGGTTCCAGTTGCATGTTGTGTTGTCGAGATTGCACATATCATACTGATGTTGTGCAGATGTTTGTTCACTGTCAAGTGTTTGCTTCATAGCATATATATCTGAAAACACTTATCTTTATCTTTCTTGAGGGGTCATTGTGCATTACGGAGACTTTTCTATGGTCCTTAAACTTTTTATTGCTTTACTGCAGCAAGGAAAACACACACACACACACACACACACACGCACACACGCACACACAGAGCTTGTTTCCGAGATTTTGCATCTGGTGTCGAGCAGGGTTATGACTCACCGGTTAGAAAAAAAAAAAAGAGCCCCCATCACCTTACCAACACAGACTTAATGCGGCGCTCTATCTTTTTGTTTTTTTTTTCCTCTCTGTCGCTCGTGCCCCACCAGAATTTCTAAGAAACGCGCCTTTTTTATATTTCCTCTACTTTATAAAGCCAAATCATACGCATGATGTACACTGCAGCCTGTTTATGTGCGTGGGCAGGATGATACTTCACCAAAGCCTCGAGCATCAGCCAGACAAACCCGGCAGCATGTTTGTACCTGAACGACCTCTTTATCTCATTTACATATTTACATTTACATTTAGGCATTTGGCAGACGCTCTTATCCAGAGCGACTTACAAAAAGTGCTTTAAAGTTTACATTACTGGATAGATACTTACACTGGGTTAACTAGGTCAATAACTAAGTGCGATTAGTCTAACACAACTGGGAAGAGTTTTTTTTTTTTTTGGGGGGGGGGGGGGGGGGGGGGGATGGGATTTATATCAAATAAAACTTTAACCCAATTTTTTCAGCATGCAAAAAGAGCCTGTGCGCCAAGGAAGCGAAATAAATTAATAACGCCACGTAGTTTCTATGTGTTTCTGTGATCCTATAATTGCCATCACATGTATCTAGGTTGTGGACAAAATGACGACTTGACTCTGGTCTAAGTTCTCGTGTGCTTCCTGTTCTAGGCTTCTGTGGGCGCAATCAGACCCCGAGTGTAGTGTACAGCTCAAAATGACAGCACACCATCCCAAATCACTTCTCTGTCATTCTTATATGTTTGCCTGAGCTCAGTCATATTCTATGTCATTTCATGCAAAGTTCTAGTTATGATGGGTCGGTACAACTTTATTGTCGCGGCACAGTACAGGTACTCAGCAACGAAATGCAGTTTAGCATCTACCAGAAGTGCAAATACAGTAGCAGTGACTATAGTGCAAATATTGCCATTTTGCAAATTATAAGCTGCAGTTTGTGTGTGTGTGTGTGTGTGTGTGTCTATATATGCAGCGCTTCTCTTGGAAAAAAAAATGTTCCTACATACGTCAAGTCTCGTCAAGCCTGATTATGTCACGTTAAAAGTTCTAGTCATGTCAATCTATGCCATGTCATGACATGAAATCTTGACACTTTTACATGACACGACCTCCCCTGACACGGTATATCTTGACGGATATCGAGACGGCACGAAATGAGTACCGGGCATGGCATACCTCGACCTGACCCGAACTTGAATGTCATCATTGACATCTTGATATTTTTACATGACATGAAAATCTTAACACGGAATCTTGTCAGGAATTCTTAACATGACAAGAACTCTTGCGATGTCTTGATGTGAGACATCAAATCCTGACGTGACAAAAACATTCCACATGCTACTGTATATCCTGACGTGACGAGTACTCTAGACATGATTTAATCATGGACATGACATGAAATCTTGACATTTCACCTCATTTCATGACATATGTACTGTAGCATTTATTGACATGATATATTTGGGCAAGTAATGACTTACCTTGATTTGGTATATTTTGCCATAGCATACTGTATCCTGATACATGACGTGACATGACAAATCCTAACAATTAATTACTATCTAGACTGTCGACTAGTAAATTAGATTTTTAACCGTTACAATTTTTCGATGTATGTGTGTGTGTGTGTGTGTGTGTGTGTGTGTGTGTGTGTGTGTGTGTGTGTAAGTGCTGTATTATTGTGCCGTGTATAAAGAGATATAGAGATACATTGTATATATACAGTATATTAAGAGAGTTTAATAATAATAATAATAATAATACATTTTATTTATAATGCACTTTATATTTGAAGCAAATCTCAAAGTGCTACAAATGATAGTTTTAATATAATTTATTATATGAAGTTAGTTTAAGTAAAGATTCCCCAGGGCAAATATTACTCAAGTAAAAGTAGAAGTCCTTCATTTACTTGTATACTTGAATAAAAGTACAGAAGCATTCACCTTCAAATTTTAAATGTGCCATTGAACAAGTCCCTCCTTCAAAGATCTAAAAGAGACGGTGGCATGGCTTTACCTAATTTTCGTTTTTACTACTGGGCAGCAAACATTCGATGTGCCATCTTTTGGGCATATTTTCATAATCAACCTAATCGCCCTGTCTGGGTGGAAATGGAACTAAACTCTGTCAAAGACCTCTCTGTCTCTGTACTCCTTGGATCTGCATTCCCCATCCCCTCAATTAAATCAATCAATAATTCAGTTATTAGGCATACCTTGAGAATATGGGCTCAGTTCAGAAAGCACAGTGGTCTTCTGGGCTTTTCTCTCTCCAGTCCTATCGTCTCTAACCATCTCTTCCAACCTTCTGTACATGATTCAGTGTTTCAGGAATGGTACAGTAAGGGCATTAAGTTTTGCAAAGATTTGTTTGTCGATCATAGGTTTGCGTCATTCGAACAGCTTTCTGAGAGGTTTAACTTACCTAATTCTCATTTTTTCAGATATCTGCAAGTAAGACACTTCATTAGCTCATCAATACCAAATTTCCCTGAGGCTCCTGATGCAAATATTATAGATAATCTCCTCTGTTTGTCCCCACTGCGTAAAGGCCTAGTATCCACTATTTATGGTGGACTGATGGGTTTGAGTCACACCTCTTTGAGTAAAATCAAAACTGCTTGGGAGAAAGACCTAAATTTGACACTGTCAGACGACACTTGGAATTCAATTCTCAAGCTTGTCAACTCAACCTCTTTATGCGCCCGGCACTCTTTATTACAGTTTAAGGTTGTACACAGGGCTCATTTCTCCAAACTCAAGCTTTCCCGTTTCTACCCAGACGTTGATCCTTGTTGTGATAAATGTAAAAGCGGAGAGGCGTCTCTTATTCATATGTACTGGACAGGCCCGAATTTGGAAAAATTCTGGAGGGACGTCTTTAAAACCTTGTCGTACATATTGAAATGCAATCTTGAACCAGACCCTCTGATTGCTCTTTTTGGTATCACTGGAGAGGAAGATAAGCGTCTAACTCCAGCACTGAGTTTGTTGTCTTTTGCGACACTCCTGGCCAGACGTTCTCTTTTATTCAAGTGGAAGGACGCCACCTCACCCACTCACGCTCAGTGGCTCAGAGATATTATGTCCTGTTTATCCCTGGAGAAGATTCACTACTCAATCCGCCGTTCAGACTTGAAATTTCAACAGGTGTGGGGGCCCTTCCTTCGCTTTTTTCATATACATTTATAGTTTGATTCCTTTCCTATTTAATATTTATTTATTTAATCTTTTTTGCACACAGAACCAAAAACTTCCAGCTCATTTATTTATTTATTTATTTTCCATTTCTCTCTTTTTTAAAAATGCCTGGCGTCTACCCTTTCCCATACATGTATAGCTGGCTTGGAGTCAGGAAGGGGTGGGGTGGGTGGTATAGGGTTTTATAAGGGGGCTATAAAATGTGTATTGGAACGTTGCATGTTTACCCTGTTATATCCCTGTTTAAAATCAATAAAAATATTGTTGGAAATTTTAAATGTGCCTTCAAAGTATCAACTCTGAAATGAGCTGCCTATTTTTTTACTGAGGACCCTGCAAAATCAGCCACAGTCCTTCTGAGGACTTTGTCACTCCTGCTTCTTCTTCTTCTTCTTTTTTTTGTTTGGAAAATGACCGGATATTTTCCTGTAAGATTAAATTATTTTCCAGGAATATTAATGTTTGGAAATCAGGAAAGTTTTGAACTGATTTAATGAAGTCATAAAATAAACATGTATAACAAAGTATTTAAAAAAATGCTGGGTTCCTGCACTGCAAAAATTACATATTAGGAAGTCAAATATTCTTGAATTTAGTCAAACTATTTATAATTTCAACTAAATACACGTAGTCCCCGACTCACGAACAAGTTCCATTCCAGGAGCACGTTTGTAAGTCAAATTTGTTTGTAAGTTGGACAAAGTGAGTCTTAAACACATTTGACACAAATATACGATGTAAAATATACCAATCCACTTGACTAACCCTGTCCCCATTCCCAATACTGCCATCATGTGGCCAAAAATCATAACCACGCCTAAGGAAATTAATCTCACAGTAAAAATCTTGTCTCTGCGCCTTTAAATCACAATGGGAATCCTCTGATTTTGTCTCGGAGCAAATTTCCCTATAAGAAATAATTGAAACTCAGATTACTCGTTCCACAACCTAAAAATATTAATAGAAAATCTAAAGTAAAAATAAAACTATTTAACCTGCACTTTACCTTTGAAAAGAATCAGGAGGGGGGGGGGGGGGGTTGTTGTCTAGGATAACTTTCTCACACACGCACACACACACACGCACAGATGTTGACTTTACTTAGACTGCGAATGAAGTTTGCGAGGGGAATTCTGGACGCCATTCTCTCAGCTGTTTTCCACTTTCTTGGACTCTGTCAGGATTATTCACCATCATTTTGAATAATCATTCAAAGACATTTACTATCATCGTGCTCCTGGACTGATTCCTTAAAACCGCCGAGGCCATCTCATTTCTCCCACACACACATACGACATACCGGACTTTGAATATTTGATATATTCACTTACACACTGAAAATATTGTATATAAATGTAAATATTGGTATCTGGTGCACTGCAGTGTTGTTTTATTTTTGTACATTCGACTAGAAATACACTTAATCTTGTATTTAGTTTGTTGTAAACTTATTTTAAGAAATTATAGATAGTTTCCATGCTGTAGATTCAAGAATATTTTACTTGCTAAGATGTCATTCTTTGCAGTGGAATCCTTTTGCACAGTACATTATGATTGTAATGAACCGAATATGAGATCATTTGAGAAATTTACGCTTAAAAAAAAAAATAGTACATTTTGTCTAGAAATAAGCTTGATGATCTTATAATTGGTTTGTTGTAATTATATAGAAAGACATTTCAGGTGAATTTGACTAGATTCAAGATCTTATCACTTTTTGGAGTGTTTCAGGTCAATAAGATTCCGTGTCATGTCCTGCCACATCAAGATACGTCTAGAATTCTTGCCACATCACAGAATGCTCAGGTACATCGAGATGTCATGTAAATATATGGAAAGATTCCATGCCATGTCAAGATCCGATGCCATGAACATTCTAGTCATACATTAGGATTATACATCATGTCATCCCCGTCATATGGAGATATCATATACCAAGATACTGTATGTCATGTCTAGATGAGGTCACAGCTGTAGTGAAAGGTTTCTGCGCCTCCACGCTTGCGTCCTGGTGGCTCTGGACTTGGACACAGCAGTAAACTAAGCCGCACGAGGTTCTATTCCTCTTCTTATCACGAGGGAAACGATTTTGACTCGCCGCTGCACCACAACTTCACTTTTCACTTAACTGCTCCGTGTGTGTCGCATGATTTTATCAAACTTTTCCTATTGTGCTAAGCGGAATTTCTCTATTTCGCTTCTTCTTTGATATTCTCTTTTTTTCCCCCGCCCCATCAATTATACTAGGTGTATTCTGTTACCGAAAGATTGTCGTGATCAGGTAGAACAGGAAGTCGATTTCATAGATTTCAAGTGTAGCCCCATGTTTGCAGCAGCATTCCAACACAGACACGACTTAACGGGGTTTTTTTTGTATTTTTTTTTTTTACGTTTTTGAATTCACACAAGATCCCGTTGCATCTTTTTTTTTAAAGCACTCATTGTGCAGAAATTCCAGACAAAAGCTGTAAACGGCATCGCCACCCATCCCGCCTTCAGACGAGTTTAACGGTCTGACTTCTCACGTTGCCTGACTTCTCATGTTGCCGTCTCACGTTGTTTTGCAAGGAAGGTGCCAGAACGTTATTTACGCGCTCGTCTGATGACAGGCCGCGAAAGTAATTCGAGCGATCTCATCGAACTGCTCGCGGGGACGTGTCGGAGCATCACCCCGGGATGGCAGCCTCAGATGTCTCTCCGGTGAGGAGGTCGGCCATTCCGCATTCCTGACGACAGGATAAAGCTCCTCTAATCCGTTTTAAGCAGGTAGCCCACGTTGGCAAGCGCTCCCTCGGCATTCCAGCGGCATTCCGAGTCGAGGAAGTTGTCAAGGGCTCTGGGCATGGGGCGTACCGTAACAAAGGGAGAAGCCCTGTTCACAGAGAGATAACCTTTTAAAAGTTTTGTGGAAAAGCTCGATGGAGCTGAGATCGTGTCATGTAGAATTTGGTGGGTCACATAAAAGGCTGTTGGCGCTCTGAGGACCTGGTGGAACGCGACACAAGCCAGGCTAGGTGACACAGTTTTTGGCACAGTAGACCACGTTGTGCTTGATTTCATAATGAGCTTCAGGACAGTCTTTTGTACACATCAAGCACCATGATGAAACTGTCTCTCATAAAGACCTTCCCAGGAAAGCAAGACCAAGTAAACTTGGCTCTGCTGCAGAGGAGATGTTCATTTAGAGTCACCAGCCTCAGAAATCACCAATTAACAACCAGCACCTCAGATTAGAGCCGTCATGAAGGTGTTGCTTCAGAGGGGTGTTGGTGGCTCAGTGTTAGGTTTCCCGCCTGCTATGCGGAATGGCCGGGTTGAGTTCCCACCCAGCGCCCAAACCCCAGCCACGGGATGCAGTGCCAGGCCCGGATTAAAATCTGCGCCAGCTCGTGTATACGGATCGGATGGTCCGCTGTGGCGAGCCCTCGATGGGGAGCAACCAAAAGACCAACGAACATGAAGACATTAAACATCTGATTATTGTATATTTTGGCCGCCTAAGAAATAAAAATCAGGAAAGGCCATGGAGTTAGAAGGTGTGTCTTTTGACTGGTGTGTGTTCTTCACCTTCTTGTTCTTACCACAGTCGCATGAATAAAGGCTAACACATGCTCTCGGCTGTATCTTTTCAGACGGGCACCCATTATTACAGCAGCTCACCTTCTAATCAGGAGATCGTATAATCGTCCCTGAGCACGGTACAAATCAACAGATCGACAACCATGTGAAAATGCTCGTAAATTATTTCGGTACATTTACAAACATTAAAATTCAGCTGATTGGCCGAGCTCTCTCAGAGAGGAGGGATGAGAGGTACTTAGTGCTCCCACATTAATCACGGCTCTACAGCCAATCAGGGGCGTCTGTGAGCTCGCGCAACGGAAGGAGCGGATAGCGCTGTCCTCCGAGTGTGTTACGCCGCACCCAACGGTGCGTGAGCGAGCACAGTTTGAAAAGATGCGGTCGGCTGGAGTCACGTGGTTCGGAGGAAACACGTGATAGTCTTCGGCCCTCCCGGCGGAATGGTAGTAGTAGCCTTAATGTGGGAGCCCCCTAGTGACGGGGAGGAACTGGACACGACTAAATTAGGGAGAAAAATCAGGGAAAAATCTCCAAAAACAAAAAAAACAAACAAACATTAAAATTGTCGTAAACTGCCAAATTCACCAGGAAACAAAAAAACTTTTGCAGAAAATACAAAGCCTTTGCAACCTTCACGTTTTGCGAGAGTACCGTTCCTTTATCCGTGAGTATATGACTAGTTAGCGCTGTACTGCCATCTACTGGACCGGAGTGCGGAGTAGAAAATTGGCAAGCGAAAAAGGTAACCGCATCGTATGAGACAGGTGTAAATTCTTGTCTAGAATTTGCCACTTTATGCTCCAGATGATTTTAAAGGATGCTTTTCAAAAAACATTACAATTGCATGCATGTTCATTCAGATATACAGAGTAGGACAAAAAAGTTATAAACCATTCTTTGATTTTATTCTGGGATGGTGTGGAATGCTGGAGCGGGAACTTTAGGAATGAACTGAGATGAATGAAAAAGAAATGGTTTCCACACCAGGATATCAGGACTTACCTGAAAAACATCTTGCTCCACTTAAAACAAGCAAACAAACAAACAAACAAACAAACAAAAAAAAAAGCACAGGGCAAACCGTGCTGCTTTTCCACAATGGAGTATTAAGTTTGAACAAAATGAGCTGTGTAATGTCGTACCCAGTGTCATGTTCATGCTGTAAGCGATCAGCAACGTTTCCACTGATCCGTGCGTACATGTGTTGCTCGTTCCCGGACGGCTCGAGACCCCAGAGCGGCTTCTCTTGACAGGAAACACTGCAGGATTTGAACATGACTGCCAGCGCTTGTGTCAGAGTCAATAGCAGATACGATGAGCACAGCGATGTTCGCTAACCCGATCCCGGTGCGTAACCCTTTATTTTCTAAACTAATCTATTAGGGATGTCTTGTCATGAGTGTTGGACCAGAGAGAATCCACCAGTTATTGTGCATTCTTTTGCAGTTGCATCAGCCATATAAGGGTCCATTGAGGAGAATGAGGCTTTCTGGTCTTTTTTTAAGAGAGAGAGAGGATATCTAATTATCTTGCTGTCTGGTTCCTCTCGTATGCTGAATAAACATCCGTTCTTCTTGTTAAATTCCATTTAGGTTGGGACACAGAGACGCACTGTGTTGGAAGAATGCACAGTAGGAATTGCGTTGCACAATTTCAGATTAGGAAGACAAATTCTTCAGTCAAATGGGTAATCGTGTCAAATGACCAAACACTGTATTGCCTCAGCGTACTTGGAAGCTTCGGGACCGTCAGGGTTATTGGGTCGAATTTAGCTGGTCATGCTGGTGTTCTGCTTCTTAAACCGTTTTCCACTAACATGACGCCAGTGCGATGTTTGGCTCAAAGAAACCGCGTAGCTTTTTAGCAACCCGCCGTCGGTTTACAAGCCAGACCGTCGTTCCACATTCCTTAATCACATGTGGGAGTTATCCTCGATTTCTTTCTGGAACATTTTCTTTACAAAAAAAAAAAAGACATCTTTTGCAAGTGAAAATTTTTTAAAGTCTGGCCAAACTGATCTATAGTTTCTTGAATTAATATCAATATTAAGATTAATCACTCCACTTTATCCTGTATTCATGGTCGCAGGGGGGCCTGGAGCCAATCCCAAGAAGGGCAATAAGGTGGGGTACACCTTAGCACATGCTCATTCACACACACTACAGGCAATTCGGGGACGGTAATTAGTCTAATCTGCATGTTTTTGGTCTGTGGGAGGAAACCGGAGGGAAACCTTTGGTCGTGCAAATTCCATACACACAGACCACACACACTGTTCTTTTCTTTGTTAAAAGGTTTTCTATATTTTCTATATTTGTATAGTTTTTAAAATCTTATTCTTATTTCAGGTTTATATTATTTATTTGATTTTTTTTAATACTCTATTTTTTTATTATTATATTCTTATCTCATATTCTTTATTTGAATACTTATTTATTTATTTTTACTTTTTTTTAAAATTCAAGAATATTTCACTTCCTAAGATGTGTGTATCATATGCCGTGTGCATATAATAATGTTTTTATTTGTAGAGAGTTTTATTTATTTATTTATTTTATTCTGATAATTCATGTCTGATCTTTTACTAACATCAGTTTTATACACAGCACAGTGTACATGAAGCTATATATATATATATATATATATATATATATATATATATATATATATAAATAAAATTAAAAAGGCAACTACAGCATCCAGTATAAAAATACATTTTATATTTATTATTTTTATTTAATAATAGTAATAATAAATAAATAAATAAATTTATTAGCTTTTTTGGGTTTGTTTTCTTGTACGTAATTTGAGTCAGTTATTTATTTGTTTGTTTATTTAGTTAGTTAGTTATTTAGGTACATAATTGATGGGTCAGTCAGTTGGTTGTAAGAGATGTCCGGTGTCGGTATCAGTCTGATTCCAGCACAAATTGGGTTTTTATTTGTTTGTTTGTTTGTCTGTGTGTTTGTTTACATATATTCATATTATTTACATTTGTTCTTTTGTTAGGAATTATATTTATGCTTAAATACTTAACTGTAAGGAACATTTTCAGGAGCTCAGGAACTGTTCGTCTTCACTGCAGCATATTTTCCCCGAAACTTTGGATGCATTTGCAACACAGAAAGTCTTTCTGGAAATTTCGGAGAGATGTTCTATGGTAGCAACTGTTCCAGGAACTTTTGATGTGTTTGCCTTTAACCAACTTTTCAGGAAGTTGTTCAGGTGCATTTACACTTTACATTCATTTTAAGTGCGTTTTCACTGCAGACATTTCTAGGGATTTCGGAACTGTAGGATCGCTTCCACTGTAGCAACTGTTTCAGGAACTTCAGGTGTGTTTGCACTGCAGAATCTTTTCAGGAATTTAGGGACTGTGGGATTGTTTTGACTGTTCCAGGGGCTTATGACTTTTTGATGTTCCTAAAAAAGGAAAACAGGAGGGCTTGTTCAAGAACTTTAAATACATATAAAACGTTTTAAGGAATAAAAGGTTGCTTTTAAGGAATGTTACTATTAATATGTATATTTTTAAGGATCAATCACTATCATAAAAGAAAAATGATATTATGGCATCTCAGATTTTTTATTATTTTCAGTCATTTTTTTTTTTTTTTAAAAGTAACCCTTTCTCATGATGACGTCACTGACAATACCAGAGAATAATCAGCCATGATACTGATTTCCAAACACATCTTAATCACCACCTATGTCACAAACCCCAGGCCAGTAGAGAACTGGAGCTGGTTCAGTTGTTTTCTTTGGCCGAGGACCAAACGAAAAAAGCCCGCAACATCACCATCGCCATGAAGCGGATGCCGAGGAACACAGCTGACTAACAGAAGTATAGCTCCGAGGACCGTGACACACAGCGGCGGACATCCCCGCGAGATTCCTGCGGTCGATCGTGACCTTAAACAGTGAATTCCCAGTCAGTTTAATGCTGTGAGTCAAGGCTGCTCCGGCTTTTTGCTAAGGTCACTGAAGAGTGTTTGGTCTTCCTTTGAAATGGTGAAATAGAGTCTGAGAGAGAGGACGGATGCTGAGGCTTCCTTAAACACTCAGCCCTGAGTGTTCCTGCACGCACGAGTAACGCTACACTCACTAAAGCATCACACACAAGTAGAGCCGGTGAACAAGCCGACTGCAGCTGTACAGGGGTTCAACTCTCCGGATATCGGGGCATTAAAAGTAACGAGTAAAACACTTCAGGGCGTGCTGTTGTAGGGAAATAATCAACAACAGAGTGGTTAACTAAAGTTGGGTCTTTTCCAATAACATCATGTGCTGAAGTGTTTTATTCCTTTTCTCAGCCCAGAGCGATTTAGGGTGCAATTTTCCGGGACTCGCCCAGGTTCGACTGCGAGACCTGTTTTAGAGACTGAGGGACTTCAGGTACGTTTCCACTCAAGGGTGTTTCCAATGCAGGACGTTTTTTTTTTTTCTTTCCAAAATGTAGGCTTGTTTCTACCGTACACTTGTTACAGGAACTTTCACTGCAGGAGCTTTTGAAGTTGTGCACGGTGGCTTAGTGGTTGGCACTGTCGCCTTGCACCTCCAGGGGCTCCGGTCTCTGTGAGTTTGCACGTTCTCCCCGCGCTTGGTGGGTTTCCTCCGGGTCCTCCGGTTTCGTCCCACAGTCCAAAGACATGCAGATTAAGCTAATTGGCGTTCCCAAATTTCCTGTAGTGTGTGAATGAGTGTGAGAGTTTGTGTATGTGTGTGTGCCCTGCGATGGATTGGCACCCTGTCCAGGGTGTACCCCGCCTCGTGCCCTAAGTCTTCTGGGATAGACTCCAGGCCCCCGTGACCCTGAATACAGGATGAAGTGGTAAAGACAATGAGTGAATGAGAGCTTGTGAAGTAGATTAAGTCATGATTTCACAACTTATTCCGGAATCCAAAACTATAGTTGGCTTTCATTGCAGGAACTTTTTGAGGAACTTTGGGCATATTTATTTATTTATTTATCTTCCCTTCTTTTGGTGTATTTTGTATGTGTTTTGCAGGATCGTAGAACTTAACAACTTGTTTATTTTTAAATGTTTGTTTGTTAATCCATTTAAATGTTTGTAAACACTGGAACAGGAACTTTTGAAGAACTTTAGGCTTGTTTCTACTTTTATTTGATTTTGTTTGTTTGTTTTTTCCAGAAGTTTATCTTTGTTTCACTTTGACTTTCAGGAACGTACAGTATGCAGGAACAGTTTTAGGAATTCAGAATCGGGGCTGATTTTAATTCTGGGTCGTTTCACTTTTCTGGAGTAAATTTGTTTTTGTGAACCAGAAGAGCTGAAGCATATATTATATACATATATTATATACATTATACGCTAACATGAGACGTTACATTTGTTTTATAGGAGCGGAAGGTCCAAAACTCCTCTTGCTCTTCATGGACTCCGCTTTGGGAAAACCGCTAAAATCTTGGCTGCGTTTCTTACGTAATGAGATCGAGCTGGTCAGAAATGTTAGCTCTTCAGCTGGCTCTGCTTCAATCGGCGAGTCGGAGAGACGTGAAGGGAAAGAGGAAGAGTGGATTCACCGTGCTTTAATCGGCCAGGATTAGGACTGTCCCAGGACAGGAAACGAGAACGCCTGGAAGGATTTGATGAGCCGGTGTCTGTTCTCTGTATTCCAATAGCGAGACAGATTCATTTCTAGAATTTAAGAAGACAGAAGGATGAGGAGAGAGAATGAGAGAGAGAGAGAGAGAGAGAGAGAGAGAGAGAGAGAGAGGTTTTCCCACACAGGGACTGCAAGAGCGCCGCTCATTCCCATCCATCTCACTGTTTCATGGGCTGGAAATCCCCGCGCTGCACAAAGAGGCCAAATTTAATCCTGCACCTCTGCAGGCGCGGGAGGCTCCCCTGGCCAACATCCATACGAGAGGCACTTTTGTCTCGGGAGCCTTTAGGGAGCAAACCAATTGTTGCGGTCATGCAGCTCTCTTTTTTAAAAAAAGAAAGAAAGAAAGAAAGAAAGAAAAAAAAAAAACAATCCAGAGTGTTACCTGTTCTCGATTAAGAGAAAACATAAACTCACGTTCACTCTCGATTTCTTTCCTTTGTACACGTTTCGCTGCTGCACTCGCTGGGCCGGGGGGATCGGGGTATCTTTGGGAACACAGAGCGTGTTCAGCAGACTCGGGAGAAGCCGCTAATCTTGTAACCTGAATCGGCATTTTCTTCTCAGCCATTATTTGCATCAGATTGCACAGTCGAGCAGTCGCTGTCCCGGACGTACGAAACCCGTCGTGGAGAAATACGACCATTGCTCGCTGACTTCCTGCCATAAAATGTAACACACACTAACCGATTCCATGTCCTTATGACTTTTTTTTCTTTCTTTTTTTTCTTTTCTTTCCATGACGACTTTTTACTTTTGAGGATTTTGAACAGTCTGTTCAGTTCAGTGCAACTATTAAGCCACGACAGGATTATGGACGGAGCGCTGTCCTGTTTCCGTCCCGTTTCAGCCAAGATAACGTCTGCTAACCTAAAAGCCTGGCGGCGCGGTGGCGTAGTGGTTAGCACCGTCACCTATTACACTATTCAAAAAAAAAAAAAAGTACAAAACAGTAAGAAACCCTATGATATAACGTTTCCAGTAGTGCAGTCAGGTGCGAATCTGAAAACTGCAGCTTAAGGGTCATTAACGGAGGGTAAAAATGTTGTAGGGTCCAGGTTCGATTCCCGTTCTGAGGGTCTGTGTGCACAGAGTTTGCATGTTGTCCCCGTTCTTAGTGGGTTTCCTCCAAATACTCCGGTTTCCTCCCACAGTTCCAACAGGGTGTGATTTTTGACCGGAGGTCCTACCACGGTTATACAAATAGGAATAAATACACTGGTCACCGCGGACACTAGTTTGGACTACAGAGGTTCCTAGGTAGAGAGATGGACGGACGGATGGATGAAACAGACGTTTCCTTTTCCACCAAAAACATCTTTGATATCAAGTTTTTCTTTAAATGTATTTAGTTTTGCACAAGTAGCTACCGATTCGATCTCACCTCGAATCCACACGCAGGTCTTGCTAATGTCGTTTAAGATGTCTTTTCACGTAGCTGATCGATGGGACGTTAGAAGGCGGCCATCTTGGAAGCATTTTCTCCTAGTAACTTCCGCTGGACGAGCATTTTACCCCCTATGCCACGCCTCCTGAAGTTTCCACCACTCTGATTGGTCAAAGGGGGTTGATTAATTTCCTATGTATTATTTTCTGCTGTCGGCAAATCCCAGGTTTACATTAATGCACATGCTCTAATAATGATGATCTCCGATCATTTTCATTTTTCAATTGAGAATCGATTCACTAAATAAAATAATATTATACGGTATATAGCTAAACTTAAGGTAAAATTGACCGTTGAAAACATCCCACAGCATGCACTCTAGTTTGGAGAGATCGTTGCTGCTTCTTCTTCTTTTGAGCTAATGAGTGATTGATGCGTGACTGCCACCTACTGGACTGGAGAGTGGAGCAAAAGAAAAAAAAAAAGATTATGGCCTTTTTATGATCAACTGTTAACAAAAATCAACAAAACAAATTTAACAGAGTTTATTGGACTCTTTAAAAAAAAAAAAGTTTTAAAACTTCTAAGAAACACAACAAAAATCTAATTCAATCAACAGTCTACCCATGATACACACGGCAGTCTCCAGTGCAAGTGCTTTGCAACAGTCAGAGGAAAAGCTGTAACTTTTATTAACCCATTTATATTTTCTCCATAACGTGACAAATAGGGGTGTGTCTGTGTGTGTTTAATCTTATTAACTTCTAAAAGAATTCTAAACCACTGTTGCATATCACATGGTGTACTTCTCTCTCTCTCGCTCTCTCTCTCTCTCTCCCCGCCATGCAGCATGTGATCCGCTCCAGAGTAATGGAGAGTAATGTATCCTACCACCGTTCGACCCTCCGAGTCTCATGTTGTCTAATGCTTCTGCTTATTTATCTAGTTTTATTAACATGTATAATCATTTCTTTTTTTTTTGTGTCGCGCACGTCGGCGGTAACTCTTGCCGCACCGCGCCGCTCCCCGGGTCCTCCATCAGCCGAGTGTTTGCTGTAGGCCCGTCTGAAACAGCCCGCCTCAGTCGCTGTGTGTTCCCCTCCCGTCCCTCTCGGGACCCGTGCATAATGAAGCTCTGTGTAGCGCTGTGGTTTTGAACGCACATCAGACAGCATCTCCACGTACAGCTCCATACGCCCGGGGACGCCGCTCTCACCACATCATATTTCCAGCCCCGATGAGACGGGCTCCAGCCAAACGCGTACACAAACAAGCACTCGAAACAACAATTTAAAAAGCGGGACGGTTGCCACGGTGCAGGCTGTTTGATTACGGAGGGGAAGTGAGCGTTTTTCTCCGAATCGCTTATGCCAGGCACCTCTTCATGTGGTTTAGAGGTTTTTTTTTTTTTTTTTTTCAAGCAAAAAAATAAAACATTTTTAAAGATTTTTGATGCCAACGCCTGAGATGTTTTCAACACATGGATTTTTTTTTTTCTTTACATCATAGAAAGCAGTCTAATTTGTTCGATTCTGTTTAACGGTCATTACTTATCATTAACCAGCATGTGGTCTAAAGCGGAGTGTTTAGTGCTCAGGTTGCGGTCCATTTGAGATTAACGAGTTAAACGCTGCATTGTTGGATTTGGATCAGAATCCCAAAAATTGATATATTTAAAAAAAAAAAAAAAAAAAAAACAAAGTGAAGAAATGAAAATCAGAGGCACTGGGTAGCCCTTCGACAAACTCGTGTCGCTTTAACGATAGCGTTTCCAGACATTGTTGCAATTATCAAAGAAATATAGCAAGAAAGATTTTCCAAATTGATAAAATGTCCTTTTTTTTTTTTTTTTTTTGGGACACATCTTGAATTCATTTCAATCCCTAACGAATTCGAGCATCGAGATTTTTAAGATGCACGTCGTGTTTGTTCCGTTTTCGGAGAGAACTGTTAAGTTAAAGCATCCACAATGTTTATGATCCAGTTCTGGTACGGCGGGCGGGGTACTGTTTGGGCTGACTAAATAACCGGACTAATTTTTCATTGTAATGATCTTTCAGGCTTTGCTAACGGGTTGCACGATTAAACATGGCAATGAATTCCAGGATCTATTTAAGTCACAACTGCACCACGGTTAAAAAGACCAGCACGATGGATGTTTTTCTTTTGCTAAGTATTATCTTACGTTCAACAGCCGTGCAGGCCATTATGCAAATGATTATTTTTGTGTGCATTTGAGTATGGTTTTTACTTCCTTTTCTGTGTTTATTTGCCTGGGGCTCGAAAATTTTAGGGGAATTCTGACTCTCTGGGTTTATTTAAAGCACGCCTGTCAGCTCGTGCATGGCTTTGTATGGTCGTTTTACTGCTCATGTGTGTCCCTGCAGTTGTTCTGTTGCCACATCACCTGCTCGTCAGCAACCGTGTTTCAAACGGGCCACCAGCAGCTGTGTGTCTGGCTCCGGCTGAACACCAGTCCGTTCCTCCATCTGGTGTGTTGGTCTGGGGACGAGGCTTTCACCTGCATATGGGGCGAACGCCATCAGAGGGCCACAGACAAACTAAATGAAATGGCAGACGCCCTGATCCAGAGCGACTTATCTTTTGATCTCATCATACATCTGAGCAGTTGAGGGTTAAGGGCCTCGCCCAAGGGCCCAACAGTGGCAACTTGGTGGTCGTGCGATTTGAACCTGTTCGATGTCCGGATGTAAAGTCTATCACTATACAGTATGTAGTTAGATACTTACATGTATCTGTTAATGTGCCTTAGATCCTTTTTAAAGACGCACCATGACCACATGTGGTATCTAACAGACATGTACAGGAGGTTCAGTGTATTTCTTTATATTACGATTATAATAATAATCACCACCCGATACGATTGCCAATTTTATTCATATCCAGATTTATTATTATTATTATTATTATTATTTTAATCTCTTACAATTCTAAACAAACTTTTAGTTTTGCATATAATTCGCTTCTACCACACAGGATGCTGTGCCCCCTGTAGGACCATAGAGGAACTGCAACATTTTACCACCTCAAATGCAAACATATACAGTATACAATGAAATTTTTAATAAAAAAAAAATATATATATCGATTCTGGAGTCAGTATGGCGGTACATGAATCGCCACAGAAAAGAATGACGATACATAAGTGACTTTTTAAAGATTTTTTCCCCCCCGTCACTGCCACGTGTGGTAGTAATGGCTCCCCTGCATAAAGGATTGTTTTGTTTATGGCAGATGTGGATGCTGCACCTGCTATGGGCAGATCACAGTTTTAAAATATAATTAAAATAGGAATGGATTCAAATAGATCAATCAATAAATAAACTGTTCTGCTTGGTGTGGCTGTGTTTGTTTGTTGTTGTTGTTATATGTTAATTAATAAAAATTTATATATATATATATATATATATATATATATATATATATATAAAACTAGCGACCAGACTAGACTACATGAGATTTGGCGTACGCTACACACAAGGACACGGCTCTCGCTCTCTTTTCAGATCCGTGATGAGTCGAGACTTTGCTGCTGTCTTCATTGTGCGCGTTTCCATCAAAGTTCTTGTTTTGGTCCGAGGCCGTGCGGAGTCAGGTGGCTGTTCTGAATGCGCCCTTGGTTCCTGCACGCGTCGGTTTTAAGGAAGCGGGATTAAGCCAAGCCTTGTGCACCATACCCCCGCGTCCCGCTCAACCCCCCGTCGTCCAGATGTACGGCCGCGTCACGCGCTCGGGACAAAACCCAGTGGAATCTTCTTTGATAGCCGGCAAGAAATATTGCAAGCCTGGGACATGGGGCAGGAAGCCTGCGTGAAGGCAGGCCCTATTTTGACTGAAGAGTCCCATTGTGCGGGGAAAGCGAATAGAGGGAGGACGCAGGGAGGAGAGATTGGAAAGATCTGAGGGTCCCTCTGTCCCTTTCCCTGGACGAGGCACAACGCAGCCACAGTGGACAATATGGCCTCCTGAGGGACTGCCGTTATGTAAGCAGCTGCCTTGGCTTGCTGATGCACTCTATAGTAGGTCAGTGTGGCTGAAATACCAAAGGGTCACTGGAGAGCGTCATGTGCGACCCGTTGCACCAGATTCTCCAAACCAGTGTAGCTACTGGGAGCATTATTGATACGAGTTAAAAAAAATTAAAAAAAAAAAAACCTCTGTCCTTCTTTTACCTAAACATTTGACCTAAAAAAAAACGTATATTTTTGAACTTTAATTTCAGTATGATAACTGTGTGTATGTGGTGTGTGTGTGTGTTTTTTTTCTTTTTCTCTTTCGCTTTCGCGACGTAGCTTTACAGTAATGTCTTAGCCACAGTTGCGTGTGTAACCCGTTTCCCACCGCCGTCTCAGGGGAATTCATCATTCAGGGGAAACTGCAAACCTGCTCTCATCTCTGTCTTTGACTCTTCTCAGTCTTCTCTGTTTTTTTGTTTTTTTTTAAACCTTTACAAAGTGAGAGTGTCAGAAATAGTGTAACGCTACAACTATAGAGAGACAGTCTCGCTACTCTTTTGAATCAAATCAAGTCAAACAGGCTTTTAATAGACGTGAACTCTAGATTTGACGCTCTCGTACTCCCACATACCCTACCAACATACGCTTCGTCACTCCAACACCTTGTACATATCGGCTCTCGTACCTAAAGCCACTCGGGTTTCGGAAATGGATCAGGGACTTGAAGCCCTTCCCTCAGCTGGAGGCCCAGAGGTAGAAATCTGTATCATAGGGGCGGAATCAGAGCGTGCGGTATTTTGTCTCTGGTTGCATCCTGTGTTAGCCTGGAGGTTTGAGTACGGTTTCTTCCGCACGGGTTTCTTCCTGGTCCACCGGTTTCCTCCCACATCCCAACAAACGCTGGTTTGTGGATAAAAAGCGTTTATTGACGCTGAATGAACGTAAACGTACATAAAACAGTAAGAGTGTTCTTTTTACATAGTCACCCTGCGCTCACACCGAACGCGGCGAGAGCGTCAAAGTTCGCTCTCGCCGCCGACGCCTGTCGCCGCGCTTCGCCGCTCTGACGTGGACCGAATGCCTTTCTTGTATTTAAAGGGGCCGCAAAGCAATCAAGCTTGTTGACCTTATGGAGGAAGAAAACAAGAAATTGATTGATAGAAAGAACTGTATTGTAGAAATAAACAAATTATAAGCCATTTGTCTGGTGTGGCTTCTGTTCATTGTGAATTGCTAGTCTAATTTAATATTTTTTATTATTATATTATATTTCATATTATATTTAAACACCAACAATTTCAGACACCTTTGTCCACTCATCATTTTTTTTTATTTATTTATTTTTTATTAATGTCCCTGTACACAAACAGGGACATGTCATAAATAACCGGGAAACCCGCTACCGCAATAATTAACTTCTCCCCCATTTTGCTTGGGAACTAATGTCGCCGGAACAAAAGTTTACAGGACTGCGTTCCGCGGAATCCGCTCAAGCGGAGGACCTCTACTTTTTTTTTGTGGTTGCCGCTCAACCGCGTCATAGCCCATTACCATAAAGTTGAGCTTCATTTCAACTCCCTTCGCCGCCCTTCGCCGCGCCGCCCTTCGCCGCCGGCTCCCATTGAAAATGAATGACTTCCGGCCGTTTTGACGCTCTCGCCGCGTTCGGTGTGAACGCAGGGTCATTGTTTGGAATTTCATTGAAACATGTACATGACACATCGCCATCTAGTGGTCGGAGGCCTCATCAAGCTCAGAATAAAGAAGAGAAAATTTTATGCCATCAAGATATTTTTGTCACATTTGATGACGTTTACATTTACAGCATCTGGCAGACACCCTTATCCAGAGCGACTTACAGTTTTATCACATTATAAAGCTGAGCAGTCGAGGGTTAAGGGCCTCGCTCGAGGGCCCAACGGGGTCAACTTGGTGGTTGTGGGGTTTGAACCTGGCATCTTCGAAACTGTTGTTCAGTGCCTTAACTACTTAATTATGACAATAATGTCCCTTTCTCAACCTTCACCAAATTGAAAAAGTAAGTAGTCTGACTTACGGAAGTCGAACGGAGCATTTTCCTCAGCATGCAGCACTGATAGATGTTCAGTTGGACCAAGGATTGATGTTACACACAAGGATAAATTTCCTGAACTCAACTACTTTAAACTGCTAAAAAAACAGTAAAAGACATTAAAGGTCTATGTTTGATTGTCTCCCCCCCTAGTGGAGGGAGGACTCATTGTGCTCATCGTGTTATCGTCATAGTTGTGTAATTTTCTGTTATTTAATTATGCAGCATGGCAGCATAGGTGGCTAGCACTGTGGCCTCGTCTTTCTAGAGTCGAGGGTTCAAGTCCCGGCACCTGTGGAGTTTGTATGTTCTCCCCGTGCTTGGTGGGTTTCCTCCTTGACCTCCGGTTTCCTCCAACAGTCCAAAGACATGCAGATTAGGCTAATTGGCGTTTTCCAAAATCCAAATGTGCAGTAAGCGCGTGCTCGTTTGCCCTACGATGGATTGGCACCCCGTCCAGGGTGTGGCCCGCCATGTGCTTCCTGCAATCCTTTACAGCATGAGTGAGTGACAAAGTGTTATCTAATCAACTTTACTCTATTACAAAATGAATAAACCAAAAAACAAACATAAGTATTTGAAAAATGTTATCATGACTGTCATGGAGACATGAGGGAACGAATACGGAAAATGAAAAACACCATGTGAGTCGAAGGAGCAGGGAAACGCAAACAGCCGTCCAAAACTAAGTCAAGGTGTTAGTGCGTCCGACGACAGGGCTTTCAGCGAGGGAGTGAGAGAGAGATGGAGGGATGAGATGAAGAGAGAGAAGCAGTGGTATGCGGTTGGAAGATATCCTTGGGAAAGTTTGCATCTCTCCTGCACTATCTGGAGCTCAGCTGGGGACAAAATACCACACGGCATCGAGAGGGAGGCCGATCTCGCGGCAGAACCCTCGCGCGGGAATGTTTCCCCTCCAAATAGTAACCGCGCGTCGGTCTTATCTGCTTCTTTCTTTCTCTCGTCCTCCCGTTCCCTCGTCGACCCCGGTGCAACTCGACATTAGAATAATCTTTTCTTTTTTTTTTAATGCACAATTGCTGAAAATTGTTATCATAGGGAGCCTTTGTTTTAATTTAGTTCTGATAAAATAAAAAAAAATCTAAACAATAAAAAGGCTGGATTATATTTATTGTTCAGTGTTTAAAATGTCCACAGGAGCAAGAAGTGGCGTTTGTGAAAAAGTGAAAATCTTGAGATGCTGCAGTTTTGCGTACATCAATTATATCAATTAAGATTTCAACTAAATCCATAAATTAGGATAAACAAGCCTATTCATTTATTTAGGACACAAATTATGGCACCCTATAAAAGCCTGGAAGAAGTAATGTGTGTGTGTGCGTGTGTGGGGGCTAGCTGATGCGCTGCAGTGGCTGAGCTGCGTTACTGGACAGTTGAGCGCACACATCGACTGCATAAAACACCCACAACCTAAAGTAGCTAGATTAGTTTTAGCTTAGCTAAAATGCTAAGCTGGCTAATGTTAAATTATATATGATAAGGTTACTTTGCATTCGGTTGAACTCCGTCATCTATAACCTACACGTCGTCACTTCTCAAGTCCGACGTTTCCTTGTGATAAGTAAATGTAAACTACAACGATAGTAGCACCCAGCTAGTTTGCTCAGTTTGACACCTACTGTATAGTATAATTGCAACTAACTATCACTCAAAATGGCCACACCCCTAATTATGCATATTTTTACGGCGTAATATAATATTAACTGATGAGATAAATCTAAATTCTGTTTTGATAGCTGACGTTTTAATATGGGGCTCTATGGGGATTGACACACTTTTGGTCCTAGTGGTCATTTTAGGAACTGCACGTTTTGGCTCTTCCACGATGCCCCTTGAGCTCAGACAGTGTTTAGGAGGCGATCTTTCTTCATTTAGTCGCCCATGTCATTTCCATTTTTTTTTTAAATGGATTTTTTTTGTGTGCTTTTCTGTTGTACAGTATGTGCAACATTTTTATAAATATAAATATAATGATCAAAAAAAAAAAAAAAAAAGAGATCACCTTTAGCTTTGATTACAGCGCAATAGTGTGGTGTTCAGTCCATGTGTGAAGAAGATTTCTCATGCACCTAGAACCACTCTTTCCCAGTCTGGGAAGAAAAACTCCATTGACATGACAACCTGGTCATTCAGGTCGTCAGCTGACTTCACGTTATTGCCACTTGACTCTGCCGAGCGACTGAAGCGACCCCGGATCATAACTCCGCCTCCAGAGGCTTGTACAGTGGACACTATGCATGATCGCTTCATGCGCTTCACTTCGTCCCCTGACACGCCCATCACTCTGGAATAGGCTCATCATATCAGGGGTCAGGGGTAGCTCAGTGGTTAAGGCATTGGACTACGGTTCGGAAGGTCCCAGGTTCAAGTCCCACTTCCACCAAGTTGTCCCTGTTGGGCCCTTGAGCAAGGCCCTTAACCCAAACTGCTCAGATGTATAATAAGATAAAAAATGTAAGTCGCTCTGGATAAGGGCGTCTGCCAAATGCCTAGATGTAGATGTAGATATCACATGACTTCTTTTCATTAATGCTCCCTAGTAAACTGAATCCGTAAACTGACGATTCAGCACTGACCTTTCATTTGTGGTGTGTTGGATTAATGTTCAATGTTTCCTTTGATGATGCTTGATGCAGGTCAATAATCTGACCCTTACTACTGTAAATGTTGACTTTTTTTCCGTATATTTATGCATGTATGCGTGGAACCATTAAGCGTTCCCTTAGAGCCATCATTCTCACAATTCTGATTGAGATTTTTTGCTTCCTTTCACTTTTTCTTTTTTTTTTTTTTTTTTTTTTTTAAACCCATCAGGGATATTTATTTTTAGGGTCTTTTCAAATCGTCCTCGTCCTGATACAGCAGATAGTTTAAACGTGAAAAGCAGAGGTTAATGATTACTGCTCTTTCTTTCCTTGCCTTCCTTTTTTTCTTTTTTCTTTTTCCTTTTTTTTTATAACGAGTTCCTGGCTGCTCCGGCTGAGTGCCTCCATCGGGGTCAGAGAAGTCCTTGACCGCCGCTTCCCCAGCGAGCGAGTGACCCCTGGCCAACTTCTGGGGAGGATTCCTTATGAAGACGCCACGCACTATCACACACATGCCAGCCTGAGAACCCGTCCCAAAGCACACCTTTTAATATCGCCGTACTCGCCCCACATTCTGCGGAGGGAAAGTTCACCTTGAGACCGTCTATTTTCATCTCTCAAAGGCCTCCTCTGTTCTCTGCGGTCTGTAATATCCGAGCTGTGGGAACGGCCGCTGGAAGGTCCTGTTCGCCGCGGCCCGGTCCGGGTCTCGCGCCGATCGTGTCATGTGGATCCGTCTGTCTGTCTGTCTGTTTGTGTGTGCATTCGAGTTCATTGGGGTCTTGTAGATTTGTTTTATTTTTATTTTTCTTTGAACCACATGCTGCCTGGTTTGTGGTCTTGTCGAAACAGAGCGACGAGAGCGGGCCCAAGCACTCTGACCTCAGCAGTAGCAAGGAAAACCACCTCACCGGTCGACTTGTGTGAGAACAAGTGCACGTGTCTGTCGGCGCATGTACGCCGTGTCGGTGGTTGTGTCCGTCTACCGCATGTGAGCCTCGTTGCTGCGCTGCTTCTCTGTCTTCACCTCCTGATGACTACACTCTTTTGGAATTCGCCTGCTTGTGCTGGTGTGTGTGTGTGGGAAGACACACACACACACACACACACACACGCATGCACGAAAAGAGAGAGAAAGTCCCCCCCACAGCCGAGGGACTCTGAGGATCTCTCTGTTCTGCTGCCGCTAACCAGGACCATTTGGTGCCTTGTTTTCACTTGCCCTCTATCTCTCCCCCTCTCTCTTTCTTTTCTTTCCCCACTCCCCTTCCTGTCTGAGTTATAGCAATTGGACGTAATTTTGTTTTAGATGGGCTTTTTCGAAGGGGCTTTGAAAAAGGGGGGGAAGTTTTTCTTTTTCCAGAACCTGTCTGGAGGTAGCGGTGCGTTGCCTGTGCATGCATGTCCGCATATGCATGTGCGCGCGCGCACGTGTGTGTAGATATGCACAGAGGGCTAACGGTGTGTATACATCTCTGTGTATGCAGGATAATCATGGATGAGCTACGTGCATGATATATGGTCTCCGTGTCTGTGTGAGGCCGCATTGTGGGGGTCCGCTCCCGCTCCACACAAACCCCAGCTCGGGCTGATTGATTGGGGGAGGTGTTGCTGCCGCTCGCTCATCCATCACACACGTTATTTGGGTTTTAAAGTCGAGCAAAAAGGAAGAAAAAAAAAAAGGAAGAAGAAAAGCAGCAGCAAAAAAAAAAAAAAAGAAAAGAAAAGGGGGTTGGGGGGGGGGGGGGGGGTCCATCATTTGTCCAAAAATATCAAACCGGGTGGTGGATTCACTCCGCTCAGACTCCACTCGACTCGCGGACCGCCTCGGATAAATGGAAGCAGATTTAAAGGAAGGGTTCGGATGGAAAAATCAAATGTACACAATGTGCTATTTATATAACGAGTAATAAATATAACTCTCAGGGGTGCGCGGTTACGGGAGACTAATCAGCGATAGCCTGGTGTAAGGCGTTCTGACGTGACCCAGCGTTACTCTTACTGCCAGGAAGGTTCCTACTCGTATTAAAGAACACGTCATGTGTGTTTCATCTGTGTACGGTTCCGTTTAACGTAAAAACAAATCAGCACCCGCTCACCAAGGTCACATGTTTCAGTACACTCCTTTTCTGAATAAATCTGAAAGGTGTCCTAAATGTGTGTGTGTGTGTATATTTGTGTGTGTGTGTATGTGTGTGTGTATATTTGTGTGTGTGTGTATATATGTGTGTATATTTGTGTGCGTGTGCGTGTGTGTGTGTGTATATATGTGTGTATATGTGTGTATGTGTATATATGTGTGTGTGTGTGTTAAGGTTCCAGCTCCTGCAATCTGGCTGATCGAACAGACCCTTTGTGGAAGTGCCTTTTCATTAGCCAATCAGAACGCAAGGATCATAAACATCCATGCTTGGGACGTTATTAAGCATTTCCCGCTCTTTTTTTTTTTCTTCAGTTTTTTTTTTCTCCTGCAGCGTTGAGGACTAAGTGCTAACCTACAGTATTCGTTCTAAACAGCTGAATGTGACTAGTTAAGCTGTTAGCAGGTTGTCGCTACTCGCCTTACATGTATATGTTCTGGTACTCAATAATGGCGGCAGAGTTGAGCTGAGCATCATGCATGGGAGCGTGTTTTAGTATATGAGGTCACAGTAGGGGGACAAATCTGAATTGCTTGTTCAAGCCCTGGCGACTAAAGAATAATTTTTTTTTTTTTAAGTTCACAGAGCAGGAAAGTTTTTTTTTTTTTTTTTTTTTTTTGTGCGTTCATGCAGGACGGAGAAACTGAACGTCTAAATTAATTTTTGCATAATGGCATCACATTGGCTTAGTGGTTAACACTGTCTCCTCGCACCTCCAGGGTCCGGGTTCGATTCTCGCCTGCATGGAGTTTGCAGGTTTCTCCCCGTGCTTGGTGGGTTTCCTCCGGGTTCTCGGGTTTCCTCCCACAGTCCAAAAACATGCACGTTAAAGACTAATTGGCGTTTACAAATTGCCCGTAGTGTGTGAATGAGTGTGTGGTGTGTGTGTGTGTTGGGATTGCCACCCTGTCCAGGCTGTCCCCTGCCTCATACCCATAGTTTCGTGGGATGGGCTCCAAGCCAGCTTGGCATGACCTTGTATAGGATGAGTGGTGTAGAAGATGGATGAAAAAATTAATTTGGCATAATTGGTGGCCTTTACAAGATGAAAAAAAAAAAATGCAGCTTGACATGTTACTGGGAAAACCAGAAAGTACAAATAAATAAATAAATAAATAAATAAATAAATAAAAAAGAACTCGAAAATAGGAACAAAAGTCACTTTCATCATATAAGTCTGGTTAAAGGGCAGGTCAGATACCGAGTCGATTGATACCAAGATAGCAGCTTGCAGAGAAAGGAGCCAGTGTAGTGCGTTATCTCCTCTGCAGTCTCATATGACTGACAGTGACGCTGGATCTCCTCAGCTTCACGCCCACACAATGCAAAAACAAATATGAAATAATTCACACTGAAATCACTCGAACAAAAAAAAAAAACCGAGCTCGGGTCTGGACTCTCCGGAGACGGCCGGCTGTGATTTGGAAACAGACTCGCAGACGGACGTCTAGATCTCGTGTACGTTTGCTTCTAAAAGACGAATCGGTGTGTGTGGAACAAGATCAAAATTTCCACTTTCTAGGAATTTCCCAAATTTCCATTATGTCAGTAAGGAATTTTTGGTTGTCAGAACGTTGCGGTGACGTTATTTTGGCAGCGTGGAGGATGTTGGGACGTCGCTGGTATTCGGGTGTTTTTTGAGAATTAGGACGACTTTGATGAAACCAACGCCCTCTAACACAGTGTTGCAAAAACGACCTCACGAGGTCATTGTGCAAGCATTGCACTGCTGATCGGAAGGTCTCAGGTTCAAACCCCACCATCACCACCAAGTTGCCGCTGTTCTCAACCCTCAACTGCGCAGATGTGTAAGGAAATAAAAATGTCAGTCGCTGGGTAAGGCCGTCTGAAACACACCTGACAACATTACATCATCTTAAACGACAGTAAGTTGTTTAACAGTATTGCTTCTAAGTCATTCTGATCAATAGTTATTCATAGACGTGAGGTCCTGGTCATTCAGTACATTCAGGTCGTCAGCTGACTTCGTTTTTTCCTCCACATAACGTTGCCGAGTCTCGACCTGAGCGACTGAAGCGACCCCAGGTCATGACACTGTCTCCAGAGGCTCGTACAGTGGACCAAAGTCCAATCTTTATGCTCTCTAGCAAACTCAAGACTGTTTTTCTGATGAGTCTCACTAACGAGTGATTTTCTTATGGACACAACAGGTGTTTAGCTCTCATCTCATTTAGTTCTCATCACATAGTGTGTGTGTATGGAAATGCTCTTACTTTGAACGCTGAAGCATTCTCACCCGAGTTCGAGTAACTTCGAACCTCCTTAGTTGTTGTCTTTGCTTCACCCCCTTTTTTTTTTCCTTGCATTTTCCTTATAACTTTTAAGATTGTGTAGCAGACTTGCTGATCGTGCAGGATTAGTGATGTGATGTCCTTGTGTTTTAATAGACTTTTGCTCAGGCTGATGTACTGTATTCCTCCTCTACACACCACCAGCACGTTTGTTTGACCTAATTAACATGCGAATTTCTCGTTCTCCTTTTCCACCTCGATGGTTCGTAAGGGTGTCTGATTTCTCACCACGTTCTGGGTCTGATTGTTGTTCCTGATCATCAAACACAGGGGCCGAGCGCCAAGTCATCCTGACATTTATTTTGCATGTTTGTCAGACAGGAGCGATGAATGAATATTCACGCTGATGCACAAGGCAAGGCATGGATGAGGCAGAGGTGGTGAGAGAGAGAGAGAGAGAGAGAGAGAGAGGGGATTAGCTTTGTTCATGGTGGGCAGAATCGGTCATGGAGATCGATGGAGCGGCACCAGAAGGGAAGCGAATGACTGTGAAATAGTCGGTGAGCAGAAGGAGGGCGTCTTTTCCGCGCCGTGTTTTGAGGCTCGGATTAGGCACGGTATCGGGCGACTGAGAGAACCCACACTGGTCCGCCCGAGACTGGTGCCACTGAACCCCAGGCTCCGGGCACAGATGAGTGTCGCAGGGAGCCCGAACCTCATGCCAACTTTTCTTTCTCCTCCTTTCAGCTTCAAAAACAGCGAATATTCAAATGCTGCTCTTAGCAGTTTCAGATTGTGCGCTTTAATCAACACTCTTTTTTTTTTTTGTTCCAATCCAATCGGACGTTTATCGCTAACAGTGTTCTGGGTACTGCACTGTTTTCGGCTTCTATAGAAACGCATCAAAATATGCCTTATTGGCTTTCAGTTCTAGTGAATCACCTTTGGCGTTACTAGGCAACGGATGTGGCAACAAACACTCATATTATCTGAGAGGTACAGCGCGACGGATCATGCGTACTGTAGGACGATAGTGCGAGACGTTTTTGTTCCTCTTGTGCCGCAGTGATTCGCTAATCGTTACAAATTTTAATCATTACTAGAAGGTATGTTTTTAACTCCCACTTCATTTAATTCATATAATGGAATGAATTAAGTGTAAAGTTGGATTCGTTCGCCCTGGACGGGGTGCCGATCCCTTACACGAGTACACACACTACGCGGAATTCGCGAATGGAAATTAGCGTTCTAATGGACCTTGGGAGGAAACCAGAGGACCCGGAGGAAACCCACCAAGCACGGGGAGAACATGCGCACAGACCCCGGCGGTGGGACTCGAACCCGGACCCTGGAGGTGCAATGAAATGATTTATCAGGTTAATAAAATGCACCTGTTTAAAGCGTCCATGTGCAGAACAGAGGAACTGAAGTCCTCTTTTGATCCTCTTGACTTGGACTCATTAGGAGCGTCACCCAGCGAGTCACGAGCGTCTGCTCTTCTTGCGCTCGTGTGTAAGCGCTTGACTCGGCTCACCCGATTAGAAACACCAGTCCGCTCTGCGCTGCGCTCGGTCTCCAGGAGGACTCGCAGCCGTGTGGTGGACCCACGCGTCTTTTTCCTTTATGTGGTGTGACATTGTGGTTTGATTTTGATGAGCAGTCATCAGAGATGCGACGGAAAAAAAAAAGGACATGGCGTCTGCTGCGGTTTCAAGTCGGTGTTTGACTCGCAAGTACAGACGCTACGAAATTCAAGGAAAAACGGCATGTGGTTGTTCAGTACGTGACTTCTCTGTCGTCTGAGAAAGAGGGCTTTTTTTTTTTTTTTTTTTTTGCTGTTATAAAAACTTACCGCACTAATGAATGCATGAGCATCATGTTTACTGATGTGGTATTTGTATTATCAGACTTATGGGCTGACATTTTGTTTCCAGAGATCAGAGCAGGGGTACAGTAGCTCTATTAAAAAGAAAAAGAAAAGTGTTTTACTTTTTTTTAATTACACGGCGTTCACGTCAAACCGGGACTTTTGATGGTACAGAATAACAGAGTTAAAAAAAAAAATGTATTAAGTAATACAAATGATGTTTTTAACCCACTTTAATTAATTTAATGGAATGAATGAAATGATCGACGGGCAAACCTTTGATCAACTGTGAATATTAGCCAAGTGAGCACTTGATCAAATACATTCTTTCTGCACACATTTACCCCATGTGGCGGCAACACCAGGATGCGTTTTGCGTCTGTTCCTGATCAGTCATACCTTTACTTCTCTCTATAATCCCCTGCTACACTAATGCACTTGTCTCAGTGTTTCACTAGAGCTTGGACACCATCAAGGTAGAACTCTAGAACTTTCTGAGCCTGTCTGTTTCAAGTCTCAAATTCCGGCCTCCCAGGAACTCCGCTAAAGGCCCAAACGTGTGGAAATGGCTTGGATCACGTCATCCGACGATTTTCAAGGATCAGGAGCCGAATGTTCACGAGATGGTCATTCGGAAGAGTCTCGTCACTGTCTATCTATCTGCTTGATTGACGTCATCTGTAAATGTCAATCACTTTTACCGTACGTCGTCATTCTTTTAAGAAGTTCATCATCAGGTCCCGGTTTGACTTGAACGCGCCCGTGGTACATCACGGCAACATGCCAGATCATGTTTTTTTGTTGTTGTTGTTGTTGTTGTTATTAATAAATAACGTGACCTATTTTTAGGAGACATTGGAGATTCCTTCTATAAGTTCTGAAATGTAGTGAAATGTCTACTCTGAGAAAACTGCACCATATTATGGATATTTTTCTTTATAAATAGACATGCATTATTTAGAATACAGTATGTTTATATGTTTAAACTATGAACACCGCTGTCAGAGCCGGAAAATCAATCGACATCTTCTGACCAATCAGGATTCAGAACGGTGGAACGCTGAAGTCACAGGTCGTCCTCTTGATCCAAAGTCGAGGTCGGCTCTTTCTGCTCAGCCTGTGCACTGACCGGATGTTAGTCGTCTTGCATCTGTCTCCTTTCGCGAATTGCTTCTCCGGTCCTTGTGCCCCGTCTGTAGGTCCCAGATTCTCTGTTCTACGTCTCAATGATTCGAAAGCCTGTGTGTGTGTGTGTGTGTGTGTGTGTGTGTGTGTGTGTGTGTGTGTGTGTGTGTGTGTGTGTGTGTGTCGCTTTCCCTCCGATGAGTCAGAAGTGCGGTTTGGAAGTGAGTCTTAAACACGGTGTTTACCCCCAGTACCCTGGAGGGATCAGGGAGACATCTGTCCTACAGCCTGCGCTCTACACGGGCCCTGACACCGGGGCTATTTTTAAAGCGCTGAATGAATCAGAAAAAGACGGGGCACTTCCTCTTCTCAGATATTGAAGCGAAGTGGACACGGAAACCATTTCAACCACACACTGAGGACAACGTTTAGTCATCTAATCTCATTCAGCGGCTTGTTCGGGGCGGCGCTATAATTAACTTTCAGGATGAGAAACTTATCGAAGTTCATAACCTCACTTCTTTCTTTCTTATTTATTTATTTATTTATTCATTTATTTATTTATGTAAATAAAAAATATCGCACATGCGCAAGAGTGTTGTTATGCTTATTATTGCGATATGGGTGAGCAGAACAAGTGTAATAAGCATGTTATTATACATGAACAACCAGCCAATGAAAATGGTCCGGTTGTAAAACTGATGGTGAGTGACGTAACGTGGAACTAAAACTGGACGGAACTTTTCGTTATAATGAAACGGTGGCGAGACGAATCACACGAGGTGCGGAGCGGATAATATTTCTACTGTAACGATACGTGACGTGTACATCTGACTGGTTCTGTATATACAGTACATAAGGTTGGATTTATTTTCTATACGTATATTAAATGCAATACTTTCTACAATACTATGAAATGACACATCTGGCATTATGCAATTATGCAACATTTTGATGCATGAAGGTCGGCCAGGACAGTATTGTGTCGAGCGCGTTTACGAAATCCACCAAGCACCGTGATGAAACTGCCTCTCATGAAGACCTTCCCTGGAAAGCGAGACCAAAACTGAGCTCTGCTGCAGAGGAGACGTTCATTTAGATTCACCAGCCTCAGAAATCACCAATTAACCACCAACCAGCACCTCAGATTAGAGCCGTTATGAAGAGCGTAAACATCTCAATATCAACTGTTCATTTTTTGTTTTTTTTTTCTTCATAGATTAGGATTTTGGACGCCTTCAGGATTGTTTTACAGCGTAGAAAAAATAAAATAAATAAAAATCAGGAACCACCATATGGAGATAGAAGGTGTGTCCAAACTTTTGACTTACTGTATATAATCGGTTTGTACAGTAGTTACCTTTAATGTCGTAATACATCCGCTAGTGTCGTCTCTGTTATCACTATAAAAGAATTTTTTTGTAAGTAAGTAAGAGACATTTCCGTATTAAATATTCACCATAATGAACATGCAACTATAGTTAATATCATATTGCAGCCATAAACTACTGCGAGCGCTTCCTCCTGTCCAATCAGGATCGAGAATTCAACAGCAGTGAGCTATAAATGTTGTCATTTCCCCAATTTACAAATAAATACTCTTTCATATTCTCTTCACACTGAATAGGTACGGTAGGTACGTACAGCTTTATTGTCATTGTGCTGTACAGTTACTCAGCAATGGAATGCAGTTCAGCATCTACTGTACGTACCAGAAGTGTAAATATTGGAGTTGTGCGAATTATAAGCTGCAGGATAGTGAAATTGATGATATACAGCACAGTATGTATATGCAGGACCGACAGAATAGATGATGCTGGAAGTGGAAAATGGAATAAAAGTTCACTTTTTATATAATTCGCCCTTTGTATTCGGGGAAACCTCATTTCAGTGAAGTTCGACTACATGAACTCTGTGCTTCGTAATGGCTGTGATCGGAGACTGTGTTTAGCTTGCCGTTTCCCGTTCGAGACCCCCTCACATGCATGCACGCACACACACATGCACACACAGACACGCATACTGTACCAGGCATGTGCGCCTGCACTGGACTGGCCGCCTCTGATGGGGCTCGTGGGGCCTGGCGCACTTCGGCTGCGGAGGAAATGAGCTTTGCCGTGGATATTTATCACCACCATCGCCGGCATGTGCTGCGAATCGGGAGGAGGAAAAGCGGCTTGGCGTGCGATCTGTCATGGGAGGAGGGCTCAACGTATAGAAGAGAAATATTCGGCCAGCCGCTGTGATCAGCGCTGAAATTGGGACCTGATGTTGCTCTGTGGGAACCACGGGAAAGACTGGAGAAAGACTCCCATGCTGCATTGCAGGCGTTGTTTCAGTGTTTGAAAGCATTCGGTCGAGGGAGTGAACACCATGCCAAGCGTCAAAGCACTTAAGGTTGAATTCTTGACTCTGATTGGTCAAAATGTTTTTTTTTTTTTTTTTTTTAAAGCACACTTCAGACTATAACACAAACAACAGGTTCATATTATTAATGCTACATTCTAATATGTATTGTTATCACAGTAAGAGCTCGTATACAGGCGAGGTGGTATCAAAAATTTTGGAGACTAGTTTTGTAACCAGCCACCAGATGGCAGCACATGGCTACACGCACAGTCACAGGTAGCTCCGACCTCCATAAGTCAGCGTGCCAAAAGACATCGTCCCGTGTACATCAGGAGCCCCATGAGCTTTGAGTCTTTTGAGTCTCAAACCCAGGAATGGTCAGAGAAGAGGCGAGGTGTGCTAATCATGGACTAAAGACTCAGAAGATAATTAATTCATCTTTTTTTTTTCCTTTTTTAAAAGACGACGAGAGATCAACGAGCTCAACCTCCAAAAATGTCAAGAGCGAATTCTACTGCCAGGTTTTAAGGCGAATAAACAGAGCCTGTAAAAAGAGCTAATCTGGAAACTTTTTGATGCCACCTCGTACAGCGAAGACTCCAAATAATCTACGATAAATAATAAACTGAATTTTTAAATAAGTGGTTTAATAAAGAAAAATTGTATAATTATTAGAGCATTGAAACAATCTTTTTTGTTGGTCGATTCGATTAATTAATTCTTCTTATTATTTTTTTAAATTCAGTATCGATTAACATTATCGAGATTATTGAGACTTTGTCTTATTATATGGGCCGTTTCTGCAATACTGCCCCCTACTGTACTGGAGTGTAAAGCAGAAGATTATCACCTTGTAAAGGATGTGAACAGTAAACATATACTTGACGATCTCGAACCAATCTCATTCATTCTTTTCATTTCTTTTGCATTTTGTGCATTAAGTCCATTTCAGCTTTAGAAAATGTGTAAAAGTTCAAATGCTTCTGCACGCCACTCCATAGCGCTTGTGGCTCTTTTTTAAAAAATTATTATTATTTTGCTATTTTCCACAATAAATCCCTCCTCATTTCTGGTCCTCGTAATCCTGATTCCTTTCCCCATGACGCCCGATGTTGAAGCGAACGAGAAAATATCGCAAAAATGCTCCCAGTTCCCCTGATGAATGTTAAACGGCTGGGATCGAGTGTGAACCACATCAGCGTTTCCAACCTCCCTGCATCCTGATGGTCCTCTGAAGGGCTGCAGATGGAATACAGGTGTGTAGAGGAAGGACAGGAGGGTCCTCGGTTGTCGCGTCAGTCTGGACGCAGGACGGAGGCACGGGAAATGACTTCGGAAAGAAAAAAAAAAAAGCAGAAATAAAGCAGAAAGCAGGATGCAAAAGTATTTACACCCCTTGAACTTTTCCACATTATGTCACGCTACGGTACAACCGCAAACACAAAAAAATGTGTTTTATTGGGATTTTCTGTGATGGACAAATGGAGATTGAGAATCTGCAGCAAGACTTTCTCAGACGCTCTCCATCCATCCAGTCTGACCGAGCTCGAGCGATTTCGGCAAAACTTCCGCTCTCTAGAACTGTCCGAGTCATTGCAGCTGTGCTTGCAGCGAAAGGTGCTTCTGACTCAGGGGGGCAGAATACAAACGCACGGCACACTTTCCAGATATTTCTTTGTAAAAAAATCGCATCAAATCCCAATGAGATACATTTACATTCGTGGTTGTGACGTGACAACATGTGGAAAAGTTCAAGGGGTGTGAATACTTTTGCAAGGCATTGCAGTGTCGTGTTTAAACTAATATTTTTTTATACATCATACGAAAATCGGAGAACTCGTCGTTGGGTTTTATTCCCTTTTTGGGGGTTTTTTAAAAAAACTTTTTAAACCTTTTCTTTATTTGCGACCTTGATGAGTGTCGAGATGTTTCGGCTCTGAGCTGAGCACGCGTAAATATTATTCAAGTCTGATGAGTGTATTTATTTCCTCTCGACCCGTCTCTCTCGCTCTCGATCCTGCTTCCCTAAAAATCTCAAGTTGCAAACTTCAGCCGTTTCAGAGAGGCGATTTTCTAAGATCTGCCCCGTTGTTCAGTGTTCTAGTGTCTCACTTCAAACAATAATCATTTAAAATGAAAATGATTCATATTTCTTTAAGTATTAATACTAAAATTGGTGGAAGCTTCTAGAAGCGTACTGCATGACCCGTAAAAATGGTTGCTTAAAGAGTTTTTTTTGGTAAACGCTTAAAAAAGCAGAAATCCGTAGTGTCCGTAACCGTTACAAATTCATGTTGCAGTATCGTAACAATGTAGCATTTTACACGTATAACACACTTGTTCAGGTTTATTATCTTTTCATGGGAAATCTAAATCGGCCAAGTTTCATCTGAATGACAGCTTAGACCGTTGAAAGATTTGAATTTAAAAAAGTAACGGACACTACAGACATAAAAGGGCGTGAAATGTGTTCTCTGATAAAAAAAAAATATAAATGCGTAACATATTTACACATTTTGTGTGTGTGTGTAGTGCAGCAGGCGTCGAGGTGCGTCGGACCGTTGTGAAGTTTAAACACAGCTACACACCGAATCCAAACGTTTGTTTTGCAGAAGGCGGTACGGTATGGGATGAGGTTTATTTTCTTTCTCCGGTTGGTGAGCATGAGTTCCCGCTATGAAACAGAAGACGAGTCGCTCGCCTGGTTTTGGTTTTGTTTTTTAGTGATTAATCTCCTCCACCGATGTCAAAACGTCTAGCATAAGTAACTACACATATACTGTAAAGCTCATTCCATTGTTGACGAGCCAGCAGGAAGCGCTGATGTGTCCAGCACGTGTTCGGTCTGACAGGATAACACCCGAGGTCGATTGTTTCACTCCGGCGGGATCCCCGAAATAGGTTCTCTCTCCGCGCGGACAAAGAAGAGGTCACTAGGTGGGCCTGTTGTCGTGATTACCTGGTTCCAGAGGAAGGGCATTCTCACCAGAGTCCTGGAAAAGCACTTTGTCCTGCCAAAGTCTGGTGATTAGCACCCAACCCGTTCCTGTGTCGACGGTCAGGGCCCGCTGGAGTTCTGGAGCTATTCTTCTTAACCACAGGATATTTCTGACGCAAAGAGGAGAAAGGATGCATGTTTACATCGGCGTGCATCATCAAAGGCTCGCTCTTTTCTTTTTTTTTTTTAAAGAAAGGGTGATGAAACAGATACAATACAGTATAAATAGCTCCGAGCCGGGATAAACAGTCAGGGTTTTTCTGAAACACACCTTTAACCGCAGGTCCACCAGGAATCCTACGGTTTCGGTTGTTCCAGCGCGTGCCATCCACATCGGGCGGGTCCTATGCCAGGTGCGGCGCTGATGCCAAAACAAGCATACTCGTCACCGCGCCGGAGCACTGGTTTATCTTGGCCATTAGCTCCATAACAAAAGCTTATAATTATCCACAAAGTGAGCTCCATTCCCCAATTGTTAGACAAATAATGCGTGGAAAAGTTCCAGCTTTCGCAACGTTTGGCTGGTGGCACATATGGACAGGAGCCTAAGACCTTGGGCTGCTCTGTGGGGGGAAACAATTTTAGTGACGCACTTGCAGGAGTTTCTAACCGGTCCAAGCTCTTCTAAGAAAAAAAGAAGAAGAAGAAGAAGAAGAAAAAAAGACGGAACATATTACACAATCAATTACATTCTAAACCACTCTTTGTTGTTCTTTTTTTTTTTTAATGAAATCGGGGTAGCCTATAAAAATTTCCCCGCTCGTGTGTTTGCTTTTTCGCATGACTCAGCATTGTCTGTCCCGGGAGCCTTTCTTTATATATGTGCAGACATTATTTTTGGCCTTTTTTTTTTTTTTTTTTTGCTCTTTCCTCCTCCTGTTCTGGCTGGAACTGGACCAGCAAGGCCGGCAAGAAGCCTGGCACTCGCCGGCGAGCCGCAGCCAGCTCGGGGCAGCTGGGATCTGGGGATGCTCCCTGCAGTTCTGGAGCTCTCTGGCCGTCCCCTCTTCTTCCCCCTTCATTCGCTTCGTCTTTTAACCGCCAGCCAGATTCTCAGCACAATACAGCGCTGCAGAACACCCACGCATTGCCCCCGACGCGCATACACACTCATAACAACAACAGCAGCAACAAAAAAAAAAAAAGGCAGGCAGTTCTACCTAAATAGCGGCGGCGGCAGCGGCAGGAGCTTCTCAGTTTCTCACCCTTGTTCGGCGTGGCAGCTTCAGAGCGTGAGACTCAGTGATGCAGAGTAAATACAGAAGCAGAGAGGCCTCAGGCATCATGTTTTGCCATCTATAGCCTATAGCAAGACGTCGGTTTACCCTGCAGCTGCAAATATACTGTATTCTTTCTCCAAGCGTCCTACCAGATCATCGCCCTCGTTCATGTTTTCTCAGCTGGATTCTGTAGAGCTTTTCGTGCATTTATTTTTTTTTGTTTTTGTCTTAAACACTCAGAGGTGTCACGTGATTTTTGAACGTTTTCACGCAGGTAGAGCAGCGGAGCCGGATCGAGTGCCCCACCTAGTCACCCCCAAACGGGCCTCTCGTCATCCATCCATTATCCAAGTCTGGCCTTCTCGGGAGTTAGGAGGTATAAAACAAAAAAAAAAAACAAAAAAAGAAAAAGAGGAAATTCCTTTCTAATGGTCCGTGCGAGCTACGATTCACAATTTGTTATTGTTTGAACCCTGGCTGTTCTTTCTGTATTACATCAGTATTGTGACTATAATAAAAATCCATCCATCACAGTCTGGGGTGTTGGGATTTGCCGTTTTTTTTTTTTTTTTCTTCTTCTTCTTCTTTCCTGATGTGCGTCAGACCATCTAGATGAACCTTGTGAAGTTCCTTCTGGCAAGGGTTCGATCGCGCAACACGGCACAACACCGCACCGCACCACACTGCAACTTTCTTCACTCAAAGACTTGGAACGATTCAGACGGAGTGCGCGTCTGGTAAATGCGTGTTTCTTGTGTTTGATGAAGACTTGGACCTTGTTCAGGTAAATAATTGCCTTTATTGTTCCCCTGCCGCTGTCGGTTATGGTGACAAGCTGTTTGCTAAGGCCCCTGTCTGTCTGCTGCGCCCCACGCCATCAATGGCAGCATCAAATTCCCAACATTGTGCCAGGGCAGAGATGCCAAGTCTGTGCCCAGTTAGTGACAAGCCCAGGCCAGGGGCCGAGCATCTGTCGCACGGACACGCCTCGTTTCTCGCCTCGGTTGAAATAAAACCGGGTTCAAAGAGCGCATTCCTCTCCTTATGGCTGAAAGCACTTGTGGCGTGAAAGCTGGTAGATTGTTTCGTTTTTATGGCTCTCTTTTATCTGATGAGAGTGTTTGCATGTGTAAGGCTGTTGTAGACGGCGGTTCGACTCTAGATTGGAGTTTCTGGCCAACAGGTTCAACAGGACTCCGTTTAGAGATCCTTATAATGAAAAAGATATATATATATATATAAAAATCAGAACCTCTTATGCTAACCAACATACAGTACACAGAATAATACAACAGTCACCTCTGATTTGCATTTGTACTAGAGTGAGTTGCTTAGCCTGTGGTCAGACCCATATCTCCTTCAGTGAGAGAAATGCCACATCTAAATGTCAAAGGTCAGGACGTTACCTCGACGAGCTTCCCGAAAATACACAAACGTGCCGTGCGTGCAAACGAGAGGATGTTGAACATTACCAGGGAGCTCGGTGTTCTGTTCAGGACACGTGGAATTGTTTCATCCTAGATCAGCATATTTTTTCCCTTACTGTTAAAGCGCTTGCTGGAGGGCCTCTTGGACAGCGCGCTCTGATGTGGAATGTAACCTAAATAGCGCTTCTCCACCGAATCGAGCAGCTCGCCATGGCTATCCGTATCCTGCCCATGTGTGAGTGTGTGTCAGTGAGAGTGTGTGTGTGTGTGTGTGTGTGTGTGTGTGTGTGTGTGGCTTTCCCATCATAGAACTTTACCTGCGACAGTTGGACGAGTTTCTCAGGAGGTTACCAGGCGGACAAATGCCACACAAAATTCTCTCGTTTGAGACGAGAAGTGTCCTACGTTTGTCTCATGAGTCTCGCACAGAAAGTCCCCTACATCCGAACATTTGAGTTACGAACTTCCTAAGATATGAACATGCGTTCACACATGTTCAATCGCAGAAGTAAGATTACGTGTCCGTTGTACATGCATCCTCTGCAAGTGCGGTACGAGCGCAGGATATCCGGAAACAGCGGCGGTGAATCTGGTACTGCTAAGAAGCGCCAAGCAATGACGGTGGAGGCAAAAGTGTAAATGATTGAGCGAGGTGAAAAGATGGCGGACGTCACTCGTTCTTTTAACACGAATCGTTCAACCATTTGGCGGCGATTCTAAAGTACAAGGACAAGATCACGGGACATGATTTAGTTTAATACTGTGTAGAGCCAATAGTGTCATACGTAGTATCCTAGTACCTAGACAATGTTTGATGAACTTAGGAACAAATTGAACTTACGAACAAGCTCTCGGAACGGAACTCATTCGTATGTTGGGGACTCACTGTACTGCAACGTTACTGTATAAAACGCAAATATTAGCAAACATTCGCTTTACGTTACCAGGTTAAAGTGATACCAATGCTATTTTTTTTCTTAATGCAACAGAACTAAGAATCATACGTACTGGTAGAATGTTTTGCATGTGCCAAAGTCTTGGCACATGCAAATAAATGCTGTAGAGCAAATAAGCCTTCAAAAAACAAACAAAAATAAAGCGCAGCAAATGGTAATTCATGGAAAAAGGTTAGTGACTCCGCTTTGAGGACCCTGGAGTCTCAGGGACAATTTGAGCAATTTTCTAAGGAAATTAGCTACGAGGTTTTACTGAGCATCCTGCAGAACCACCCACAGAACAGACTTTGACTGTTACACGTTGACTGATTTTTTTTGTTTTTTTGTTTTTTTGCCATGCAAATACCTAAAAAGTTTGTCTAAACGTTTGTCACTTATATATTATACTGCTTTCTTTTAATTTTCTAAAGAATACTAATGTTTGAAAAAAAAAAAAAAACTTGTCCTGATTCAACAATAAAGTGATAAAGTAAAAAAATTTTTAACACTATAACAAAGCTTGTACTAAAAAACACACAGTGTGCTCAAGCCTTTTGGCCAGTACTGCATGTGATCCATATAAAAAAAAAAGAAACTTCAGATCAGAAGTCATGTGAGTTTTTCTCAATTCACGTGCACACACAGTATAACTGCCCTCGCCGCCTTCCGGTGAAACAATATTGGACAGCAGTGACCATGTTCAGTGACCATGTGAAGGAAGTGGGGAAGTCTGTGATTTGCTTGAGGAACCGATTTAAGCAAAACTGGAAAGAACCAAGTGAAAATGAGCCGTTGCTCAAGAAACAGTCGGTTGAGCAACCGACGCGTGCATGCAGGAGGTTTGCAAGTCAGGTAAGGTGGCACTTTTCCTGAGAACGTTGCAACATGGCTGCCCGTACCCCCAAACACGCCTTTAATGATTGGTGCAAACTTTAGGAGAAGGCTTCTGGAGAGCAAAAAAAACAGAACTTCAAACAGAAAATGTGAGTCTTTGACATAATCTCAAACATCTAAACTACGCATGAGGGATACGGGCTAGGGCTGCGTAATAAGATCAGTGTAAGTCACTCTGGATAAGAGCATCTCCCAAATCTGCTGTAAATGTGGACAGGTGGTAGCCTCAGTGGTTACGGCATTGGACTACGGTTGGAAAGGTCCCAGGTTCAAACCCGACAATCACCAAGTTGCCCTTGAGCCAAGGCCCCTAAACCATCAACCGCTCAGATGTATAATGAGCAGTGTCGGGTGTAACGCATTACAAAGTAACATGTTAGAGTACTTGGGTTACTTTAGTAATCTAATGCGTTAGGTCCACCATTTAAGTACTCAGTTATTTAGTTACATTTTCAAAAATGTAATCTGTTCAGACAATTTACGTAATCCGTGAGCCAGACAGCAGTCATTCCGTGAGTGTCCCCCAACACAGATAATGAGATAAATATGTAAGTCGCTCTCGATAAGGTCGTCTCCCAAATGCCGTAAATGTTATCTACTATGTAGGGCACAAAGAAAGTGTACAGGAAACATTTCAAGTTTTTTTTTTTTTCTTCCCCAAGAAACCACATCCAACCAGAGACTCCTGTATTTATCATGATGTCTGCATGATTGTTTGTCCAATCCCTGGTCTCGCCCACCTTTTCGCCCCGCCCATACGTCCTGGCGTAGCGCACATGGTACCTGTGTACGCAGTGGTAAAAATAGCAACAACGTGGACTTGATCCGTGTTTCACTGCTTGGTGGAAAAAAAAACACTTTTAAGAGGTATTTAGGGAGAGAGAGAGAGAGAGAGGGAGGGAGAGAAAGGTGGACGATGAAGGGGGGGAAAAAAAGAAACAGGAAGTCCTCTCAGGAGGATACTGTGTCTGGTTTTCTCTTTTTCTGTCTGCATTCTTTACCAGAAACTTCTCTTGCATGATTTCGCTCTTGGCCAAACAAGCGTGGGAACTGACCCAGGCCATCCAGAGGAGCCTCGTCTGCAGCCTATAATGATGGAACCTCAATGACATCATCCGCTTTACGGCGCAGGGCTCTGGTAACCGTGCCGCGCGCTTCATCCAAATACCAGTGGCTAGGCGGAACACACACGCTGAGCTCGGCAATGGAAGTCAGATGCGATGGTCTTTCTTTCTTTCTTTCCTGCTCTTTTTTCCTCCCCCCTTTATTCTCCTCGGTGCATGAGCGGGATGGAGAGAGGAAGGCCGAGGGGCCTCCGCGAAGGCGGCCTCGACTGTAAATGTCAGAAAACGAATGCGGGCCTTCATAACAAAGTGGAATCTGATATAATTCACCCCAGGCTAGCGCGTTTGATCTGCACCTACATCAGTATGCTTGTCAGAGCCTTTAAAGTAAAAGCACGGCTCATTCGCCAGAGTCGGAGTTTATAATCTGACATCATGTGTATTGGAAAGTACTTTCATGTGTGTGTACATTCAGAAGCATTAGTAAAAAAAAAAAAAAAAAAAAAATAATTTTTTTTTAATCACATCCTGCGTTAACGCAAACCATTTTTTTCTTTTTATTTACGGAGGCGGAGAAGGTAACAACGTCGGGATTATTTCTGGCTTTGACGAGGCAAAGACGCAAAATCCTCTGAACACAGCGTTTGTCCTCATGGAGCAGTTGAGTTCTTGGAGGGTCTCGGGTTCAAAACCCTCTACCAATAAGTTGGCACTGTTGGGCCCTTGAGCAAGGCTCTTAATCCTCAGATGTGTAATGAGATCAAATGTAAGTTGCTCTGGATAAGGACATCAATGTAATACTGTAAATTTAAATGCATTGCTGTGAATCTTGATTTGATTCAATTTTGGGGCTTTTTAAAAAAAATGTATTGACTACTTTACTAGAATTAATGTTTACTGTTTGATTTGTCTTAAGCAGCTATAAATCGTTCAGGCTGTAAAGTATTAAAAACTGCTAAAGGATCTCTTAAACGTTGAATAAACATCTCCATCTTCCAATCGTCTTCTCCACACTCCAGTCCAGTAGGTGGCAGTATTGAAAGAAGTGATCATCTCAGGGGGGGGGGAGGGGGGAGAAAATATTTTGCAAGTACTTTGCAGAGCAGTTTTGTGTTCGATGGAATCCTTTTACCCAAACAGGAAGGGAGTCAGAATCACAAACTGAGCTGATGATTCGGTTAATTAAATCGAGCAACGAAAGTTCATTTAATTGCTTAATCCATTAAATCGCACAGCTCTGGAAGTCTGTGAATAAATGAACATTTGTAGCAGATACGTTTGTTATCTTGATTGAGGAATAAAACACAGCACACTGTTGATTATTCTTCCACAGCAACACACCCATACAGCAGAATCCAAACATAAATCAGACATTTTAATGTTAAGTTGATGTTTATTTAGTTTCGTTTGCCCGTGATTGGCGTTTATTTTGTTTAGTTTTGTTTGATGATGATTGGTGTTGTCTGGTTATGTTTGCTGCTGTTTGTATAATGTTTGCCTATGTTAGTTCTGGTACTGTATTTAGGTTGATTTGCTGCTATTTGATTATCTTGTTTTGTTATGTTTTATTGCGAGAGTTTAGTTTATTTATGTTTTGTTTGCCTCGGGTTATTAGCATGGTTCTGTTTGCATCATTGTTATTATTTGTTGAGATTGATTTCGTTTGCATCGTTCTGTTTTTGTTTGTGAAATTCCAAGAGTTCATTAGGATTGCTTTTTGTTTGTGCCACTCTGTTTACTCGTTTCTGTTCAGTTTGGTGTCGTTTGTGGGGTCGTTGGTGTTTGTTTTTGTAAAGTGTTTAGTTGTTTTGGTTTTGTTTGCATCGTTTATAGTTTTCCTGTTGTTTGGGTTTGTTTGCATTATTGTTAGTGTTTGTTATATATGTATGTTTGTTTAATTTGATGCTGTAAAATATTGATTTTGTTTGCTGATTGTATTGTAATGTTATTGTAGTTCTGTACATCCGAAGGTTTATATTTATATAAACCTATAGATGCATTTTGGGCGAAGGTTTTTTCATTCATTTTCATTTAGTTTAGTTTTGTATCATTTTCCTGCAGTTTGCGTTTGTCATTTGTGTAATGATACAGCAGGCAGCATTGCCGCCTTACAGCTTCAGGGTCTCGGGTTCAATCCTGAGCTCAGCTCTTGGTTCTTATACTGATTAGTCTAAACTGCCCCAGGTGTGAATGCAAGTGTGAATTTTCTCGCCTTTCGCCGTGTATTTCCTACTCTGGCTCCAGATTCACCGCGGCCCTGACCAGGATGCTGAAAATGACTGACACAATCCATGAACAACTATGTCGTGGTTATTTTCGTTTAGCTTTGCGTGCTGTTGTTTCCTCTGGTCGCTAATACGGAACCTTCGTTTCTGTCTCCGCTGCCGGGATCACAGAAGCGATTATAAATCCTCGCGTCAACCCCAACCCAATTTTAGAGTTTAGTTTTGGAAACTTGAGCAACGGCTCCGGCATCTGCACTTTATACGACGGCAGCCATTTTAGCGGTCTTCCATACAGAGAGCTTTTGAAGTCCCTGAGCTCTGTAATCGCTCGGTTACCGCCGCTCCTATAGTTAGCGCACCAGGACACATGTGAATTTTAACGGCGACTGTCGAAATGTTTCAACCTTTCAATGTCACTGCAACATCGTCAGCTCTTTTTTTTTTTTTTCTTTTCTTGTTGTTTGCTTTCATTTCTACACGTAATTCTCGTGCACCCTGTTATCCAGAATGGAGGATTTTCAGGATTATTTGATAATTACAATAATTGTGAGCGTACTGCGTTATTTTTCTGTCATCTCACAGTCACGGCTTCCGCTAGCCTTCGCCGCAGCGCTTGTCATTTTGGTGGCGGATGCATTTTGAATTACAGGTCGTCTGGCATTAGGACGAGAAAAAGACATGCACGTCAGGAGGACGGATCTGGTAACACACAGGGGGGAAATTAAACCCAAACAGCATGTTCAGTTCAATGTGTTCATTGTGTCTGTAAAATATATTAATATTTTAGTACAAACTTGTAACATAAAATCAGCAGCTGGTGTTTATAAAAAAAACACATATAAATATTCTTAAAAACTATAAGGAAAAGTGTGTATTGTGGCAATCTATCCAGACGTTAATGCTGTTTTGTTATATCACTCAAGACTTGACAAGCCGAGTTCTCATCAGACATTTGAGAATTTTCCCCTATAACACTATATTTATGATTTATTTATAGTAAAATGTCTGTTCATCTACAATAATCTGGCTGGTTATGCTTTTAAACAGCATCATATGAAACAAGTCAACCATGTCCATTAGCAGTATGAGGGTAAAGGAGCTGTCAAATAAAAAAATTAATAAAAAACAGACAGCTCTGCAGCGGCGCGGGTTCATATTAAATCGGGGGAAAGAGTCATATATATATATTTTTTTTCTGTAAGTTATTAGTAGTTTTACCGTGCCAAGTTCGGCTTACAGTTTCTGCCCATAAAGGACCAGAGACAGCCAAATGAGTGTGGTTGATGTTGGAGCAGACCACCACTGACACCGTCCCTAATGCCTCGTACACCTCCACGTCATCTTACACACATGCAGCGCGTCTCTTAAAACACTACACCATGGAACTAAATAAATCTGAATAAAACGTCAAATTAAATACCATAAAACTTCATATGACAAATAAGAATAGATTAGACTTAGACATGCATTCGCTGTAAATGGACCATTTATGGGTTATAAATAGTTTTATTCCCAGAGAAGGAGGCGTGGCCTCTGTGCTCTATTGACAGTGAAGGAGGCGTGGCCGATATGCTCTATTGACAGTGAAGGAGGCGTGGCCTATCTGCTCTATTGACAGTGAAGGAGGTGTGGCCTCTGTGCTTTAGTCCCAGTGGAGGAGGTGTGGCCTCTGTGCTTTAGTCCCAGTGGAGGAGGTGTGGCTTCTGAGCTTTAATCCTACGGAGGGAGGTGTATCCTTTGTGCTTTAGTCCCAGTGGAGGAGGTGTGGTTTCTGTGCTTTAGTCCCACTGAAAGAGGTGTGGCCTCTGTGCTTTAGTCCCAGTGAAAGTGGTGTGGCCTCTGTGCTTTAGTCCCAGTGAAAGTGGTGTGGCCTCTGTGCTTTAGTCCCAGTGAAAGTGGTGTGGCCTCTTTGCTTTAGTCCCACTGAAGGAGGTGTGTCCTTTGTGCTTTAGTCCCACTGAAGGAGGTGTGGCCCTGTGATTTAGTCCCAGTGAAGGAGGTGTGTCCTTTGTGCTTTAGTCCCAGTGAAAGTGGTGTGGCCTCTGTGCTTTAGTCCCAGTGAAAGTGGTGTGGCCTCTGTGCTTTAGTCCCAGTGAAAGTGGTGTGGCCTCTTTGCTTTAGTCCCACTGAAGGAGGTGTGTCCTTTGTGCTTTAGTCCCACTGAAGGAGGTGTGGCCCTGTGATTTAGTCCCAGTGAAGGAGGTGTGTCCTTTGTGCTTTAGTCCCAGTGAAAGTGGTGTGGCCTCTGTGCTTTAGTCCCAGTGAAAGTGGTGTGGCCTCTTTGCTTTAGTGCTACTGAAGGAGGTGTGTCCTTTGTGCTTTAGTCCCAGTGGAGGAGGTGTGGCCTCTGAGCTTTAGTCCCAGTGAAAGGGGTGTGGTTTCTGTGCCTTAGTCCCACTGAAGGAGGTGTGTCCTTTGTGCTTTAGTCCCAGTGGAAGAGATGTGGCCTCTGTGCTTTAGTCCCAGTGGAAGAGGTGTGGTTTCTGTGCCTTAGTCCCACTGAAGGAGGTGTGTCCTTTGTGCTTTAGTCCCACTGAAGGAGGTGTGGCCTCTGTTCTTAAGCCTTAATGGAGAAGGTGCGGCTTTGTTGCCTCAGTCCCAATGAAGGAGGTGTGGCCCTGTGATTTAGTCCCAGTGAAGGAGGTGTGTCCTCTGTGTGCATGTTGGTTTATATAAAGCCGTGGCCATGCATATCAGTGTCAGTAAAGGGGGGAGGTGTGGCCTCTGACTTCTGACCCGTTGGCTCAATACCAACAGTCGCTTTGACACAGTTCTAATTTGTATTGAATTGAATTGAATTGTTGTTGTTTTTAAATATTGTTTCTTCTCAGGGACCAGAAATCATGGTTGCTGTTAACAGCACAAACGTTAAAAAGAAAAGTTCATGAAAAAGCCTTAAATGAAACTCTTTACAGTACGTGTACATTGCTGTACTCACTGTACTGTACTCACTGTACTCTACTCACAGCCACTATGTCCTTCTGACCTCCTGAGGTTATTCCTTCCTTATGCCCGTGTAGCTCCACTTGAACAAAACACCCACATGAATAAAACCTGTGCAACATAGTGATCTCAGCCAGTACTCTTCCATAGCACTTTAATAAGGTCTCAGTTACACCAGATCTACACACACACACACACACACACACACACACACACACACAAAGGCACATATGTGCCAGTAACTTGTACATGGCCACTTTACTAGTTAAATTAAAGTCAGATCACTATCGGGACTTCAGAGTGGACGTTTCTTTGTTGAGTGCAGATCTGTTTCCTCGGTCAATCTGGTGAAGTTGCCCTGCTGGGAGGCCCTCAGAGGCTGCTATTTATTTTCTTAGCTAGTTACTAATTGTATGAGCCTTTGGAGCCCATGTGCATGGAGGATGCATGGCAGTCATATGTGACCGTGGCCGCGGATATGGCTACCATTTGCTACCATTTACCGCACGGCCCCAGAACGGCAGGAACACATGTAGGGTACATGAGCGAACAACTGGGTCCAGACCTGAGTTCCAGCTATGAGGGTGATGAGGACAAATGCACTGAGTGACGTGATTTATTATTATTAAAAAAATCTTTGCTGAAATGCTTTGCCCGGATTTATTTAGTGACTTGTGTGTCCATTTACCCAGGACAAGCTGCTTGGAGATGTTCAGGAACATCATAAAATGCCACATGTGTAATCTAGTCAACATAAATAAATGTGACAAGCAACACACGCGCATATGCCCCCAGTGCTGTGTTGTGTTTTGTTGCACTTTCACAGTAAAAGCAAGCAATTGGCGAAAATAGACATTTTGTACACCGTCATGGTCACAATAATTAATCTGCAGATTCATAACAGCTTCATGCGAGCAGTAACTGCTTTTGCCTCCATTTTGTCCTGGGTGATTTCAAAGCCCCTGAGAGGACAAGCGGCTGAAGCGGATCTCTGGGAACAGAAGTTGACCGTGGAGAACGAAAATGGCCCAGGGCAAGGAAAAGAGTGTATTGACATGTCTGGGGGTCCAAAATTCCTACTGGCGCCACTGGTTGTACTTTTCTTCCACGCGTGTGTGATTTGAGGAGCATGACGTGTTCAGATTTCAACCATGTGACAGAAGGAAATTAACAAATGAAGGAAAAAAAAAACGAGATTTTCAGCAGTAAATTGGAATGAAACCTCTGAATGCGATTTTCCTAATGTTTCTGTTGGTTTTATCAGCAGGACAGGTTGAAATTAAAATGTTGGACGTCTTTAAGGCAATTTTATGTTATAGCCTCTAATTTAATTTAATAAGACCAACCAAAAAAATGCAGCATTTTACCTTATTGAGAAAGATACAGCTTGAACCTTGACTGCTGCAAAGCTCTGATACTGGAGACTCCTTACAAAAAATTATAGTCTCTTATTTGCGCCTAATTATTTAACCTCATACAAAGACAACCTTGACAAAAGTCTATGATGGTGTGTTTCCCAGCCGTGTGAATCAACAAATGATGCAGTTTAGTAAACTTTCAAATGTTAAATTCTCTAAAAGTGACAAATTTTGTGAGGGTATTGTTGCTTCTTCCGTTTGTGAGTTCGTGGGCAGTTACGTGCAATACTGCCACCTATTGGATTGGAGTGTAGTGTCAGGGGGAAAAAAAGATTATCGTTTTGTATAATACAAGGCAATTTTTAAACAATCAACAACACACATTTTTGGGGTAGTTTTTAATTCCTTTAAACCTGTAGCTTACCTGAGACAAATAAGAAACTAAAGTGCTATTGAATCGAAATGAGTTGGAAATCACAATGCCTCCAAAAACTGAATCGAGTCAACACTCTACCTATGATTCACAGCGCTGGCGTGTATTAGTGAAATGTCATGTGCTTATCAAAAACGACATTAAGGTCAGCCTTTTCAGGAACTCTATCTCTCTGAAGCTCCCTTCCTGGTACTAAATATAGTCCAGGTCAGGTGCTGTACATCATGTCATGCAACTGAACTCTACATTAGACAAGGGAAACAGTGTGACTGACTGTTTTTGTTCCTGTTTTTCATGTTTTTTTGCTAAATTTGTCACTCACTGGACCTGGAATGTACTAGCAGGTTGACTTCCTAGCTTGTAGACAGGAGCAAGCGATATCCTTGGTCCAAATTTGAAATCCATAAGTGCATCTAGCACAGAACGCTTCTTGTTTCGATTGAAGTACAAGTACTGTATACAGCCTTGAACCCAACTACCACAGACTTTGCTCCGGCTGAAGATGAGAGTGATCTCATCAAACCATGTACTCTGTGTGTCTCCGATGCCATGGTAGGCTGTGGTAGGCATATTGAGTACCAGTCTGTTCCAGCGTGGCAGTGCCCCAATACCCAATGTGAGCTCCATAAAGATAACGCGTGTTAAGGTTGGAGTGGAAGAACCTTTACCGAACTTGAACACCTTTGGGATGAACAGGAGCCTCCTTGACATCCCAACATCAGCGCCTGAGCTCATCAGTGCTCCTGTAGCCGAATGAGAACGAATCCACGCAGCTACGCTTTAACAAAACGTCTCATAACAGAGGAGTGGAGCTTTTTAAATAAAAAAAAAAGGAATAAATCTGGAATATTATGTCCAGCATTTTACATACGGGTATGATTATCAGTTGTCCACATACTTTTTGGCCATACAGTGTATTTATATAGTGTGTTTTACAGATAAAGCGATGAGGCCAGTGGAAAAGACTTGACTGTACCTTTTCCCGAAACGGTACCATAATGATAAAGCCTGTTTGTGGCTCGTTCTTGTCATAAAGCAATATTAGCACTGTGTACGTGGACTTTGGATCTTCTCGTTGTGCTGGTCCAGGATTTCCTAGAGTACACAAAACTTTACCAGCCAGAAAAAATGTCCATTTCCTTGCTTTGTATTCAAAGATTTCCTTGACCAAGTTTTGCCATGCACCTGTTGACCCCAGTCTCGCATGCGCCCTTCTGCAGACGGACAGCTCGGCCGAGCAGACGCACTGTTGCTGGAACGGGAACGATTGGCGGTCCGGTGCCAGGCTTCCTGGCCACGCTGCTGAAGCAGGCATTTGGAGTGTGGCTGGCACGGGTGCCCTGTTTCTGCCCGCTTTCTAATTCAATTTTCATTTAATAAGTTTTCACCTCCTCCCTCTTTTGGTCCTGTGTGTTGTCTCTCTCCCCTGTTACCCAGGTTCATGCAAATAGGCAGGGAAGTATGCGCTAGTTATCTTCGCTGCTGGAGACTCTGTGCCCTTGTTGCTTCATATAGCTCTGCTCTAGAGCACCAGCCATTGATAAGGCTAATGTCCCCGATAGCTACCGCGCTTTCAAGTCGCGCTCACAAAACAGACGGCTTGCTTTCATGTTGTTTTCCCAAGCCAAGGACAGACAGGCCTCCCCGCTGGACTCAACTGGCTAATCAGTAATCGCTAACTTGCTGAGCCCAGCAGTACCTCAGATGGGCAGATTCTCTCTCTTTCTCTCAATCTCTGTGCATTTCTTTTTCTTATTCACTCTGTTACTTTCTTTTACACCCCTTCCTTCATTGCAGAAATTCCTTTCTTCCAACCAAGGCGGGTTTTTGAAAGTGTAAAACTGGCTACCACTATTGTAGCGAGCAATGTTCTTACTGAAAGGCACTGTACTTTCTTTTCTTGTCCTCCTCCTCCTCCTCTTTTTTTTCCACCGCTGCCACCTGCCTTGTCTCCCACCCATCATCCGTCCATGCCTCCCTCCCTCCCTCTCTCTCTTTTTTTTTTTTGTCTATCGCATCTCTTCTCTCTTTCTTTTGCGGCCACAGAGCAACTGTTCATGTGATGATGAGGAACAGCAGGGAGCAGTACAGACAGCAAAGGCTATCGCCCAGCAGACACATGGAGCTAAATTAAAACATTAGTACCACTTTATGACTTTATTTAAGGCGCGCCAAAGAAAATAGATTGCGCGACTGTGATGCAACAAAAGGAGGACTCATCCGCTCTCGCCCGAGCCTTGCGCCCGCTCGCGTCCAGCCTTTCTTCTTCTCTGTATGAACTCTGTGAACTTTTGTCATTGTGTCAAGCTGAGCAGTGTGTCCAATCGGTGCATGGACCTGTACACTCGGTCTTACCAATGGCAGTCCAGGTGCATCATGGTTCAGCGTTTTCAGGAGAAGTTTTTGAAGACCTCCACCTGGCTTACTGTTTTGTATGCTCAGAATTTTGCCATAACTAAGAGACAACTGTATTCAAATACGTCTGGTGTCTTTCACTTAGCCAATTATGATCAAGGAAAAGTTTCGTGTACTAGTTTCACGAACCAGCTTTCAGTATGTTTCATTAACAAAGGTGGCCGAGGACCGGCTAGTCATGTTCAGTGTGTGTCTGAGTTAAAGGACAAATATATTTTTAAATATAAATATAAGTTTGTATTAATTTCTCTACACACATTTATTTTTTACATTTAGTGGTCCAACTTACCGAAGCAATGGCAGAACAGCAGTGTTGCTGTGTTTTTTTTGGGGTTTTTTTTTGCGTACTCATGCTGATCTATGTAACACAAAGTCCATGTGTCAAAAGTGTGTCACATAGCTGTGTGTGCATGTGTGACTGCTCTGTATATCTCTCCCTACTGATGTGAAGGCGCCGTGCACTGGAAACTGCGGCCGACATGTGAAAGCTACACAGGGGTCATGGAGAAGGCTTGGAGCGCAGCTTGCTGTTTGTAGTGCATGCCAGGGGCAAAGTGCAAGTCAGCTCCTGAGCCGAGGACGAAACCAGAGCAGCTTCTTAATCTGAAATGAATAGTGACACAAAAGTGCTGCTTAACACAGGCTGACAAACATCAGACCCTAAACTGGCTGACTTTTATTATTTAGATCTTTGTTTAAATTCACACATTTCAATTAGAAACAAAATCAGGGTTGTGCTATGTCAGCTTTTATTTTCACAGAACAGGCTCACTGCCTTAATTCTACCATGCTTGATAGAAAAGATGATGATGTTCTAACTAAACCTGTTGGGAAAACTAACCACTCAGTTTAATTCTAAACACTAGACTATCCAGTTAGCTTCATTTTAAACACTAGACTAGCCACTTAACCTAATTCTAAATACTACACTAGTCAGCTAGCTTGATTTTAAACACTAGACTAGCCAGCTAGCTTGATTTTAAACACTAGACTAGCCAGCTAGCTTGATTTTAAACACTAGACTAGTCAGCCAGCTTGATTTTAAACACTAGACTAGCCAGCTAGCTTCATTTTAAACACTAGACTAGCCACTTAACCTAATTCTAAACACTAGACTAGCCAGCTAGCTTCATTTTAAACACTAGACTAGCCAGCTAGCTTCATTTTAAACACTAGACTAGCCAGCTAGCTTGATTTTAAACACTAGACTAGCCAGCTAGCTTTTTAAACACTAGACTAGCCACTTAACCTAATTCTAAATACTAGACTAGCCAGCTAGCTTGATTTTAAACACTAGACTAGCCAGCTATCCTGATTTTAAACACTAGATTAGCCACGTAACCTAATTCTAAACACTAGACTAGCCAGCTAGCTTCATTTTAAACACTAGACTAGCCACTTAACCTAATTCTAAATACTAGACTAGTCAGCTAGCTTGATTTTAAACACTAGACTAGCCAGCTAGCTTGATTTTAAACACTAGACTAGCCAGCTAGCTTGATTTTAAACACTAGACTAGTCAGCCAGCTTGATTTTAAACACTAGACTAGCCAGCTAGCTTCATTTTAAACACTAGACTAGCCACTTAACCTAATTCTAAACACTAGACTAGCCAGCTAGCTTCATTTTAAACACTAGACTAGCCAGCTAGCTTGATTTTAAACACTAGACTAGCCAGCTAGCTTTTTAAACACTAGACTAGCCACTTAACCTAATTCTAAATACTAGACTAGCCAGCTAGCTTGATTTTAAACACTAGACTAGCCAGCTATCCTGATTTTAAACACTAGATTAGCCACGTAACCTAATTCTAAACACTAGACTAGCCAGCTAGCTTCATTTTAAACACTAGACTAGCCACTTAACCTAATTCTAAATACTAGACTAGCCAGATAGCTTCATTTTAAACAATAGACTAGCCACTTAACCTAATTCTAAACACTAGACTAGCCAGATAGATTCATTTTAAACAATAGACTAGCCACTTAACCTAATTCTAAACACTAGACTAGCCAGATAGCTTCATTTTAAACAATAGACTAGCCACTTAAACTAATTCTAAACACTAGACTAGCCAGATAGATTCATTTTAAACACTAGACTAGCCAGCTAGCTTGATTTTAAACACTAGACTAGCCATCTATCTTGATTTTAAACAATAGACTAGCTACGTAACCTAATTCTAAACACTAGACTAGCCAGCTAGCTTCATTTTAAACACTAGACTAGCCACTTAACCTAATTCTAAATACTAGACTAGCCAGATAGCTTCATTTTAAACAATAGACTAGCCACTTAACCTAATTCTAAACACTAGACTAGCCAGATAGATTCATTTTAAACAATAGACTAGCCACTTAACCTAATTCTAAACACTAGACTAGCCAGATAGCTTCATTTTAAACAATAGACTAGCCACTTAAACTAATTCTAAACACTAGACTAGCCAGATAGATTCATTTTAAACACTAGACTAGCCACTTAACCTAATTCTAAATACTAGACTAGCCAGCTAGCTTCATTTTAAACAATAGACTAGCCACTTAACCTAATTCTAAACACTAGACTAGCCAGATAGATTCATTTTAAACAATAGACTAGCCACTTAACCTAATTCTAAACACTAGACTAGCCAGATAGCTTCATTTTAAACAATAGACTAGCCACTTAAACTAATTCTAAACACTAGACTAGCCAGATAGATTCATTTTAAACACTAGACTAGCCAGCTAGCTTGATTTTAAACACTAGACTAGCCATCTATCTTGATTTTAAACACTAGATTAGCTACGTAACCTAATTCTAAACACTAGACTAGCCAGCTAGCTTCATTTTAAACACTAGACTAGCCACTTAACCTAATTCTAAATACTAGACTGGCCAGATAGCTTCATTTTAAACAATAGACTAGCCACTTAACCTAATTCTAAACACTAGACTAGCCAGCTAGCTTCATTTTAAACAATAGACTAGCCACTTAACCTAATTCTAAACACTAGACTAGCCAGATAGATTCATTTTAAACACTAGACTAGCCAGCTAGCTTGATTTTAAACACTAGAATAGTCAGCTAGCTTGATTTTAAACACTAGACTAGCCAGCTAGCTTCATTTTAAACACTAGACTAGCCACTTAACCTAATTCTAAACGCTAGACTAGCCAGCTAGCTTCATTTTAAACACTAGACTAGCCAGCTAGCTTCATTTTAAACACTAGACTAGCCAGCTAGCTTCATTTTAAACACTAGACTAGCCAGCTAGCTTTTTAAACACTAGACTAGCCACTTAACCTAATTCTAAATACTAGACTAGCCAGCTAGCTTGATTTTAAACACTAGACTAGCCAGCTATCCTGATTTTAAACACTAGATTAGCCACGTAACCTAATTCTAAACACTAGACTAGCCAGCTAGCTTCATTTTAAACACTAGACTAGCCACTTAACCTAATTCTAAATACTAGACTAGCCACTTAACCTAATTCTAAACTCTAGACTATCCACTTAACCTAATTCTAAATACTACACTAGCCAGCTAGCTTGATTTTAAACACTAGACTAGCCAGCTAGCTTAATTATAAACACTAGACTAGCCACTTAACCTAATTCTAAATACTAGACTAGCCACTTAACCTAATTCTAAACTCTAGACTAACCAGCTAGCTTCATTTTAAACACTAGACTAGCCACTTAACCTAATTCTAAACTCTAGACTAACCAGCTAGCTTCATTTTAAACACTAGACTAGCCACTTAACATAATTCTCAACACTAGACTAGCCAGCTAGCTTCATTTTAAACACTAGACTAGCCAGCTAGCTTCATTTTAAACACTAGACTAGCCAACTAACCTAATTGTAAACACTAAACTAACCAGCTAGCTTAATTCTAAGGACTAAACAAGCCAGCTTGCAATGCCAGTGCTAGTTTTTGAATGTTATGGTAGATTTTGATAGATTCACTTCATCTTAAGCAAATCCAGGCTCATATTTGTCTGACAAATTCAAGTTATGTTTGCTAACAGTTAACTAGCTGTATGGCATTTTACCTACAGAAGCAGCCAGCAACTTGAATGAACACTGTGGTAAAAGTTAAAGTCTTAAAAGTTTTTGTGATTTTAATGGATAAATCTATTAACCAGGATCAAACTAAATAATGTTTTTAGTTAGTAATTTGGCGACATTTCAGAAGTTGAGCCCCTGTGGGATTTAGGTTGCTTTTGAAAGTCAGAATTGCTTTTTATGACATGAGTCAGGCCAACGCTGCTTACCTGTTGTTGCAAAAACGTTAAAGGAATAACCTTACTACAATGTTGCAATTAGGATCACCATGTAATAATACTGTTTATTTTTATTTCCCAACTGAAATACATACATGAACAGATGGGAATCATCAAGGACCTCCTAATATGATATTGTCACGATACCTTGGTTTATGAATGCCCGATTTGATGTAAAATATTTTTATTTAGATATTGTCATAATCTTCTGTACAGTACATATAATAAAACTGTAAAGTTGGCATATATGTACATTAATATATTTGCGAGAAAAAAAATGGAGGGGGGGGGGGGGTGTAAGATTAAAAAGTAAGAGTAATAGTAAGAGTCTGTTTGTTTGTGCACATAAATACTATTGAAACAAATTTTAAAAGAAGAGAAGGGAAGAGAAGACATGCTACTTTGAAATTTAAACGGAAAATGCCCTTATATCATAAAAACTTTTACCTTGATTTTTTTTTTTTTAGCTCATCTCAAATATCAACAGACAGCGTTGTACATTATTAATACGAGCTTATGAGTGTGCAAATGAAATCTACTTAATAAATGCAATCTCACACCTTCATTTTGTGCTCTAAACGGTAACACATAAATTTTTTTAGTTTATTCCAAAATTCAACAGATTTCATTGTATATTTTTTCAAATGCGCTTATGAGTGTGCCATTAAATTCCACACGAACAAAGTCACAGGGTACATCTAGCTCAAAATAAATGTAGTTTAATGTAATTTGCTCGTACCACACATGATGTGCTGTGCTGTGTGAATAGTTTAGAGTTTACCACCTGTAGGATTGTAGAGGTACTGCAACATTTAACAACTTCAAATGCAAACATATATAATTTTAACATTTATTAAAAAAATTTTGGTTACAGTGTGTCGCTACATGAATTGCCACACAAAAGTATTGCGATATGTTGAAGACTCCTAGTGTACTAATTTTCCTATTAGGCTAATGGTAGGGTTTTTTCCCCCTAAAATATATATTAAACAATTTAGTTTTTTTTACAGGAACGTAAACATAGCTTCTTTTTTTTTTTTACAATGATGACACTATACATAGCCCCGTGACGGGGTGGTGTGTCAGGAATACAACACGCCAGTCATAACGTTACAGGAAAAAATATCCGCGACGGGGTTTTGTCACGTGACATAACATGGGGCGGAGTTACTGTTTACCTTGAATGCTTTACCTTCTCAAATGCCAAAATTACAGTACATTTTTATTAATCTAAGAATGACACATTATCCTTCGAAATTCTTTTATACTAAAAGTACATTTTTGCGTTGTAGAATGTTAATGAATCAAACTACTTCCTAAATTTATGTTGTAGCAACTGGTCATTGTAGTCATTCCATTTTTTTTTTCTTTGTTATATACAAGCTTTTATGATTATTCGTCAATTCTCATAGTTCATCTCCGATCATATGATGCAACGTGTGGATCTTTCATAACCCACATCATATGCTCTGAAGCTTTGCTGTTTGCATGCAGAAACAAAGTGTAGGAATGATTGCATCAAAGGCATTGTAGGTGTCAAGAAGTAAGTCGTGTCCCTTTGGCTTTTCCCTTCTGAGATCAAAGCCTTCACTTGTATCAGTCACAGATTAACAAATGAGCAAACCAAATACCTCTAAATATAGTGTGGAAAATGAATCTATTTTCACCTTGGCTTAGTTCACCCTCAGGTTTCATAGACACCTACAAAAAAAAAAAATTCTGCGAGTCAGATAGCTACGCTGTGAAATCAAGAGCAGCAGCTTGAAAGCGTCAGCCTGCCTTTACCTGGACTTCCTGCAGCAGTTATTGTAAAACAGGATGTCAAGTGGGAACGGCCCTGGTGAATACCCGCTGTCGGCGTGTGAAAAGGGCACTAAGGACAACTCATGGCGCTTCAGCGCTGACCTCTCTCTGTTCATGCCCACATTCTGTATTAAGAGCCAGTGATAAGAAACACATTGTGCTTCCTCTTGGTTCTGGTCTTCTTTAACCGGCTGTCATGTCGAAGCCTCCGTCGGCTCCTCTGCTGATACGCGATGACCGACCATGTGTTCGGCGTGATGGGTTAATTAGGAAATGACTCGGGCGTTAAGGAACGTGCTATCACGCTGTCTTCCCAAGACATCCCTTGTACAATATTCCGCAGTGTGAGATGCCTGATAAGTCATGACATGATGCCGCCTCTATGATCTGTACACAAGTGCCTCGTATTTACGCCGCATTATTCCGCCTGCTTATTCGGCTCTATTCATGACCACAGGCATGTGAGGTCACTTTTGTGGTCACTTTTTTTTTTTCTTCTTCTTCTTTCAGTTCAAGGTGCAAGGAATGAAGCAAGATGGTGTGTGAAGTTTTTCGGAAACATGATCACCGAGCGACATCACAGTTAGCACCAAAAAAAAAATACCACTTGTGTTTATTTTCTGTTCTGAAGTGTCCTTGTGCCGCAGCAATTGACAAGCGATACCATTTTAGTAGCATGATAATTCTCAACTTTTATATGATTTAAACCTGAAAAGCAGGAAGGCCGATCTCCGTAAGTTTATTTCTTGCGTCAGAAAACTTACTGAAACTGGAGACTCCTTCCATGAATGTTAAATAAACGCCTCCTTACAGGAAACCTCATCATGTCATTGACGAGATGTATTGCTTTGCCTAATAACCCATTTTATATCGATCATGTGGAGCTTGAACTCTATTAGTCCCTGTCTAAGTTGTTAGTATAGAAGTGATCATGTTTCAGAATGTAACCTTTTCAGTATGATTATGCAAAATCTAAATGCCCGAATATCCTAATTTGCATACTGGAATGTTGCTGGCTCTTACGTTTATTTAATGATACAGTAATATTTGTGTTACAGCTTCAGTGCTTCAGTTTTTCTGTCTCTTATTAGAGTGCAGGAAAGCCCCTTACAATGTTCACACTTGTGTCAGATGAGATCATTTCAAGAGAATTTGTTTATTATTAATAACCGTATATGAATGACGAAGCGTAAACATGGACTTTTCACTGATCTCAGTGATGATGATGATGATGATGATGATGATATTTCAGGTTCCTTTGTACACTCCTGGTGGGATTTGATCTTGGCAGGTTTTTTTTTTTTTTTGTTGTTGTTGTTGTTGTTGGTCTTTTTACACGAGCTGTTTTACCTGCCCTGTGATTAAATGATTAAATGATTTTCACACAGCTGGTTAAATCGAGCCTCACCATCTATTGACGAACTTTCTGCGACATGCCGATTAGATTTCAGTGTTTCAAACAGCAAGAGCTATCTGACCACTTAAAGCATGAACTCATTATCTGTTTATTCATCATATCATATGATGCATACGAGTACAACCTCACAGGAGGGGTTGTGATGTACGAAGGAGTGTTCAAGTCAAATCAAGACTTTTGATTGTGCAGAATAACAGAACACAGTAATGACAGTAAAAGCTCCCTTTATTTCTCTGTATAATCCCCTGCTACACTAATGCACCCAGGACCAAGGACCGGGCAAAAAATTCAACATGTTTCATTTTTCGCGCGGAAAGATGGAAACGTAATCACACTGCCAAAACCCGCGATGAATCATGATGAACCGTACTTACGGCCACCGCGCGAAACCGTGTAGGTGAGATAGGGGTATAAGTAGAGTGTAGAGTTGCTGTTGCCGCACTCACTGGCTTGTGGGCTGAACGTATCGACTTTTCCTAAGCTTGTGCATGTCAGTGGAGATCTTCTACACAGCTAGATCGCTAAGTCTAGCTCACCATGTAGAGAATATAACTTGTGTCATCAGTGTGTTTATTTTCCTATTTTCTGGGTTGCCTTTGATATGGAGCAAGTCTCGCCAATTTCTCGCAAGTCATGCGGAAAAAACGTGGAGCTTTTGTGTCACAGTTTGTGACAGTTCGGCATGAATTTGGTTTTGGATCGCGGTGCAAACGTGAGTGATTCGTAAGCACGTTGTGTCAGTTCATGGGCAATGAATAGCCGAGTTATACAGGCAGTTAATGCACGGGATGTTACGCTGTCTAGAGAGTAAAAGCGTTCTCATGAATTTTGTTGAAAACTTGTTTTTTTTTTTTTTATTGCATGAAAAAAGAAGCAGGTGACTGTGGCTGGTTCTGTAGGAGGTTCTGTAAAGTTTCTTTATAAAACGGCACAAACTGTTCCTGAGACTTTATTGTAAGCAAAGGGACGCCACACCAGCTATTGTCTCTCATTCTGCACTGTTTGCTGCTTAATAACATAAAATATTATATGAAACACTTGCACAAAGACACACACACACACACACACACACACACACACACAAAAGGCTCTCCTTATCTTTATTGACTCGGGTGTAGAGCGACGTATAGCTCAGTGTTAAATCTATAAATCGGAGCTCTCTGTTTTATGGTTTAGTTCAAACAGCAGAGGGTCAGGAGAACACAGAGACGGTTAACACTTCCAGACGTCGAGTTCCAGCTCGAGCCTCTTCCGGCCGCCTCGTTTAGCTCGGCTCGGCTCTCGGCAGTTCCCATGCACGGACCCTACCGCTGGGTAACCAGACGCAGATGGTACCTGTTACGAACACAGACGCTGCTTGTTTTCCTTTGTTATAATCTGAATCCTGCCGGCGGCGAAAAAGCCAGAATAAGGTACAGAGGTACGGAAATCGGAGGGGGAGATAAAAAAAAAAAATATATATATATATATATATATATATATATTTTTTTTTTTTTTAAAGACCTCACGAACAGCCGGACAAGAGCAGTCTGCAGACAAGATCTGGCGTGCCAGCACCTGAGCACCGGGGTTCAGGATGGAGACAGGACCTTAAGATCGTGCAAAAGTGATATTTTTGCTAGGAAGGGCGTGAAAGTGTCCTCCCTCATGGTTACAATCCTCTTACTGTAAAGGACAAGGGCTGCCATTGAGTATTTAGTGTGTGACGGTGGATGGAGTAGAAACCCTGCCGGTGTCCTGTTAGAGGAAAATAATCAGCGATGCAGTGCCGTAATGCAGCCTAGCACAAAGCGCGGTTACCCTTACCTTTGATTCTTTTCCGGTAACAGCATGTCCTGAGGGGTTGTGTTTTTCTCACGCCACAACAAGATACTAACGGTTACTCTGGTTGCTTTTATTTATTGAAGAACGAGACATACCTTTTATCTGTTTAGTGTTATCAAACGCGAGGCGAGTTAGTTCCTGTAATCAGCAGCTGTAAACATCGTCTCCGCACCAACTTCCCTTTTCTGTTAAGGCAGAAAAGATAAATAAAAATAAAAAAAAATCAACAAACTGCGAAGTTTAAACAGAAAGCTTAAACGAGTGCAGACAAGATCTGAGCAATGTAATTTTTCTTTTGTGATGCATTTAATCGAATTATTAGATGAGTTTTTGATTCGGAATCCATTCACACCTTAAAATTATACTTGCAAATAAACGTTAAATGGCATTAAAAAAAAAAAAAACTTAAAAAAAAAAAAAAAAACTATGAATTCCTTAAAAAGATACCAAAAAGTCACGTGCATTTTCCGCGTTTTGCTAAATTAATGAACGCTTTTTCTTCTTCTTTTGATTTTATGGCTGGTTCGTGCAACACCGCCACCTACTGGACTGGAGTGTGAAGTAGTACATCAGCAGAGAAAAACGATTCAAACAATCCACAGTGTTTATTAGATAAGTTAGTAGTATTTAATACTTCAAAACTTTTATAAAATATAGCTGCTTGAAATAGAGTGATATTGAGCGATAACTCATTTCCATCATGTTTTGGATTCTGTAAAGGTGCTTTACACTATATTAAAAAATTTTTTTATTGAATTGAAACTACATTATGTTCTTTCGTTTGAGAACTTGCAGATACCAGGTACCAATACGAGTGCTTGGCGTTCTCCTAGAGCACAATGTAGACAGGCTTTTTGTAATGGCCCATGTCTGGAGCATGTCATCAGATGCACCTGCTGTTGCTTTGCTATTGTGTGAGCCTTGAAACTGCTTTGCATGTAGGACAACTCTCAGTGGAGTAAAATCCTCATTGACTGGCTGTTGATGTTCTTTTTTACAAAGTCGGACAGCTTTGGAAGTACTTTCTTTTTTTGCATTATTATTATTATTATTTATTTATTTATTTATTAGTGTAAGGAAATTTTCCTTTTTTCCTAACCCCGGACGAGAGAAGACACGCGGACCTGATTGCTGTTCCTGCAGTTCACCTCTCATCAGCGTTTCCAACATTGACACCTGTTGGATGAGGGAAGAGTGAATCAAATCGAATTGAATCGACAGTCTACCTCTGATTCACAGCTGCTGTAGTGCTGACACTGGAGGCTCCCTCCTAAAATGTTAAACGAAAGTCCGAACTGAAGCCCGGAGTGCCGCAGTGGTAACGAGGTCGCCTTGTCATCCGGAGATCGTCAATGCGAATCCCGGGTGAGCGAGCTGATTGGCTGAGCACTCTGGAGGGGTGGGGGATGGGTGGTACACCAACGATACTAGCCGAACATGGGCATCTGTGAAGGAAGGAGCGGATAGTGCTTTACTCCAAACGGTTTAAAGTCCGAAAAAGACGGAAACGCGCGAGTCTTGATGGGGTGTGCCCTAATCACGGGTAGGAATCGGCTACGACTAAATTAGGGAAGAAGATCGGACAAATATGGAGAAAAATTTTATCCAAATTGATCAGAAATAAATAAATAGACTTTTTTCTTTCTCCTCCGTCCGCTATAAAGCATCAGTGTACAGCGGCTTTTTACCCAACCCAACCCAAGTCAACATTTTCTGACCGGTCAGAATCACGACTTTAACAGCATATTCTGATGCTTTTATATCACGACGGATGCCGCGTCCACCCTTCATGAACGTTTCACCCTTGTTTATGGGAAAGCAAATAACACGCAGCCGTTTTTGCTAACCTTCAACCTGTTTTCTTTTTTAAAAGACTGCTAACCACCATGCTTTTTTATATAGTGAAAGCACAACTATGACTCGCGACCATTCCACAGATTTAGATTAAAGCTTCGCATGTATGCGCGGTAATCATTTCTAGCTAGCTCAGGACGCTCAGCACTCACCCACAGCCTCTCTCTGAATGTTTCACGCTGCACGTACTCTATCTGACTTATCTGCCTTAGAACTCTGAGTAATGAGCTTTTAGTGTAGTTAACATTTAATCACTTTTTTAAATTTTTTTTTTACCATATTCCCCGTTTAGTGGCATTGTATACAATATATTCTCTTATACAGTAGCTTGTTGAAGCCACTTTCTGGGCATCTTATCATGTCATAAAGTCTTAAGTTCTGCTTTGTCACATATACTTTACGCTTTATTGTTTTTTAGATCAGCCATTATACGGCGTCCCCTGGAGCAGACAGGATTAACGGACTCGCTCAAGGGCCCGGTAGCGGCAACCTGGCAGATCTGGGGCTCGAACCCTCGCAGAGCCTTAACACACTGAGCCACTGCCTTAATGTCTAAAGAGTCATCACGAGGAACATTAGCGGCTAAAGGAAAGCCTGGGTGAGTATTCGGTTGGATGTTCTGCTAATCAGACAACAAGGCTATAGCATGTAGTTCATTTTAGGTAAAAGTGAAGTGTTTAACTACAGTATAAATGGGATGACTGACTCATCACTGTGAACCTAGCGCCTGGTATGAGGTCTTTCCACAGTAGCGATATGTTGTTTGTTAAGTTAAAAAAAAAAAAATTTTTTTTTAGGCAATTCCGTTATGTTTGGATTAACTGACTCACTGGAACAAAAATAAAAATAAAAAAAAAACATTACAAAAAGCCCATCGCTAGTTTTTGCTTTATCTGCGCTGGCCTGCATTCTGGACAGAGGTTATTTGTGGCGTTTCTTTCCCTCATTAAGACGATCGGGCGTGCTGTCCTGAGTGGCGTATTCCCATCGATGCAGGCAGCGTTTGTTCCCAAGCCAACAGAGGTGTCGAAGGGTGCCAGCGGAAATAACGCCTACGCTCCAGCTGATAAGGGAGCGTGCCGCGGCCTCACCTTTATCACACTGACCTGATATCACAGCCCGGCCCTTGTGAGCCGCTGCAGCTATCTGTACACTCGACCGGCGGTGAGAGAACTCGCGGCTCACATGAGAGAGAGCTATTAATAGCAGAAAGTAAAAAAAAAACAAAAAAAACAAGGCAATTTGAAGATTGTTTCAAAGATAAGGAGTTTGGTGAGACGGATTTTTAACGCCCAGTAATAGTGTGTGACGAGCAGTATGGAGACACTGCAGATATCTTATGTCTTATAAATGATATCGTGTTAAGTTAAAGACGGATTAGAGGCTCTGAGCTGAAGGATGCCCGTGACGGAACCACTTTCAACAAGAAAACACGTCTGATAACTTCGTCATCTCAAATGAGACATTATCTTCGTAACTGCTATTGTCCAATTGCCTCTGAACCGCCGTTTTTGTTCACGCATCTACAGTAAGTAGCTTCCAACACAAGGCTGAATACTAAATCTCCCTCCAGCCCCTGATCAAGGGCACTTCGTGGTGTGTGGAACATGTGACTCAGCACCCTACATCATACTTCACTATCCTTCCATTTTACTCCATTCAGGGTTCAACCCCGGAACAGTTAGTTAGCGATTAACAAATTCTAGCATCCTAACAAACGCGACAGATTCGGGAGGCATGACATATTTGTATAGCGTCAGAGGTAGTCAGACTTGTGCAAATGAAAAAAAAAAAACGAACTGATGTTCTTGTAGCTCAACTGAATGAACACAAATACACACATCCAGGCTCTGAAATCGATCTTAGAGACAGTCACGATTGGTGACGGCATCCCACTCACGCGATCAATGCTATCTTGGCCCTTGGTCATGAATGACCGAGGAAACCAAGGAAGCCAAGGAAATAAAAGTCAAGTCACATGACCCCAAGGTCACGCTCAAGGTCATGAAGCATTCTGGAGTTTTTTCTTCAGATTCCGTCATATTTGATTATAGTTCTGCATGCTTCCCTTTTTTTTTTTGTTTTGTTTGTTTGTTAAGCCATGCAGTGACTCATTCAAGCATAAAAACAAAATCATCTCACTTAAGGCAAGAAACAGGTGCAGATGATCAGGTGATGAACGCTGAGTGCTTGGAACAGACGAGAGGGGAAATGAGGTCGCTGCTGCGGTTATTACACGAACAATCCGTTTTTAAATTGTCGTTAAATCTTTATGCGCTTTGCAGCCTGACGCAGTGAAACATTTGTTCTACATCATTTAATGAAATTTGATACAAGGAAATGAGGACCGGCGCGAGATTTGTATCGCAGACGTTTATTGTAGATTAGTAATGCAATAAATAAACAGCAAAGTTCACATCGACGTCGCAGAAAAATCCCATAATTGTTAACTCGTACGTTTAATACGTTTAAGCTTTTCTGGGTTAAAACGTTCTTTAGTGAGGCCACAGTCCAGGAAAGGTCAGATCTGAGTATTTGTGTGTGTGCGTTTGTGTGTGTATTTGTCTTCCAAAGTGATTATTTCATCATCGGCCTGTGGTTGTTTCTTTTATTTATAGTCTCGACCCCGTGTGACGAAATGCGGCACGTTCACTTTATAGACCACAGAAGCAACGAGCAACTTTATCATTGCACTTTGGCATGAATGTGAAATCATGTGAGCGCAAAGCCATCTCTGGGGCATTGGGAAATGCATTCCTTTAAAAGAATAAAATGCAGAAATATTTTACTCTATTGCTTGGCTGTTGTTGTTTTTTTTTTTGTTGTTTTCTTTGTAGTGTAGTAGAATTATAACGTGTTATTGACACCCATGAAATGTATTTTTCTATTGAAATATTCTTGATGTCGATCAGTTTTTAAGGTGCTTGTACGGCGCGATTAAGGTGTTTGCTGTACGCGTCAGACCGATGGTATGCGGCGGTGCTGAATGCAAGTATCAGTGCTACAAATTCATCAATGCTGAATTTAACCTATCGATACTGCGTGGTGAAGTATACTGAAGGTCGACGGCTCAATGTTACGCGATGATGCTGAATGTGACAAATCAGTGATACTCAGCGATGCTCAATGCGAGGTACCGATGCTAAGCGGCAGTGATTAATGTAACGAATCGATACCACGCGCCAACGTTCAATGTGACAACTCAGTGCTACGCGGCAGGGTCCAATGTGATGAATCAATATTAAGCAGCAGTGTTGATGCTGTGCGGCGATGCTAAATGTGACAAATCGATGCTACATGGCGATACCCAGTGCGACGTATACTGTAAATGCTACGCAGCGATGCTGAATCCGTCGTATCAATGCTGCACGGCGATGCTTAATGCGACATATGAATGCTTACGCGTATTGGCGTTCTACGTGATGACGTCGATGATGATGCTAACGGGAAAGCCTAGAGTGTTTAGAAGTTGAACTGTTTGAGCAGAGAACGTAGAGACGAGAGACCCGGACAGACTAGGAGGTAGGTAAGGCTAGATCCTACATGCATCGCCAGCAGGAGGAAATCAAACGGCATTGTGGGTAACTTGGAGAACCGGTAACCAAAAACGAACATTGTGAACAACGTCAATGAACAAATGAGAACAAAGTGTATTATTTTATTTATAGGAGAACAAGATTCACTTCCTCTACTTAATGTTTGTGTTTAATATGCAAGTTTTTGGATTTTTGTATTTTTGGATTATTTACTTCTTTTCTTTTTTTTTTCTTCTTTTTTTTTTGCATTACCATCAGTTAAGGATGCAATCAGGATCAGTTTATCAGGTCAAATTCGTTACATCTTCTTGTTAAATCTTCTGTCTCTCTTTTCTCTTCTTTGGTCTCTCTCTGCACGTTCTTTTTGCTTCCTATCACACATACACACCCGGTTTTGTCACTCCCTTCCTCTGCAAGCCGCCTTTTTGTCACATGCGTGTGTGTGTGTGTGTGTGTGTGTGTGTGTGTGTAGAAAAAAAAGGAAGTCCAGTCACTGCTGCACAAGATCAGGCACCTCCGTGCACCATGAACCCGTAGAGGGCGCAAACACACGCGCACACACGTCCATGTGCGCTTCCCTACACACTGCTGCCCACGGCATGGGTGTGTAGGGTGTGTTGGTGTCTGTGGGATGGGGTGTGTGTGGGAAGATGTCTGTGAGTACGTGTGTGTGTGTGTGAGAGTGTGTGTATGTGTGTAAGAAAGAGAGAGAGAGAGAGAGAGAGAGAGAGAGAGATTGGGATGAATGACAAATAATGAGATGTTGTATAACTTTATTTTATAACATTTGTTTGCAGGAGAATTACATATGAATAAGCTTTATTAATTTATTAATTTATCTTTTTATGGTTTTAGTGGTGTGTTTATCAACCGGTGAAACAGAAACCATCAGGAGCATCAAAACCAGAAAACCCCACCAAACCCCACCCTGAGAAAAATAGATAGTGTTTGCCTAGATCGCATGCTAGCCTTTATGATTTTATAATTACGTCACATTACTGTGTATACCCATACTGCAAAATAGATATAATTTCACATAAAAAAAAATAACAATAAAAAAATGGATCACATAAGAAAGATTTGATTACAAGTTCGAAATTTATATATAAATGACTTATAGTTAAGTGGTTCCTAGTGGGTCACTTACAAGAGAGTATGTTTATTGTTATTATTAATAAATAGAATTTGATAAAATATTTCTCCATAACCCTATTTCTAGTTATATTGTAATTGTTTTTCCTATTAGTATTCTTTATAATAAATATAATTAGAAAAAATATGTCAATATGTTGGTAAGAATTGAATTAAAACTTAGCGACTCCCACAAAATATTTAACATCTCAGGAAGGATGCGCAACTCAACATTCCTCATTCCTTAACTCATGTTGTTGTTGTTCACTAATAAAAAATCAAATCTATATAATAAAAATAAATATAATCACATTTCTTTGTTAATAATTGAACAGGAATTAATATGAAAACCTTAATTAAACAAAAACTATTTAAAGGGAATGACATTACCTGTTTTTTTTACACTTCCATGAATTTTATTATGAGTCATTAATCGTTTGTTATCCAAGACCTATAGAAATGTCAAAGTCTTATATTTCATATGTAATATTAGATATGTAATTTTTCATAACCTTATATCTAAAATAAGGACTTTTAAAACGATGATTTTAGAAAAGTGTCCTCAAACCTTTATACAATATTTACATCATTGTATATGATTAATAATATTAATTCCCTATTAAGTTTTAATTAGTAATCGACTTGGTCTTGTCATTATAAGTGACTCATTGCAGAATATTCTAATAAAATCCGCGTAAAACTCAAGCGAGTGACGGGAATGCGGTTAAGAAACCATTGAAGTCTTACGTCTTCGTGAGAATGAAATCATGACCGAAACATCTCTATTAAAAAAAAACCAAACAAGCAAAAAATAAATAAATAAATAAATCGCTGGTGGACTTCAGCTTCAAGTAATTCTGCATGTAATTCAAATCTGGACATTCTTCTGTGCTTGAACCGCAGTGTTGGAATAAAAATGAAACTGTGAGAATAATTTTTTAGGTTTATAGAAATCTGAAAGTTCAGCATCTTTGTTTTTGGGGAGGTTTTTTTTTTTTTGGCAGCGGAAACGGTTCTGGTGTTTTTTGGAGGAATTCACATGATTTTGCTTGGCTATGGGTTTTTATTTATATGTCTATATTATATTTATATTTAACAAGCTCACGAGTCTGAGAATTTTTTAAATATATACTTATTGTTCGTATGATCACAACTAATGAAGATGCACAAGGCTATATTGTTGTTGTTTTGCTTTTGTTGTTATTGTTATTGTGGTGCTTGTGGTTTCTGGTGTTGTTTTTGTTGCTATTGTTTTATTATATTGTTTTATTATTGTTCTGGTTGTTAGGGTTGTACTTAATATGATTGTTGCGGTTGTGGTGGTGGTGGTTATCGTTCCTGCTGTTGTTTTTATTGTTGTGTTTATTGTATTTGTTTTCATCTTTAATGTTTACACTTTTATGTCATCCTACTTCTCACAGTTTACGCTCTCGTTTGGTAAATCATGTCCCTGTGTGATTTAAATTTCCACTTTAATTATATTTTATTTCATAACTTAACTTTAGTTTAATTGTATCTTCTTGCATAAGCGTCTGATTTGTAGTGTTTATAGACTTTGTTTGTGTACGTGATCAATAAAATTTGAACTGAACATTGTTGATACTATTTCTGTTGTTGATGTTGAGGTGGTGATGGTGGTTGTTGTGATGGTTGAAGTAGTGGTGGTGGTTTTTGTGGTGTGATGATGGTGTGATGATAGTTTTGTCTGGGTGGCGGTTGTGATGGTTGTTTTTGTGATGATGGTTGTTGCTGTTGTGGTGGCGATGGTTGTAGTGGTGGTTTTTGTGATGATGGTTGTTGTGATGGTTTGACATTGTTGGGTGCTTGTTGATTGTGTTCTGTTTAAAAAAAAAAAAAAAATATATATATATATATATATATATATATATATAAAACATGGTTACAATAATTATTGTTGGTGGTTATGGTACCTATTGTTGTTACTATTCTTCTTGTTGCCATTATTTAGCATCTTTTATTTTTGTTGTTGCTGTTTTGGTTGCTGGATTATTATTATTATTATTATTGTTGTTATTATACATTTGTTGCATAACCCGTTTCTTTACTATAGATTTGAAGCATATTATGCATTTTTGGTTACTTTAGTAACCACAATGCAACAAACGGTTACTATTATTAAATGTAAATCCCAGTATCGTATAGAACGCCGCTGGAAGTTCATTTTAGTTTAGTCTATAAAAAAGTCTATTTTGAGCCCAAGCTTTTATAAATAAAGTCCATCTTAAAATGAAACAAAATGAATCTATGTTGCATTTGAAAAGATAATAAACACTTGGTGATTCAATGAATTAAATGCATGCAATTCATTAAAATACCAAGTTCGAAAACGTGCCTGCGTCCAGGCTAACGTTGGCGTAAGTGCGCTGTCGCTGGCAGGAGCGAGGCTGCAGCCTGAGTGTGAAACCGCAGTGTTGGAGGAGCCGAGCTCTGAACACGTGTTTCTGCGTCTGATCCACCCGATTCCACTCGGGCAGACTTTGTCTCTCAGCCTTTGAACAACACAGCATCAGTTGGAGAAACGTCCACAGAAAAATCCAGCTCAGCTGAGAGAAATGAAACGCCAAGCACGAGCACTGAAAATAAAACCAATATAAATCAGTTCCCATTCAATACCAGCGACTTCCTTTGGCATAAAGAAAAAGTGCGTGTGATCTAGAAACTGTTTTGCTTCTGTGTTCCTCTGTAACTGTCCTGACCGCTTTCGGATTAAGCCGATTATTATTCAGCGAGCCGGGTGTCTGGATCGGTCGCTCGCTCGCTGATGCTGCACGTGGACGAGCGACAGGGTTGCAGCCCATGCTGTTTTTGGCCAGACGACACAGCGACTATAAAATAATCGCTCGCCACTTAGGGACGGAGTTTCATGTGCCAAATTTAGGGGTGTTGTGGGTGTGTGTTCGATGCTTTCTAGCAAGTCCTCTGGGGATAAAGAGCACACTGCGTCTTAGAGATTTCGTTTACACCTAGATATATAAATAAGTATTATTAATTTTATGTATATAAGAAATGTAAATGCATGAGAAGTGGACTACAGAATACTGCACTTTTATGGCACAAATTCTTTTCCAAGAGTGATACTGAAACCTCGGGTCTTGGCAAATGTCCATGTCTGCACCACACAAAAATGATCTATTTCTACAAAAATCTTTCACACGCACTCATCGTCTATACCGCTTTATTACGTATACAGGGTTTCTGGGGGCCTGGACCCTGTCCCAGGAGACTTGGGGCGATGAGTCAGGGTACACCCTGGATGCTGTGAAAACACACACACACACACACACACACACTACGGACAATTTGGGAATGCCAATTTGCCTTTGAACTGTGGGAGGAAACCGGAGTACCTGGAGCAAACCCACCAAGCGCGGGGAGAACATGCAAACTCCAGGCACACAGACCCCGAGGTGGGAATCAAACTTGGACCCTGGAGGTGCATGACCACGGTGCTCGCCACTAAGCCACTAAGACACCAGAGTGTGCGCTTATGTTTGTATATTCTGATTTTTTTTCCTTTCTTTAATCTCCGCTCGAAAGAAATCGTTCGTACAGGGTTTTAGTGTCAAACATTGCAAAGCAACAATCACGTTCTTCACTTCCTAGCAAGGTTTTTGTAGACTCAAGTGAAGGCAGTGTTTCATGTTAAGCTGTAAATTTCCCCTTATTCATCTGCTGTCTCGACAATTGTCAAACGTAACATTTCAGAAGTGCAGCCTGTAGTCCAGCTAGCTCGCCCTGAATAAATCAAAAGTTAACATCCAGTAATTCGGGTTGAAGTTTATCCAGTGTGGCATGAGTCAAAGTTGGGCAGTGCCAGGAAGTCCCACTCATGGAAGTGCCCTTGTGTCTTGTCCAATCAAAAACGAATAGATCCCTGCCCCAGCACCCTTATCAAAATGTAAAAAAGATATAGATATAAAAGCGACGGAGAAATATTAAACAAAACATACATGGTTGTTTTCACCATCATTTTAATCAGTTACATTCTTCTATTAATCAAACCAGAATTAATTGCCAGCCAACACCTCTAGTTGTGATGCTTTTATTTTCATCTTACACCACAGCAAGTTGACAAGGATTAAATCATTTAAACATCTTTTAACAATTTTGGTCAGATTAGGGTTGCATTGGCTGCTCTTCAAATTGTCAAAAAGTTTCTTTCTGACTTACGGTATAACAGCTATAAAAAGTCGTTCACTTGTCAGCCCGTCCTTCTTTCTATGTCTCGAAGTTATGAAAAAAATCAAAACAACGCAGGTTTCCTAAAAAACTTTTTTTTTTTTTTAAAGAAGATGGTTAGAAACCACTGACACTGGAGACTCCTTCATTTTAAATCCACCGCCGTAGTGCGTCCGTGGTGCCAGTCCCTGGCACAGTAAGGTGTGTTACTCAAGTATTTATGTATATATAAGTATAAAGATCTTGGACATGATCTGACCAATCAAATTGAAGAATTTAAGGATGTTACTGATGGTGTAACTCGAGCAGCGAGCAGCAAGTCCGGCTGGCAGATGGCGAGGAAATGGTTTAAGTAAACGCCGCGTGATGCATGAGGCTTCGCCACGCCTCACTAGCCCGCTCACTCGGCGCGTCCTCGGACACGTTCCCACCCTCCACCAGAGGCGCACCTCGGCGATGTTGACGTGTGAGGACATAAATATTTAAAAGAGAGAAAAGGTCAGTGAGTTGATGCTGTGCATTACCATGTGACAGAAAAGAAAGCAGTGAGAGAGAGAAGTGCGATTTCAGGGTCAACTTTGTATACCTGCTCTTTCTCTCTCTCTCTCTCTCTTTCACACACACACACACACACACACGCATTGAAGTGCACCGTCATGTGTCGGTGGGAACCTTGTCCAGAGTGAGTCAGCGCCAGAGAATGGGAAGAACACACATGCGCACAGAGAAAGGTCAGGGGAGTTTTGCGACTCTGTGGGAAAGGTCGTGTTTGCTTTGGCCCCGTCAGGACGCCTCTGCTCTCCCCACTTTCTCTCTCCGTACTGTACAGACTCATACAGGAGACGTGCTTCCCTCACACGCCGGGCATATTCGCCTCATCCACTCATTCTGCTTTAGACCAGACAGTCCACGTTCCTCCTCCCGCGTGTTACGTAACCGCACGTGTTCTGAAGGAGGAGCCATGTTTTCGACTTTGCTGAACTGCCTCAAACTTCAGGTGTGTGTCTGTCTGCACCCGAACCCCCTGACTGAATCCTCACGCACGCTTCACGTGTCAAATAATTAACACGTGGGTGTTAGGACAAGTTGTGTTTGATACTTCCCTCCCCCCCCACCACCACCACTTTTCCTTTTTCATATCAGACTTTTAAAGGATTTCACATAACTATTTAAGAATGTGTGTGTGTGTGTTTTTTTTTTTTATGTTGTGTTTTCCACAAATTTTTCATCACTCATCTTTAACGTGATTCATGTTTTTTTTTTTTTTTGCCCCACATGAGTCATTTTTTATTTTTTTTTCACTTGATAACCTCACACATTTTCCCCCCCATGATTCATTTCTTTTCACATTATGTTTTTGTGATATGAATGTTCTTTAACTGTGGACTTCATTCAGAAGGTACATGAGGTACCTCCCACCTGGACTCCGGGTGTGTGTGTGTGTGTGTGTGTGTGTGTAGTGGTTTGTGGGTGTAGGAGGAATTTCAGTGCTTTGTCTCAATCTTCCTTTCTCCCTCCTTCTTTCTTATACACGCACACACTCTCACGCACACCCACAGTGTATTGTGTGTGTCCAATTAAAGCATTTTAGGGGAGAAGGCAGCGCTGAGGCCACGTGTGTTACTCCTGAATGTGGAGATAACAAGAATGAGCAACTGCCTGTGTGTGTGTGTGTGTGTGTGTGTGTGTGTGAGAGAGAGTGTGTGTGTGTGTGTGTGAGAGAGAGTGTGTGTGTGTGTGTGTGTGTGTGTGTGTGTGTGTGTGTGTGTGTGTGTGTGTGTGTGTGTGAGAGAGAGAGTGTGTGTGTGTGTGTGTGTGTGTGTGTGAGAGAGAGAGTGTGTGTGTGTGTGTGTGTGTGAACGACAGAAAAAGAGAGTGACGGACTTTGTGAAATAAAAAAATAAATAAAACCTTTTACATAATCCGATATCTGAATGTAGATAAACATCATGTTATGTAACATAGTGAGCTGATGTTAGACTTTACCGTGGTATCAATGAACCTAAAGTTCTTTTGTTATCCAGGGAACTTGGACTGAGTGCCAACCCATCGCAGGGCACAAGGATACTCTATGTGATAAATGCAAGCAGATACATTTCAAAGCAATTCACCGGCTAGCTAGCTGGGTTAGCAATTTTTTCATGGTAGGCTTGATCGTGATTAGATGTTTCTTCCAGATTGTTTGAGCAGAAAAAGAAGTAACTGTATTACAGGCAGATTCTGAAAAATTTCTCAAATGTCATTTACTCACCACTAACATTTTAACTACCTCTGACTGGTGTTTACTCACCTCTGAGTAGCTTTAATGCAGCTTTTAAAATCTGTTAATGTTAGCGTTAGAACAGCTTCTGAACAGCTCGGGTTATTTACACTGTTTGGCCAGATGAAACCATGGTGTATTGCATATTGGGCTGAAAAGGCATTTGCGGTACCTCAACTCTCTACTGTGACCAATCATATCGTTTGTTATGTCAGCCAGTTGATCAGTTAAAGTTCACTAGCATTTAACCACCACTGACAAGTTTTAACCCACATCTGACTAGCATTTAAAAATCTCTAACTAATATTTACTCGGCACTTAGTAGCGTTTAACCACCACTGACTAGCGTTAACCCACTTCTGTCTAGCGTTTATCCACCTTTGACTAGCGTTTATCCACCTCTGAGTAGGATTTATCCAGAGCGACTTAGAAAAGTTCTTTAAAGTTTCCATCATTGGATAATGCACACATTTACCCACCTCTGACTAGCATTTATTCACAATTGAGTAGTATTTATCCACCTCTGCGTAGCATTTTACCACTTTGACTAGCTTTAAAAAAAAATCACTGATTAGCATTTAACAATCTCTGACTAGCAATCTAACCACCTCTGACCAGGATTTATCCACTTCTGACTAGCATTTAACCACCTCTGACTAGAATTTAACAAACTCTAACTAGCATTTAACAAGCTCTGACTAGCATTTAACCACCTCTTACTAGCATTTAATAAGCCCTGACTAGCATTTAGCAATCACTGACAAGCATTTAACCACCTCTGACTAGCATTTAATAAGCCCTGACTAACATTTAGCAATCACTGACAAGCATTTAACCACCTCTGACTAGCATTTAGCCACCTCTGGCGAGCATTTAGCCACCTCTGACTAGCATTTAATAAGCCCTGACTAGCATTTAACCACCTCTGACTAGCATTTAACTACCTCTGACTAGAATTTAACAAACTCGAACTAGCATTTAATAATCCCTGACTAGCATTTAACCATCTCTGACTAGCATTTAACCACCTCTGACTAGCATTTAACCACCTCTGACTAGAATTTAACAAACTCTGACTAGCATTTAACCACCTCTTATTAGCATTGAATAAGCCCTGACTAGCATTTAACCACCTCTGACTAGCATTTAGCCACCTCTGACTAGCATTTAACCATCTCTGACTAGCATTTAACCACCTCTGAATAGCATTTAACAAACTCTGACCAGCATTTAACCACCTCTTATTAGCATTAAATAAGCCCTGACTAGCATTTAGCAATCACTGACAAGGATTTAACCACCTCTGACTAGCATTTAGCCACCTCTGACTAACATTTAATAAGCCCTGACTAGCATTTAACCACCTCTGACTAGCATTTAACCACCTCCGACTAGCATTTAACCACCTCTGACTAGCATTTAACCACCTCGGACTAGAGTTTACTCACTTCTGAGTAGCTTTAACACAGGTTTAAAATTAGCTAAAGCTAGTTTGCCAGATTAAGATGTAGTGTATTCTTTTTTGCATTGAAATCAGCGTTTAACCACCTCTGACTAGTGGAAACATCAAAGGACTTCAGTAAGTCGCTCTGGATAAGAGCGTCTGCCAAATGCCTAAATGTAAATGTTTAACCTCTGATCATTTTGCTGCCACTAACAAACGTTTACTCACCTCTGACTAGTTTACACAGCTTTAAAATTTTACTAAAGTTAGAACGGCACCTCTTATGTCCGCCAGTTGATCAGTTAAAGTTGATCAACATGGATATTCAACGATTTTTGAAGTGTTGAAAGTGCCAGCCTCCTCCTGCTGATGCCAGCAGAAGACAAAGCGAGAAAAAAAAAGACAACATAAAATGAGACTATTTAGAGATATTATTAATTAATTAATTCAGTCATACATTCCATCCATCCAGGAACCTCTGTAGTCCAACTAGGGACCATTTGAGGGCAATGGTGACCATTGTATTTATTACATTTTCATGACCGCGGTAGGCCCTTCAGTCAACATTGACATGCACATTCGTATACTTCAGGCAATTTGGAACACAGATTGGCCCAATCTGCATGTCTTTGGACTTTGGGAGGAAATCGGAGTACCCAGAGGAAACCCACCAAGCGTGGGGAGAACATGCAAACGCCATGCATACAGAATCAAACCCAGACACAGGAGGTGTGAGGCGACAGTGCTAACCACTAAGCTACTGTGCCACCTATTTATGCATTCATTCATTTATTTATTCATTCATTTTTTATTTTTAGTAATCTCATTGGTTGTTCCTGTTACTGTATGTGGTGGTTCTCATTTTAGTTTTTAGTGAGGTCCCAGTTTGACTCATGCCACTGACATGACTGGGTGGCCTACTAACGTCGCTATGTTACAGTAGTTTAGTCAGGGATATAACGGACGACATGGCATTCAGGTGAAAGAAATGTGCAGGTGTACGGTCATAATACTCACCTTTTCTTGTCATTGAAATCCAGAACGGATAGTTCAGTTCCTTGAATGGTGACTAATATTAAAAACAAAAATCTTCCATACTGTCTTTCACTGTTTATACTCTTAATGGCGATTAATAAACTTCATGGCTTGAAGCTTTATTCCTTTCACTCTGTTGTTTAAAAATGAATTTCAGTTTCTTTTCTTTTTTTTTTTAAAGAAATATAGCAAATGTTTTTAAACCGACATGTCTGCCTTACCTCGTTCATGCAATTCATAGTTTGCCCACTTTTTTGTTTAACGGCTACAGCCATGTCTACAGGTGAATATTGTTGTAGTAGAAAGAAAGAAATGCTGATGCACACTGGAATTTCCTCTTAACTCATTTATATATTTGAATTCTCTCTGTTCTGTGATCTGAGCTCCCACACTAGTAGATATATTTGCCTCTCTGGATGCTGTAAGCAGTTTTCGTGCATGTACAGTATGCATATGTGTACTGTATGTGTGTGACTGTGTGTTTAATGTATGTTCTTGCTTTCATATAAAAGTAGTGACCAAATGTGTCCTTCGCAAGGAGCAAGGAATATTTGACAGTTTTGTCCAGGTGGAAAGAAGTGGCTGCTCCTGATATAGAAAACTTTCATTAAAAAAAAAAAAATATATATATATATATATATATATATTATATAGATTATTATATTATAGATATATAGATTTTTATATATATATATATATAAATCTGAGGTTAATAGTAGACGTTAGCGTAGCATTAATTAGCTGCGAGGTCTTTAAAAGGATACTAAAGCAAACGCGAGTGTGTGTGAGAGTGTTGCGCGAACAGAGACGTGCACGACACAGCAGCACAGAGGTATTTATCCGCGTGTTTCACGGACGCCCCCCTACACTCCTTTTTATTCCTCTTTTCATCCCTCGTCTCGCTCCTTTGACAAGGTGAAACAGTTCCCTGAATGGCCGTCGCAGTGTGAGTCTGCTCGCTGCCGCCAAAGAAACATCTGCCCGGCCCCGTCAGCTGGACACAAACAGAGCAGTGAAGCCGTCGAACAGAGGGCCTCACAAAGGGCCGAGGGAGAAAGTCCTTCTCCCCCTACACGTCTCCCCTAATCCCTCATGTGCTCCGAGCGCCCTCGGCCCCTCTCCTCCCAACACGCTGCCTCCACCGCACACTTGTTTGTTCAGCTTTTTTTCCTTCTTCTTCTTCTTCTTCTTCTTCTTCTTTTTCTTTTTGTCCACGTACATATCAAAGCAGCTCTTTAAATAGGGAGATTGGCTTCTTTCAATGAGAGCATTTGGACTTGTTGCCGCCGGAGCGTCTTTTTAAGACGCACCTGGAGCACATACACACCTACGTAGCACGGACTGGGCCTCTTTGGAGGAACAAGAGAGAGAGAGACAAAGAAAGAAAAAGAAGCCATCACGGTCCGAATACACAAACCACAATCAAAGTTTTTTTTGTTTGTTTGTTTGTTCATTCAAAGTAAAGAATGTGAGTGAGTGACATACGAGATAATCTCAGCCAAGATAATTGCACATAGGTTTGTCACAAACTACCAGGTCATGCTAAACAGTTATACATACAGTACACATGGATAAAAAGTCCAGAAAAGTTTTCTGAGTAAAAAGAACCAGAAACGAAACACTGACTGTGACTTTTCCATCCCTGATGACTTTTTCCAAAAGAACATACAGCCCAGGCAGTGAACATCAGCCATGTGCATTAATTCATCAGCTTGAACAATCCAACATGAATAAAGAGGGACTTTTAGTTGCAGTCTTAGGGTTTCCCCTTTACTTCTGACCCCTTCATGGTGACCCAAAGTAATCCTGACCAAATGAACGCTACATTCAGCCAAAATTTCTTAGATTTCTTTGTATTGAATATTCAGATCCTGACGCACGATTTCAAAAAATTCAAACATTTAACAAAGCACCGACTCTGATCCCGAAATCTAGATCATATAAATATCAAATTAGAAGCACACGTCCACGTCTATATATAACTACGTCTGCAGTTTGATCATTTACAGTGGTAAAGAAAGTTCTTGAGGCGCGTTTTTCGCTTAAGAATATATTATATCTTGCAAGAAATCTGCCCCGGCATACGGAGTATTTTTTGCCATACGAGCGACAGAACTGAGCCAAATTGAACATTAAGTTGGCGTATGTCCGGGAGCCGTTCAAAACTTGTTTGCGTTAGTGGAAAGCCAAGCCAGGCAAGTTTAAAACCCACATATTTTTTTGTGGGGTTTTTTTTTTGCATTTCGTGCAAGATCTAGTGAAGACACAGCACCATGGGTCCCGAGAATGTTATCAAGGACGGTAGCAAGAAGAAAACGGAGTCACTTTCAGTTTCGTTTTTAAAGCAGCGAGTGCTATCAGAAATTAATTTTAAGTGAGGTTTAATGACTATTTATTTCACGTTTTACATGTTTTATAGTGTTATTTTATATACTGTATAGTATAATATTTTTGGGTGGCTGGAATGGAATATCTGCAATTACATTATTATAAGAACCCGCCTCCGAAACCTGTTATAGGAAAATAATGACTGCGGAGGAGGTGGGACTTCTAGTGAATCTACTGTTCTCGATCATTTTCCAATAACAGCTCATCCTAAAGAATATATATATATATATATATATATATATATATATATATAGTTGCTGACGTTTACAATTCTTTATGTCCCATCTGCTTTTGTGGAACTTATCAAACTTATCACAGATACAATCTGTAACCATTCCTTCACCAGCTTCTCTTAATTTTTCTTCAGATAATATAAAAGCCATTTTCATGTTACAACATTTCCACGAAATGTTAACGGTCCTGTAGATGTAATAAAGAAAATGGTCAGTTTTAAAAGCGCTGGCCCCGAAGACTCAAAAATATCTCAAAACGGCAGCTATTATTGTTAAAATTTACTTTTTAGCCAGTTTGAGTCATTCAGATGGGTTTCCTGTGTGTGTGTGTGTGTGTGCGTGTGCGTGCGTGTGCGTGTGTGTGTGTGTGTGTGTGTGTGTGTGTGTGCGTGTGATTACATTTTATTTTCCAATTAGATTTTCTCCCTATTGTGACTTCATAAAAGAAGATCCCCCTCTGGGGGGGGCGTGGCTCAGCAGAAGCTCATTTACATAGACTGAAAAATGGTGCATTTGGAGGAATAATAAAGGGAGTTAGAGGTATGATAAATATGCGTTACCTCCCGAATGGGTTTTTCAGCTGGAGCATTAACACGCGTACACTTTTCAGGAGCTCTGACACCTGTGTTAACTTGTTAAAGTAACAGTAAAATATGGGACCTTTAATAAACCTTTAGAAAACATTGTTATTATAGAAACAGATTGTGCTTCAATACTAATTTTAAAATTCAATTTTGGCGAAATGGTACAGTAACAGTTTACACACTGTGATCAGTACAGTTACTCATACTTATACATTCTATAAAATATGTATGCATAAATTATATTCATTGTAGGTACTGATTGAATACCAGACTACTAACTTGCTTTCATTTTGATATACGAGGGGCGTTCAAGTCAAACTGGGACTTATGATGAAGTTTCTCTGAATGAAGTCGTAAAACTGATTTTTGACATTTACTCAAGACCTCAAGCACAGTACAGTGATGAGCCTCTTAGCCACAGGAAAAAGTGAATGGGGGAAACATTTGAAAAATGGCCGTACATCTGTGATTGACGAACCCGGCCGAGGTGGCTCGGAGCCCACTGCAGTCGTCCTCAGGAGGAGCCTTCAGCGAGTGGAATGCCTAATTCTTGAAAATTAATGGATAACTTACAGAAGAGACGCACCCATTTGTGGTAGCTGTACACACAATCATTAACCAACACCACTTGCACATTACACGACCTCAGCTGCGAGTTATTTCCACGTCCCCCCGTACAGTCCTGAACTCTCTCCAAGCCATTTCCACGTGTTTGGGAATCCCTGGGGGGCCAGCGTTTCAGACATGAAGCTGGCAGTCCGATCATGGCTTCGGCATACTGAGAAAACTTTCTACCTTAATGGTATCCCTTCACTAGTGAAACGCTGCGATAAGTGCATTAGTGTTCTGTTATTCCACGCAATCAGAAATCTCGGTTTGACTTGAACGGCCCTCGTATAATCGTCATGAATTTACTATTCATTCTTCTTTTTGCTAGTTGAAAGAATAAGTGTGTGTTCCTTTATGCATGGATGCACATCCTGACCACATTCAAAAATAACGATATTACAACAACAACAACAAAAAAAAGGAAATAATTTGAACACAGGAGTCGTCTGGCTTTTGGTTCGTTTATTCACTGCTGATGAATTTCCCAGCAAGCCCACAACTTCTTCCTTTAGTGTCAGTGCGGCTAGCGCGCTTTCTCTCTCAAGTCCCTTCCAGAGGCTTTAAAAAGAGCTGAACGTGACAATTGAATAGAGCGCAGCAGTTTCCACGTGTGGTGTTTCACTCCTCGTCTGGAGAATTTCCCCTCGCGAGGTGTGTGTTTCACAGCTCAGTAGAGAGCTGGAAAATGATAGCACTGGAACCTGAATTCACCCCCCTCCCCGCCGCCGCCACCACCACCACCACCTCCTCCTCCTCCTCCTCCACCAGAACACACCACAGTGCTTCTCAAGCGTTATCCAGCTGACGGTGGGAACCTCACTGAAGCGGAGCTACCCGCCCTGGCATGCAGGACTCGCTGTACAAACGCCTGAGTCAGCGTACTCCCTTCACACAGATCAGGTTTTAAAAAGCTTTTTTTTTTTTTTTTTTCTTTCTTTCTTGTAGCTATGCAGGAAACCACAGCAAGAGCATCTTCTGATCAATGAGTAGGTGGTTGAAATCTGAACGACAATAGCTCTCATGGCCAGCTTGTGTGCAGTCGTATGCATCACTCCGTCTCTCTTCGCTCGTTAAAGACGAACGCGTGAATCATGGTGTCATTTGTAACATGACTCATCTGTTTCCCCTTTTTTTCTTTTTGTTTAAATACCTATTGTAGATTCGGATAAAGAGAATTATATCTCATCCTGTTAGTTGTGATCAAAACAAAGTGAGTCCTTTTGAAAACGCTCTCTTGCGTCTGTGGTTCAGCGGCAGCGGGAGAAGCTTGCACACGCAGCTGACGTCTCCGGTTTCAAAGACGTTTCATTGTGGTAATAGAGGA
>CM059214.1:31428015-31438015 GCA_030347435.1 Clarias fuscus | reverse complement strand
CGATTCATCAAAACACAAAATATTTTTACTAAAAAACAACCCTTTTAAAACAACCCTTCAAACATTTATTTTAAGTTTGTTTTAGAATTACTACAGTTTTTATACTTTTCTCTGTATATATATATATATATATATATATATATATATATATACATACATACATACATACATACACACACACACCCAGTATATAAACTACTTTACAGAGAAAAGTATAAAAACGTCTCTGTAAAGGTTCTTTTTGTTTGTTTGTTTTTTAATGTTTTTTTTTTAATGTTTTTTTTTTTTTTTTTTTTACAAAAAAACATAACTGTAGTGAGAAGTGTAGGAAGGAGTGAACATGAGGTGCTGATGGGAGACTGGATGAGAATGAAGATAAGAATGATGATGAGGATGAGAATGAAGAACATAGGAATGAGGATGAGAGTGGGGATAAGGATAAAAATGAGCGCGAGGATGAGAGCGAGGATGAGAATGATGAGGATGAGAGCGACGATGAGCGTAAGGATGAGTGAGAGTGAGGATTAGGATGTCAGTGCGGGTGAAAATGAGGATCAGAATGTGGATGAGAGTGATGATCAGAGTGAGGATGAAAATGAGAGTGAGGATGTGGACGTTACCAGTAGGATGGTGAAGTTCTCTAACACGCTGTTCATCATGTACTTCTCAGGCAGGTGCTTAAGCTTGTGGATGAAGTTGATCATGTATTCGCACATGGGCGAGCGGTTTATTTTGTACACGAAACGGCCGTTCTCGAAGAGTGCGTACTCCGTCTGTACGGGACAAAGAGAGAGAGAGAAAGAGAGAGAGAGGGGGGATTATTGCAGAGGAAAAACTCAATGAGGGCTGGACAAGAAAAAGAAGAAGAGTAACAAAAACACTAAATACGTACTCTTTTTTGGCGCATATATGCCGAACAACTTAAGACCAAATTACGTAAAATTGATACGAAGGTACAAGTCCGTACTTTAAAGATGTCCATAACACACCAGTGAATAATTTGCTTATATTTGTTTGACTTAATGAATTTATTTAGAAATAAATAAATAAATTAAAAAATATATATATATATATATAATTTTTTTTTTAAATCGATTGCATTTTGAACAATTAAATTCTATTTTCTCACGGGTTGACAGATGATGAAATTTCAAAGAATGTAATATAGTAATTTAAGTTACATTTAGTACGTCCTCATGTGTCAATATTTTTCCCATACTAATTAATAATTAAAACTCCCATTATAAGATGTTCTCTAAGCAGTGCACTTTCAGCTATTTTGAGAGTCATACACGTTCCAAATCCATCACCAGAACTTGTGGATGAACGTCTCTCACCTCTACTTTCTCTACCACCTGCTTCCCGAACGAACACACTTTAGTAGAGCAGGTGATGGTCATGTTATCTGGACTCTCGTACTGACTGGTCACGCCGTAGAACGAACCCGAATCCTCCTGGACGTTACAGTTCAGATCCGCCTGAGGAGATCATACACACACACACACACGGTCATGGAACAGAAATATCTTCCTTCTGCTTACATTAAACAAAAGAACAATGTGCTAGACAAATATATTTTAAAATAAAGGTGTCTGCGGTACAGCCTACGCAAAGCTTCCCTACACGCCCGTAAATATGGTGGTGAAAGAATCTCTATCCTGCAAACTCTGCTAACAGCTTCTACAACTCCAACATCCTGACTCAAATCATCCCACTTATCTGGAGAAATTATTGCTAACAAAGGATGAACCTGAAGGCGTCCATGTTTTAGCTTGAACATGCTGTACGTTCAAGTTCCGACTTCCCGCTTTGCGGCAAGTCAGTCTCCAGGTCCCTCATCTGTAGCACCTGTGGCCCAGAAAGCCAGGTGTTTAAACAAAGTGTGTGTATACGGCCTACAGTGTGACGCCTGCAGCTCCATACACAGACACACACACACACACACGAGCAGAGTATGTATGCACACAAACAATACCCTGATACAGTTTGTCATTTTATTCCAATAGTTTAAAAAAAGGCAAAATCACACCCACATAAACAAATACAGAACAAAGGTACAACAGAAAGGACAATTCAATGGGCGTGTATAGAATTGTAACGCACGATGAAAATACTGTTATCCTGGATGTCAATTGCGAGCTAGAACATTACTACTATAGAGTAGCGCAGTAGGGTGCTACTATACTCTACTGTAGAATTCTTCATGCTGATTGGTCAAAACGTGTTGATTAAAACATTTATAAATAAATGAAAATAAATAAAGGAGTCTCCAGTGTCGCGACGATTTCTGACACAGCTTTGTGGCTTCTCAGGAAATGGATAAGCTGCATATTTGTTTCTTATTTACGTGGTGGAAATAATAATAAATAAATAAATAAATAAATAAACAAACAGAGAGACACAGGTAGGAGTAACTGGTTTCTCAGACATTCTTCAACAATACCTGTAACTATAAATGGATAAAAAGTATGTCGTCGTACCTTAATCTATAAAAAGCTCTCAGTGTTTTTTTTTTGTTGTTTTTTTTAAATTGCCGTGACATAAGAGGAGCAGAACACACTTTGTGACATGCTATTACAAAAAATATTCAACTTTCGAGCAGCAAGCAAGAGTAACTTGTGAGAAACTGTTGATTACTTTCCATGAAGTGTCCACGATGGAATCCACTGATCAGCCATAACATTAAGACCACCTGTCTAACCTCATAGGTTAAAGGGTAGCTAATAGGTCCAATTCAATTTTATTTTTTATATAGCTCTTTTAACTATTGTCCTTGTCACGAAGCAGCTTTAAACCATCAAAAGAAATTATGGACGTTTTTACGAAATGTGAATGTGTATGAATCAGAATGATTAGATGGTCCCTGATGAGTAAGCCGCGGGCGACGGGGGCGAGGAAAAACTGGTTTCGCTTCTTCCCACACGCCATCCTGTTGCCATGTCCTCCAGGTAACTAATCTTAAAGTGGCCCTCTATCGAGAGGTCGTATGGAGGTCTTGCGTCAATGGGTTAAAGCAGAAATACTAGCTGGTGTGAAGTTTGTGAATCCGACTGTTCAGTGCTAACATGCATAACACCATTACTAGACTCACCCAGAACTTGACTAAGAAGAAGGCGTTCTGTGGTCCTTTCCCGAAAAGCTCCTTCAGTCCTCCTTTCTTCTCGGGAAACTTATCGTAGATCTGGCGGATGTCCACCGACTCCAGCAGCGGTTCGCTGTACGAGTAGCTCGTCTGGCCGATGTGTACAAAAAGGTGCTTGTTGTACTGCGGAGAAGAAATACACCGCTCTCAGACTCGCATCGTGTACGACATTACAGTCAGGTGAAGGGTTATTGCAGGGTCAAAATGTTTATCAGTGTTTATCAGTGCCTTTAGAGCAGGGTGTTGATCATTGATGCTTATCATGATAAACATGAAAAATTTTCAGAGAAATCATGAGCAGTTTCGATATTTAGATTTTTTTTCTTTCTCTTAATCGCTACAAATGGAATGGCAGATAATTTAAGGTTGAACATTTTAAGTTAATTAACTTTATGTTTTTAAGTTTCATTTAAAAGTTTGACAGTAAGTTAATTTTAAGTTAATTTTTTTTAATGAAATGTAATTTTATATTTATATTTATATATATATATATATATTTTTATTAAATTATTTATTTCACTTTATTATTTTATTTGAAGCTAAAAATTTAAAGTTAAAATTGTAAAAATGCAACTATATAGTTGCATTTTTACAATTTTAACTTTAAATTTTTAGCTTCAAATAAAATAATATATAATATATATAAAATAATATATATATATATATATATATATATATATATATATTTTTTTTTTTTTTTTTTTTTTTTTTACAAAATTAAATATTCTTTTTTTCCAAACATTCATTTAAATACTTTCTTTAAATACTGTATATATTTTGTAAAAAGAAATAATTTTCCCCCTCAAAATAACCGATTTTGCTGTTCTGTTTTCTGGACTAAAATTACCGTGTTGTAGGAATTAACGCGGTCCGAACATCATATTTCGAAACACAATGTGAAGTAATTATCTACCGCTTCCTTTTTTTTTTTTTTTTTTTCCCAATCCTATATTCAGATAAAATTATTCTGCAGGCTGCGATTATGCCTCGGCTTTGACTCCATGTATTCAGACTGAAATGTATTGTTGTTACGTGACAACTGAATCGTGAATACAAATCATTTTTATTTTTCTTCTGCGCGTGTTAGATGAATAGCTGCTGTCTCAGAAGATCAGAGTGGAAAAAAACGGGGTCATAGACGCGCTGCCAAAGTGACGGATCACTCGGGTCTGCGGCGGGAGAAGGAGGAGAATGAGCAGCGCTCGCGGCACAGAGACACAAAGCTTGTCGATACGCGACAATCCATGCTGCAGTCATGTGATAGTATACTTAAAGCACTGCGCAGTCAAATTTATGACCTTACAACAGTTAGTGCTGTTCCACCAATCTGATTGGACCAGTGGCGTTCCCAGGGTGCTTTTATTTAATATGAGTGCACGGGGATGCGTCACTGCTTGTATGGGGCAGGGGGTAGCTCAGTGTTCAAGGTGCTGGACTACTGAGCAGAAGGTCCCAGGTTCAAACCACGGCACCACAATGTTGCCACCACTGTTGGGCCCTTGAGCAAGGCCCTCACTTGTTGACATAAACGTTTAAATGCGTGACTTGTCATCCATTAAAGCAACCTTGCGAGTGAACGTACAGACTCTGGGTCTCGCTCCTGTTCCAGGAACGAGGAGAACTCGGTGAGTCTCAGTTTGCTCGTGCCGACAGAGCGTCCCTGCCACGCCGGCACAGCGGCCGCAGGAGCTCTCGGAGGCTCGTAACCTGTAACACAGAAGCACAAATACTGGTCTGAGCATCCGCCATCGTCCTTTATCACAGACCGATTCACAGTGTAATGAGTTATTAAATGTTTGCTGAAGTCTACCTGATAAAGCTGTGGCAGCCTGAATGGGGTAGGCCTGCTGCGAGAACGGCTTAATGCTGAGGAAACAGACGAGACGGCGGTGAGTACGCCTTCACCTTCGACTAAATTACGCTCTGAATAGGGAATCGTCACGCTCCTTAGTGTTAAGCATCAACCTTTAAACCTCTGTGTGATTTCAAAATCTGAATAATGTACATTAAACCACAGGGTATACATTTTCAAATCAAGACAGGTTTAATGTTAAACTTGATTTTGATCAATATGAAGCTTGGAAACTCCAAGGCTACGGCTCACCCATATGTCACGAGTGGCCCAAAATTCAATCCACATAATCTACGTACGCGCCTGTTCTGATTTAAGAAGACACATGATGTTCTGCGGGTTAAGATTTAAGGTCTGTACTCACTCTTGTGAGGATCCGGGATGGCCCGTCGGCAGCTGCCAAAACTACAAGCGGAACAAACAAACAGAAGAAAAAAAAACAGTCTCACTAAACAAAGCAGGAGAACAAAACCTGGCTCTGCTCTCAAAGCAGACGTGCCGTTATTTATCGTGTGGATTCTCAGTGGAAGTACAGGGCTGCAGTGTAGACGCTTTGTACTGCTGGGCTTCTGGGCAGAACTTTAAACGAAATACTGGAACGTTATTCAATCGAATCTCACTTCTCTGCATCTGTAGTGTATATGTGATTACCACAGACCCAAATTTCAGCATGATTCTCAGAGGGGAGAAAACCAACCAAAAACTTCTTCACTCCAAATTCAGTTATATCGGAAGTGAGAGAGCAGATGTAGGAAATATTATGAAATCTTGCTGCAAGGAAATGTTTCAAAGTCCATACTTTAGTAGATACAGTTTGAGGAATTGGTAGATCACTGGAAAGCTTCAGATCTGTAGAAACAGCGATTGCCAATGATCCTAAAGAACGATCACAGATCACTATTGCTCTCAAAGATCATTTACAGATCACTATTGCTCTGAATGACCAATAGCTGATCGCCCACCTCCCCGCCAAATCCACTCACAGATCACTATTGCTCTCAAAGACCAATATAATATTACTATTGCTCGCAAAAACCAATCACAGATCACTTTTGGTCTCAAAGACCAATCACAGATCACTATTGGTCTCAAAGACCAATCACAGATCACTATTGCTCTCAAAGACCAATATAATATTACTATTGCTCGCAAAAACCAATCACAGATCACTTTTGGTCTCAAAGACCAATCACAGATCACTATTGCTCTCAAAGACCAATCACAGATCACTATTGCTCTCAAAGACCAATCACAGATCACTATTGCTCTCAAAGACCAATCACTGATCACCTTTTTCCACCCAAAGACCAATCATTATTGCCCTCAATGACAAGCCCTCATCACAGATCACTCCCCCCCCCCCAAAAAAAAATCACTGGTCACTATTGTTCCCTATGACCAACCGCTGATCAACAGTGTTTCTTGTACTTTGACAGCTGTTGCTCCCAGTGTCTAATCACTGATACCAGTGTCTCTAAAGACCATTCATCACTACTGCACCCAATGACCGATAACTGACCATCATTACTCCCTATGACCAGTGGCTGATCACCTTTATTTCCAACAACTAATCACTGTCACCGCTGGCTCCAATGACCCCAATGACCAATCACTGATGACCACTGATCCCAACTAATCACCAATTTTCACTAACGGAATTTAATAACTGCCCTTAGATATCAGTTCGGAAACAGTTTTTTTTAGTTCTTATCCAATAACAGTGAAATGCTTGTGTAATTCCACACATGGAAATGAAGCTGAAACAATGGTGGAGTATTGCCCAGAAACACAGCAGCACGGAGCTTCTTTAAATCCTTGTCCACCGTGTTAACATTTTAAGATGTTTTATGGGATGTTTAGCGTGTTTTTGATGCCTCTTACCCCCGGCGCTGCAGGGAAGCTGGACTGAGGGAGGCCTGCCAGACCCAGTTTGCTCTGAATGGCCGTGGCTGACACGATCTGAGCAGACGACATGGCTGCCATGCTCTGGAGCGCTTTGTCCTTCACACTTTGATCCTACAGCAGCATAGGAAAAAGGCTTCAGCCAGACCAAGCAAGCGTGTGTGTGTGCATGCATGTGTGTGTGTGTGTGTGTGTGTGTGTGTGTGAGTACATGTAATGCCGTGAGGGATGCAGCAGAAACAGCTATCGACAGAACACACACGCCGCTTGCAGAGACAGGAAAGGGAGCGGGCATGCGTTCAATTCACCAGAGGGCCAACTCAGCACAATTTCATACTGTTCCCAATAACATCTCTGCTCTGTCTCCAAAAATACAACCCGTGAAGGATTTATATATGAATAAAGACAGTTCTAGTCGTGTTGGAGGATCACTGCACTGAGTAATACAGAACAGATCTGAACCGCTGAAATGGATTTCAAATGCGGAGAAAAGAAAAACCCAGCCGTGCTCAGACAGAGGCATGCACCCTGAACCATTACAGAGAGAAAATCCAGCCATTCATGCGTTCCTCTTTATTCAGCTGTAAATGCCTGACGGCGGATGGTTAAGGCCAGAGGTACTTTAGTCCATTATCGGTGAAACTGAGTGCAGCCTGGTGTGTTATACAGACATTAAAGCAGAGCGCAGACAGCTGGAGCACATCACGGCCATCACGAGAAAACCAAAACTCACTTTTTTTTATTACATTTTTTTTTTTTTTAAACAAAAGGTAGGTACTACAGTATTGCTGTTTTTCCTTTATAATCCTACAGTCAGAGCATTTCTCACAGGAAATCCGTTATACTTTAATTCCTGATAATAATGAATAAAAAAATAAAGCAGGATTATTAGAAAGTAATCACAAACAGGATGCTGTGACGTGGAGTTGGGTCATGTTTATTGCGTCACTGTCTGGGACTGGTACTGGACTCGGCATCACTAATATGTGGAACAACTGCAGCAACAGCAATATGTACAGTATATATACATTAATATTTAATTAATTTTAATAAAATTATATTTAATTTATATTATTTAAATAATTAATTAATTAATTTGTGAACAATATTTTGCAAACTGGTGTTAAAAATTCTACCATCAGAGTTAAGCCCCGCCCACTTCACATCATTATGCTGCAGTTGCCTTGTGTCTGATGTGGAGCGGCAAAGTTTTTTTTTTTTTTTTTTTTTTTACTATGTTCAAGGTCCAAAGTGGTGAATGAGACGCCTACGTGCTCAGCTTTCCTTCAATCCAGTGAGCTCGACCGTTCATTTGATTAGATTTAAATTTTTGCGCCTTTGTGATTTTCGATTTGATTCACTAGCACTAATGTTTATTGCCTGATTTTTTCTCACCTTACAGGTTTTGAAGCATTAAAATCTACTAGACGTAATAAGAAGTAATAAACACTGAAATGCTGTGTTGTTGATGGTTTAAATGTCATGCCCCGTATAGAACGATACACTTTTTTCTTTTTCCGCCCACCAGTCATTTGCTCCAACCTCCAGTCCAGTAGGTGGCGACATTGCACCAACTGCTCAAAAACCGAGAAGAAGAAGAAGAAGAGGAAGTGTTAATCTCACAAAACGAGTCTATTGTACAAGTACTTTATAGAAGAGTCGATCATTTTGTGGTATATTTTCAATTTTGAACAGTTTAAAGGTTTTGAGTTTACCTAAATAATTGTACAAGTGTGAAACTGATTCAGAATTGAAAATTGTTCCGGCAATTCAATGCATCAAATTGACCACAAAACCCATTGATAAAACCTCAAAATCTATTTAGTCGCATAGCTCAAGTCAGTGTCATAGATTAATCGCTAAAAAAGATCACTTCATTCTGTATACACGGTCGTGAGGGGCTTGGAGCCTATCCCCGGAGCATGTTCACCCTGGATGGGATGCCAATCAATCGCAGGTCACTCACACACATTACGGGCAATTTGGGAACACCAATTAGCCCAATCTGCATGTCTATGGACTGTGGGAGGAAACCGGAGTACCCGGAAGAGAAACCCATCAAGCACGGGAAGAGCATGCAAACTCCATGCACACAGACCCGAGGAGGGAATTGAACCCGGACCCTGGTGGTGTATGGCGACACTAAGCCACTGTGCCCCGTTTATGTATGTTGATTGATCTAAAACAAAGGTAGCATATGCCAAGTGAATTAAGAGGCGAAAGTGTTTACTGCTAAGAGCGGAGCACAACAGGGGACGGATAAATACTCAGCAAATTAGTGATCTGAACACAAACACACTGACGTCAAAATCGAGACTAGTTTAAAAAGAGGAGTCAATCTTCTGATCTTTCTCCTAGGAGAATCTCTGTATCGTCACGTTCTACACCATGCGTTAGTGTCTGTTTATGTCGCGTCCCGGCATTCAATATGGTGGAAATGTGGATTTCAGTCAATGTCTTTTTCACTGAATCTGGAAGGACAAAACGCTTTGTGATAGCCAGTAATTAAGAAACACAACACACAGATTAATGAACACAATTGTGTTCATTCTGCTACCATGAAATGTCATTAAACAACAACATGCCTTTTTTTTTTTTTTTTTAACTGCACTCAGTCATGTCAGAAGATTATTATAGAAACTCTCTCGCGTTCACAGCAGCTGAAATCCTGCTCGGGCCGCGTTGACGCAAAACGAAAGAACTGAAAAGGAACTGATCAGCGAACATGCGGCTTTCAGAGCGCGTTAAAATACTGACTATTAAAAAGCTGATTAATATCACGCAGTTAGATTGTGTTGGACAGTTTGCAGATGATGTAATGACAAAGCGTCAGTAAGATACACCGAGTCTAACGGCTCCGATCACTGATCAGTTAATGTGTTAACCAGGGCATCTATTACAGGAATCTATTAGCAGCAATAAACGACATCATCAGTGTTGCATTAGTGTTATTTAAAGCTGCAGGTCGTGCTGTATAGAAGTGTTTCTCGACCAGTCATAGTTATATTATACCTGAAAAACACTCTTTTAATAATAATAAATAAAAAAAATCTTATGATCACAATCGTAAAATCTTATGTCTGCTTACTCAAATCTATTCTTAA
>CM059214.1:31280515-31423015 GCA_030347435.1 Clarias fuscus | reverse complement strand
CACACACACACACACACACACACACACACACAGTGTACACATAACGTCACAATTCATGTGTGGCCTGCACTCAGATCAAAGGGCCACCCAATGGCCGGCTGTAAGCATGCTTACTACTGCATAATTCATTCTTTTCAGACGCTTGAAAACAGCCTCAGCTGGACTTGGCTCGACCGCGGAATAACTTACACACACACACACACACAGAGAGAGAGAGAGAGAGAGAATGAGACGAGAACAAGAGAAAGAAGGTGAGAAGAGAGGGTGAGCTGGAAGTACAGACGAGAGACAGAGAGAGAGAGAGAGAGAGAGAGAGAGAGAGAGGAGTTGACAGAGTGCCGTGTTCACGAGAGAAAAGAAAAAGGCCAAACTCACATCATCAGCTCCTCAATCGCATCAGTGACTCGACGCGTAGAGAAAGTGTTTCAGCACGCAAACTTTACTTTGGTTCCAAAAAAAAAAAAAAAAAAAAAAAAACCCACACACCCTTCATGTGGTTACGTTTTTGAACAAATACTGTAGAAGTTTTCTGATGTTTCTCCACATCGCGTGCATCTTAATCCCACCCAAGCTCCAACATCTCTCAAACATCTTTTTTTTTTTTTTTTTAACCTTAAAATCTTTTTTACATTCCGGTATAATTCTAATACAAACCCATTACAGGAAAATGAAAAAAAAAAAAACAAGCCAGCATTCAGATGATTAGCCGCACGGTTACCCGGTAGCTTTTATTCAAATACTCTTATCAGCTTTTAAATGTAGCTTGAGGTTATTTACTGTCACTTCTAAACATGATAAGGACACTTCATTCAAAAACAAGTCAAGTTTCCTTCCGATAGAAAAGCCTAAAACTAAAGATCAGCAAAAAGAAACAGCAATCAGATACAACAATCACTTAAAGGTCGTATATATATTTGATCATTTCTTTAATCCAGGTCTCTGAGCTCCTCCAAAGCATGAAATCAGGAGCTCAGCAACAAGCCAGGGGAGGAGCTCTACTTGTATGAGGTCACAGGAGATCCAGATAAATGCATAAAGGTTTTTTTTTGCACAATATGTGCCTTTAAAAATAAAATGCATGGGTACGTTTTTTAAAAATCAATTTATGACTATATTTAATTCAATCCATGAATTCTTTGCTAGTGTCCTTCATGGCCGACCCATAAAAGTACTACGCAGGACTATAAAAGAGTTATTAATCATAATCTGTGATAATACGTGTGCTTTGGGACTAAAATTAGGAGCTAAGAAAACCACTTGAACGTCTCATCATGCATAGTGTCCACTGTACGAGCCTCTGGAGACAGTGTAATGATCTGGGGTCGCTTCAGTCACTCAGGTCGAGACTCTGCAACGTTATGTAGCAATAAAATGAGGTCAGCTGACCACCTGAATGTACTGAATGACCAGGTTATCACGTCTATGGCGCTTTACTTCCCTGATGACGCGGTGTATATACAGTAGGTACGTTACTGCTTGCTGGGGCACCTTGTGCACATTTTCATTCCCACCTTTATATACATGTATGTCTGTCTGTAAGTCCGTCCGTCCGTCTGTCTGTAAGCCCGCAAGTCTGTCTGTAAGCCCGTAAGTCCGTCTGTAAGCCCGTAAATCAGTCTGTAAGCCCGTAAATCCGTCTGTAAGCCCGTAAATCCGTCTGTAAGCCCGTAAGTCCGTCTGTAAGCCCGTAAATCCGTCTGTAAGCCCGTAAGTCCGTCTGTCTGTCTGTCTGTAAGCCCGTCCGTCTGTCTGTAAGTCCATCTGTCTGTCTGCAAGTCCGTCCATCTGTCTCTAAGTCCGTCTGTGTCTGCAAGTCTGTCTGTCGTTCAGTCCGTCTGTCTGCCTATCTGTCCGTCAGTCAGTCAGGCCGTCCGTCTGCAAGTCTGTCTGTCGTTCAGTCCGTCTGTCAGCATGTCTGTCTGTCCGTCAGTCCGTCCGTCCGTCCATCTGTCTGCAAGTCTGTCTGTCAGCCTGCCTGTCTATCTATCAGATTGTGATAGAGTGGTTCTGGGAGGATGAGGAATCATTTTCACACATAAACTGACCACCACAGTGTGTACCGCTTTTTTTCTTTTCTTTTTTGAGACAGGCTGTGTATGATTTTTTTTTTTCTTCCTCAAACAGATTGAAAACTTCAGATATACAACAAGACAAATAAATTAAACAAATGCCCCCCTTTGAAAGGAAATGTAGAGCTGCGGTGTATGAGACTCATACACTACGGGTAAATATTATGACAAGAAACACTGGGTTTAAAAACCATAAGTGTGTTACAGTGATATGTTTACACTCCGTAAATAACGGTCAGAGATTTCGGAGCGATTATTATAAATTTGTTCCCCCCACACCAGCGTCACATCCAGACAGAGGAGTTGGGCGAGTTACTGGAACCTGCCGAGGGTCGAGATGACTCAGGAACCTGATGCGATGCCAAACTCGTACTAAGCGCTTCACACATCTGGATGCAAGAAACCGAGGCGCTCGGGAGTTCCACAGAAACGAGAGCGAACGAGAGCGTGGTGAAACATGGGACTTGGCAGACGCGCTCATCAAATGCAGACTGACTTACATTTATCTCCTTATAACTTGTACGTCTGAGTGGTTGATGGTTGAGGGTCATGCTCAAGAGCACCTTGGTGATGCCGGAGTTTGAACCTCATTCCAGTGTCTTAACCACTGAGCGACCCTCTCGCCCTGAAAGTGCACAGTGAAAGAAGAAAAAGCCACAGGTCGAGACCGTGAAGGTTAAAGGAGGTCATCAGGAGGTCAAGCTAACGCTGATCAGAGCCTCAGGCTGACCCCGAATGACCCGCTCCTCACGCACGCAGTAACAGCCTGGAGCTTGTACAACTTCATTCGCACAAGGAACGTCTTCAACGGAATACATTTTTGCTTAACCTTTGCACAGAAATGGATTTCAATTCTCTGAGCAACTTTTCCTCTTTTATGTGTAGCATTTTTTTTTTTTTTTTTTTTAGACGTATCAAAACGCATCGAAAGACCATTGATGGAAAAACAGTTCATTTTACTGTGCGCTTTAAACTGTTGTCTGGAAACAACAAAATTTCATTATTTCCTTTCTTTATTTAATTTTTGTTCTTTTTTTTTTGTTTTTTTTATGTAGATAAACAGCAAAACAGAGTATCATGGTCCTTTCATCAGCCCCGTTTACACGGACAATATTTCTTCAATCTGATCAAAATCATTCTGATGAGAGATTCCAACTTAGTTGTTTACATGGACGCTGATCTAACACGATGTGTGTTTACATACTCGAAGCTTTTAATCAGAATAAACTTCCCTTTTTTGGGGGTGGGGGGGGGGGGGTGGGGGGGGCATGAGCAAAGTGGTTCTATCTGCTGGAAATACAGTAAAGGAAGCAGATTTAATTCTCCAACTTTGAGCTTCTCATCTTTTCAACAACAACAACAAAAAATAAATATAGTTGCAAGCAACGATGACGGGCCCAAGCACGGGCGCGACCCCCCCCACCCCGGGCGCACCACACAACCTGTGTGTTATTCGAGTGTGTCAAAACCTCGAAAAAGTCATCGGCACCCGGTTGCACCGCAGAACTTGCACACAGAACGTCACACACTATACTGGGCTAATATCAGTTTGGGCCCTAAATATTTGTGTGTGTGTGTGTGTGTGTGTGTGTGTGTGTGTGTGTGTGTGTGTGTGTGTGTGTGTGTGTGTGTGAGACAAGTGAATGTGTCAGTCTATGTCTGATTAGTAAATGTGTTTGTGACGATTTTGTGTGTGTGTGTGTGTGTGTGTGTGTGAGACAGAGATGTGAGTGTGTGAGTGTTATAATTTGTGATGTTATAATGTGTGTGTATGTAGGTGTGCATGTGTGCTTGTGTTTGTGCGTGTTTGGGTATATGGAATGTGTGTGTGTGTGTTTGTGTGTATGGTGTGTGAGTCTGTGTCTTAACATTAGTGATGTGTGTTATTAATAATTTTTCAGGGTAAGTTTAAGGATGTTCCTGAATGTGATGTCACTGTCCGTGTCACTGAATATAATGAGTGTGTGTGTGTGTGTGTGTGTGTGTGTGTCGTGAGAGATGTGCAGGACCCTCTTGTTTTCCTAAGTATTATTCTTTTTTAATTTTTTTTTATGTAGTGTGTTGACATTAGTGATGTGTGTGTTATTAATCATTTTTCGTTGTGTAAGTTTAAGACATTAGCACGGCTGAGAATTTGAGATATCAAAACTGATTTGCAATTAAAAACTCACCCACACACTATAGGTGCGCAGGAGCCTCTTGTTTTCCTAAGGATTTTTTTTTTTTAAATGATATATTGATTTTTATTTAGTCTGGTAACATTAGTGACGTGTGCTTGTGATGTGTGTGTGTGTGTGTGTGTGTGTGCGCGCATGTAGGATGGTTAGTGTGTTCATATTGTGTATGTGTGGGTATGTGTGTATGAGCGATGTGTAGAGTGTGTGTGTGTGGGTGTGTGTGTGTGGGTGTGGGTGTGTGTGTGTGTGTTTAGAATGTGTGGTCTGGTGTGTATATCGCCGCCCTTGTCTACCAGACTCAATGTTGTACAGTGGGCAATTTAAATGTTTGTATTGTTTATTTTTTATGATTTCTGCATATGTTTAAATAGTAAAGATGAAGCCATAGTTCAGTTCCGAGAGCCTGTTCATAAGTCCAATTTGTTCATAAGTCCAACAGACATTGTCAAGTTACTAAGATACTAACACAACTGGCTAAACACAGTATAAAACTTGTACTTGTTCTTTAGAATCATGTCGATTCATTTTAAAAGAAGAGTCATCTTTTCACCACGTTCCATTCTCTCAATTATTTGGACTTTTCCCTTCATCTTTATTGCTTGGCGCTTCTTGGCGCTAGCAGCTTCATCTGCGCTGCTTTTTCTCTTGCATCCGGACGTCCTGGGATTGTACTGCACTAGCAGAGGATGCAACGCTGCACGCACGTGACAATGTGGTCATGTGATCTAACTTCTACGATAGAACATGTACAAAAGTATGTTTGTATCTTCAAAAGTTGGAATGTTTGGTTTTGAATTTTACCGTATTCACCTACTGAACTGATCATCAAGCGTTAACACACACACACACACACACACACACACACACACACACACACACACACACACATCCCTGATTAAAGTGTTTAAATTATGCATTTTTATTCCGATTAGCCTATTATTAATCCCATTATTATTAGAATATTAGGTTCCATGTGTTGGGTGTAACGCTAAAACAACATGCATGAGGAATCACAAAGGAGTTTGAATTTTCAAATCGTTTGTATTTTCAAATCGTGCGGCTTTAACCAGATTTACGTTTTACGATCAGAAAGACCCTGGCTCGGGGACACACTGATAACATCTACCTGTTGATGAGCCGTGCAAACGATCCCGCGCGCGAGAGAAAGTCTGAAATGCCACATGGTTTTTAAAAGTAAAGGTCACGATCTAAAAGCAGATGGTGGAGTGAACAATCGCCCTGCGAACATCTCCACTCCCACTGCAGGTGTTTCCCTCCGAGCGGGACTGAGGGGCGCGGACTGTTTTCCCCCTGCCAGATAAAGCCCTTTTACACACACACACACACACACACACACACACACACACACACTCTTGCATCTGATTAGTGCTAAGCAGCTGTCCTTTGTGAGTGCTGGAGCCAGTAACACGATGACTCCCCTCCGTCCGCCGGCCACCATAATCAGCCAGATGGCACGAAAGCGTGACGGAAACGTCCTCGGTGATCCAGAGAAATCCAAAAATCCTACAATCTTTGAACCATTAAAGAAATATAGTATTTTCCAGAGCTACCATCTAATGTCTGATCCTGCGCTCTGACCCCAGGCTTTCACTGTGCAGTAATGTACAGTACATCTGACGAATAAAGGCTGATCTTTAGAACTTCATATCCGGACATAACGTTAAACACCAGGAAGAAACGGCCCACACTAAGACACTCAACGAAATGATGGGCTGTTTGGACTTCACGCCTCCACACTAAAGAGTATTTGTTCCTAAATGAACTGCGCAAAATAACAAATCATCAATCAAGCTCGTTATGGTGAGGAGGCGGAGACTAATTTTAATATTCATAAATCCATCTATCTAGGAACCACAACCAGTAAAACACCAGTTTCCTCTACAATACATGTAATTTTCCTCTAATTTAATCTTATTTAAATTTTATATCTATATTTATATTCAATCCTTATTTAAATCTGCTCAGGCAGCGTCACAGGAAGGATTAACGCACTCCTGGAAAAGCGCTATCCACCAACTTCTACATAAAGAGACCACCGAGGCACACGACTGGCTGGTGGTGTGCTTGACAGGGGGGGGAGAGCGTACAGTAGGTCCCTTCCACAAGTTTACTTGTTTGATGACTGTAGCAGTGCCGGGATTCGAACCTGTCAAGGCTGCTTTAATTGTTATTATAGTTGTTCAAAGGTTAATAAAAAGTTTTAACGGTGCGGGTTCGATTCCTGCCTTCAGGTCTGTGCGTGCATGTTCTCCCCGTGCTTGGCGGGTTTCCTCCGGGTTCTCCGGGTTTCCTCCCACAATCCAAAGACATGCAGATGAGACTAACCGGCATTTCCAAGTTGCCCGTAGTGTGCGAGTGTGCGCGTGCCATGTGGTTGATCGGCACCCTGTCCGAGTGAGTGCGAGCCTGTGAGGAACCATAATCTAACATGACACATCTCACTCTCTCTCACTAACATGCTGATGTAGTCTGGAGAGAATGAGAGTTCAACACCCCCTGCCTCAGAGAGAAACAGAAAAAAAAAAAAAAAAAGAAAGAAAAAAAACCCTCTAATGCATCGAATGTGAAAAACAAACAACAACAAAAAAAAAACCTTGTTTGGTTTCCTGGAAATTTGATTAAACAGTAGCTCAGACAATGTGATAATCTACAGCCAGATAGCTGATAGCTGAAATAATATATAACCACCCACTTAGGGGACAACCCGCTCATTAACTGTTCTCCTTATCTAAAAAAAAAAAAATTTTTTAAATAAAAGTGATGAAGTTGCATTATGAGGAAATTTCTATGAGTCACCACATGGCGATATCAACTTCACCATGCAGGAAAGTCCACGCATGGTCAGTCAGGTTCTTGAACAAGAGTGATTAGGCTCACTTCCTGTGCGTCTGTGTGTGTGTGTGTGTCCTTAAATGGCACTCTCGGTGGAAAGATCACACCAGCACACGCTGGAAAACCCGGGGACGTCTCTCCGCGGCGGTACGGCTGTAAAGCTTCTAAAACGAGAGCGACCAAACGGGGTTTTAATGAAAGACTGAGGGGAGGATATTACAAGACGCTAGGGCACGAACACTACTTAGAAAGGAGGGCATTAAACCTAAAAGCCCCTGGTATCAAGAGCTAAGTGAACCGCAAAAAGTGCTAAGGTTAAAAAAAAGATACGATGCTGTCTAAAAAAAAAAAAAAAAGGTTATTGGGGTGCGTCCTCCATCTTTTATGTCTCTGTCTGGAGGGAAAGGTGAAGTGAATCTGGATCCTGAGCAGAGAAAACGCTTTGTGTGTGTGTGTGTGTGTGTGTGTATGTGTGTGTGTGTGTGTGTCCTGTTATTGGACCACCATGTCTGAAATGAAAGACAACAGGGTTGTTAAATGGAATTGAGGACAAACTGAGAGTCGGCCGTTTGCGAGTCATCGACACGTAATAAAGACAAAGAAGTTTCAGATATTAGTTTCGGGTTCGGTCAGCAGCCGGTACGCAGACGTCCACATCCAGCTGCTGGTGGGCGTGAAGAGGAGGGGAGCCGTGTCGCGTCTGATCACCCCGGCCTCCTGTTATTACTGTACTGCTTGAACAGATCCACAGATAGACGCGTGCTTAGGAAAGTCGGCGGTTGTCTTGCAACACTCGCACTTCCAACAAACAATTAAACAACAACAACAACAACAACAACAACAACAACACACTTCTGTTAAATCAATCTATAAAATCCTCAGTGCTGATTTCTTCTTCAGTGTCAGCATTACTGAGCAGGACTGAGAAAGATGTAGCACAACCCACGAGAAATCACTCTGGTCCCTACCGGAGACAAAGCTGTAAAGTCGACTTTTTACGGAGATTTTCACACGGTCAAAATCGAGAGTCGCGATCGTACCGTGCGATTTTCAGGGACGGGATCACCAGGGGACACCCGATACGATACCACGTTGTGTCGATCCGATCTGTATTACGATTTTAAAAGTGTCACGATATTATAAACATGGATGCCAATGTTTAAACAGTTTAGACAGCACCACCTGTAGGATCATAGAGGAATGGCAGCATTTCACCACCTTAAATGCAAACATATAAATTAAAGATTCATTTAAGATTATTTTACTTCGATTTTAAGAATAAAAGATTTAATGTAAGTATTGGCACACAAAACAGTCATGGCTGAATAAAATTACTAGTGATTTTATTGCTCCAACAGGAGAACAGCATGTGGTAACGCAAAGCTCCTGAGACAGTCACAGAACATAAAGATGCTAATGCAAACCAAACATGCTAGAACGTCTCAAAATATCTTTTTTTTCAAAAATATATTTTTCACTCTGAAAAAGTTTCCTACAATGTTAACAGATGCTAGTAAAGTTCTTTAATTGAAAGGTTGTTACTAGAGGATTGTCGCTGTCCCGCTATTACCTGGTACTGAATTCAGCCAAAATTAAACTTTTAAACGGTTTTAAACTTGTACATAATTATAGTGATTTTGTAACACAGAAATTTCAAGAATTTTGAAAGAATTGTTACATCATTAATTTCATTATTTTATTGCTTAAACTGAATTCATTATTCACACTATTTAGTTCTATAATTGTAAGAAATATTGTAAGTAAAAAAAAAATTCACAAAAAAAAAAAGAATTTAATTTAGCGCTTCTGAAGTTTGATTTCTCGGAAAACCGAATAGAAGTAATAATTAAAAAAATATACTATATAGTATTTTTTAAAAATTATTACTTCTATTCGGTTTTCCGAGAAATCAAACTTAAAGATATATATATATATTTTTTTTTATCTTTGTGGTTAAATTTTGTATTTAAATTATAAAAATATAAAATATATATTTATATAAATATAAATAAATATAAATAAATTTATTTGTATCGACAATAAATCAACAGTATCTAGCTTATCGACAAAAAAGATATTAATACATCCATGATATTTCTGAATTTATCACAAAAACAATATAAAATATAAAATATAAAAAAATTAATAAATGAATAAAATAAAAGAATATTAAAATAAAAAGACACCAGAGAGTATGAACAAACCCAGCACTCTATAAGTCCTTCCTCCATAAGAAACCTGACATTTACAGGACATCCAGATTCATAGAATATCTCCTGGAGAGTTTTTTTTTTTTTAAAGAAAAAGAAAAAAAGAATCACAAAAAAAAAAAAAAAAAAAAAACCCTCTCACCTCCAACCTGACCCCATTTTCTATAACACAAAAGCATCAAAAGCCCGGCATATATAAGAACACAAACATATTGAATATACATAGGATTTGTAGTGATGGCTTCGGAGGCCTTTGTGAAAAGTGAAGACTTCTTCAACTTTAGAGAAACGGCGGTCTCCGGGGCACAATGCGGCGCTCATCAAAAAGCAATTCAGCACGCATTCTAGAAAGCACTTTCTCCCATTCTGTCCTGCCCAGTGAGACTCCCGCTTTAATTCAGCACTTCAAAAAGAAGAAGGGAAAAAGGACCTAGTGCATTTTCCCTGCCAGAGGAAAATAACTTAATCTTAAAATGCTCTATTTACCCTGTCTTCACAAAGCGTACATAAATCCACGTCTGTTATACAGCATACATAAAAGTCCGTTATTTCTGCGACTTTATATTTAGAACGGAAAGAAAGTCATTCTGTATTGAAAAAAATCTATAATAAATAAATCATACCCGGCCTGACCCAAAAAAAAAAAAAAAATCACTATACGAGTTTAAATAAGTGGATACTTTTAATTGGATAATTATTTCTGTGATGAACAAGTTTCAGCTGCAACAATCCTTTTAAGCCGAACTGATACACTGATCACATCAGAATTCGCATCCCAACGGTGACGGAAATGATATTGCTGTGTTTCTGATCAGCCAAAGACAACAACTAAGGAGAGCATTGATACCGTATGACTGAACTTGAGTTAGGAACTGATCGATGCACGATTAAACCCTAGTGCTGAAGAATAAGTGACAGTGGCAGAACAGAATACCATAAAAACATAAATCTATGTTTAATAGTTTAAAAAAAGGGGCCATGTTTAATAGTGAACGTAACAACATTCCCAGACACACACACACACACACACACACACAATGTGGTAAGAAATCACAGAACTGGGACTAAACACCTGTGTGTCCATAAGAAAACCACTTGTTAGTGAAACTGATCAGAAAAAAAAAAAATGCTCCAGTTTGTTAGGGATCATGAAGATTAGACTTTGGAGCGATAGAAAAAAAAGAAGAAGAAAAAAAAAGCCATATGATCTGATGAGTCCAGATTGAGCCTATACCAGAGTGATGGGCGCGGCAGGGTGAGGAGGGACGCGTATGAAGTGTCCACTGTACAAGCCTATGATGTACATCATCTTTTTCTTTTTTGGCCAGGTAGTTTGCTCATCAAATGCAGAGTCCACTCAGACATATAGTAAGATAATGGTCAGGAATATGCTTTTTTTTTTTTTTAAGATGGGAAAGCGCAATATAAAACCATTCCACAAACCTTTAGACATACCGTACAGTTGTGTTTAAAAACCCCCGAGGACAGATTTTTGCTTTCTAGTGACTTAAAAGCAAATGAACATATGGGTTAACTAATGAGTTCAGGATTTGTCTATGCGTCATCGCTCGGTTAAAGGCTTCGTCTATCCATTCGAGACAATCAGCCAAAACTCCCTTCTCGTCCACGTCCTGTGTGAACCTGCTCACCCTCAAGTCCGGTCCTAACCAGGTTCAACACAATGTTGCTTGAGGTTATCGTTCTCTCGCATGATTCAGAAAGTTATGCTGACACACACACACACACACCTTCACAGCCACACTGTCCCAATTTCTCACGACAACAAATGACAGATGTGCTCAAAATATGTCTTGCTCATCGATTCGAAGATGCTCCGGTCTGCGAGATGTAACAGTAAATTTGATGGAACTCTGCGGCTCGCAGAAACGACGTGTCGCTCACGTTCTGAGGTGAAACATCGCTCACCTCTGACCTCAGGGACTCTTATCCATACATTTAGAATTGATCACCCAGATTGCGACCGAGGCTTAGGGCACCTTCACGCGAAGCATGATTGATTTGTATCAACTGAAACAACTGCATAACCCTCCCAACCCACCCCCCACCCCGCTGGCCAGTGTTCTTCTTCTTATTACTATTATTATTATTGTTATTATTCTCCGTACTCGGGTGCACTTGCGTGTTTTCCCCGGGTGGCAGTATAACAACAGTTGGTTTGCGAGCTGCTATTAAACACAAAGAGTAAAAGAAAACGAGAAAGTCAATGTCTTCATGCTATAACTAATATGATTGATATTCCTGAAAAAATGCCAAGGGCAGTGCTCTCGCGTGCCTTCCTGCTTCATCTGCTATGGCTATGTAGGTCAGAGGAAGAGATCAGTGCCTGTTACTGTACGTGCACACACAGATTTCAGAGCTGATAGACGCCACTGATGACATCTGCTTTCAGGTGCGACTCGCTTCCTTATCTGATTCGATTCCCCCTGATTGAAATGAACCAGACAAGGGTTTAGGGTCAAGTGTTCTCAGAAATGTTCTCAGAAACTCCCTAATGTGAGTATTTCATAGGATCAGGTCAAAACATCTGGATTAACATTAAAAAAAAAAAAAAAAAAAAAAAAAAAAAAAATTTTAAACACACCCTTTCTTCTTTAACACACCCTGTCCTGGATTTCATTTCTTTGTGATTATTTAAAAATAAAAAAATAAATTAAAAAAAAAGGTTTGGTGTCATGACTCATTTCCGTCCTTCCGAAGGTATAACAGGAATAAAACGGCACTTTTGGGCAAGGATTGTTCAAATCAAAGCAGGACTTTTGATTGCGGAGAATAATGGACCTCCCTTTACTTCTCGATATGATCCCCTGCTACGCTAATGCACTTATCCCAGTGTACTGTATTAGTAGTTCATGATCAGTCAGCCTGCTTCATGTCCGAGAGCCTGGCCTCCTAGGAACTCCTTTAACGGCCCAAACATGGTGAGAGGACTTGGAGTGAGGTCAGGACTGAACGGGGGGTGCGGCAATTCACTCACAGTGCGAGTGATTGATTTGAAGGTTTTTAAAGATCAGCCGTTCCACTCGCTGAATGTTCCCGGGAACGACTGCAGTAAGTGCATGGACATCCGGCTCAGTTTAAAATGCAATGTTTAGATGTTTTATAATGCAGCTATGAGTCTCATCGGCGTATCGCGCTTCTGCACGTTTTCTGTAAATGTCAATCAGTTTTACACCTTCATTCAGCAGACATTTCATCACAGGCTAGGCTAGGCTAGGTCAGGCTAGGTTTGTATAAGCGAACGCATGTTTCTTTGCTATGACTTCAATATGACTATTGCCTGATCATTGACTAAAATCTCCATCATGCTTCAGTTCCACCCAATAAAACTGAACACAGAGTGGAGCTGATGCCCGACCAGCATTCTGCGAGACTTTTTTTTTTTTTTCGCGGCCCGGTCGAGGCTCCGTTGAGGGCGGTTCAGTTCTTGATTGGAAGATTAAATCAGGCTTTTATCGGCCTCAGTAGGAGACTGTCAAATCTAATTAAAGCATGTGCTCTCTCTGCCCGGGTTAATCGCTCAGGAAAACAAGACAGCGCTAGTTTCCGATAGTAAATTCGACAAAAAGAAACGCGCTCGTCCCCCGACGTGGGCGGAAAAATCCTCTTGACGCGTGTTCCCGACTCGAGGACAAAAGACTGCATGCAGGTTACAGGAATGGAGGAAAGCAGCAGGCAGGGCACGAAATGAGGAGAAAAGAAACAAGAAAGAAAGAATGAACACTTTGTCTCTGCATCTGTGAGTGAAGTTCGCGGTTAGCTAAGGTTACAGGCTGTGGTGCTCCGGAGCTGGCACGACTCTGGGTCTGACTCCAGTATCAGGTACACACGGAGAGATAAGCTCGACCCCTCAGGTACGCGGTGTGATAAGCATCATTACAGCAGGGTATGATGGGAAAAAAAACAACCAACAACAACAACAAAAAAACTCTACACATTGTTTTGAAGTGAGAGCCAGTTGCTATAGCGATGGTGGCTAATTATGCGAACTGGAAGGAAGGGCACTCATGAGCTTGAGCTCCACTGTAGAGGAGCACAAACACAAACCCGGGCCTTCGCCCAAGACCCAGCGCTAAAGGGAACTTGGATATCCCCAGATTAAGATAAGGAGTCTTTATATTAAAAAAAAAAATAATAATAATAATTTTTTTAATTAAAATTGAAAAGCTGTACATTTTGGAGACTTCATCATCAGAAACAAAAAAACGTTCATGATTTTCTCAGGCTTTCATCGTCCAACTCCACTCTTTCGGATGTGTTTCTCAGTTCAGAAACACATGCTTCAACTTACAGACGCCTTGATAATTAGCAGACGTCTCGAAAGCGGATGTGTTGGAAGATGAAAAACACAACTTCTCAAAGCCGTGAGTCCCCGGGATATAAACTGTGAACTGCTGTCTTACACTGCAGCTGTTTTCTGCACTCGGATGGAATATTTTAAACACGCGTAAAAAAAAAAAAAAGGAAGGGAAAAAAAGTTACCTGTAACATAAAATAAACAGTTCTTGTAGTTCTTAGTTTGAATCAGAGATCTAAACAGGGCTGGAGTCGAACCTCTCTGATCACTGGTCTGTAGCTCAAGCACTCTCTCACACACACACAGACACACACAAACACACGCTCTCGCGCACACACTCGCACACTCATTTACGCTCTCGCTCTCACTTATGCGCACTCGCTTGTGGGTATGTCCCCAAATCTTTTAAATTAGCCGTTATTAAAACCGCTAATCAAGAAACCTTGACCCCTGTCAGCTTTCTAATTACAGGCCGATATCAAACCTTCCCTTTACCTCCAAGATTCTGGAAAAGGTAGTATCACAGTAGCTATGTTCACATCTACACAGAAATAGCATAAATGAACTGTATCAGTCAGGATTTAGGCCTCATCACAGCACAGAGGCAGCACTTGTTAAAGTAGTAAACGACCTCCTATGGGCCTCTGATCAGGGTTGCGTCACTATACTTGTTACTGGACCTCAGTGCAGCTTTTGACACCATTGATCACAGTATTCTCCTTCACAGATTAGAAAAGGTAGTAGGAATTAAGGGAACTGCCCTCTTGTGGCTCAGATCCTATTTGACTGATCGTTATCAGTTTGTAGATTTAGATGGTGACCATTCCTCATGTTCTCAAGTGGAGTTTGGTGTTCCACAGGGTTCAGTTTTAGGCCCACTGCGTTTTTCCCTTTACATGCTTCCTCTGGGCAACATAATTCGTAAACATGGTATTAGTTTTCATTGTTATGCTGATGACACACAATTATATGTCTCCGCAAAACCAGATGAGAAAAACCGGTTTGCTAAAATCGAGCAGTGTGTGCAGGACATAAGAGATTGGATGTTAATTAATTTTCTTCTGCTTAATCCTGATAAGACAGAAGTTCTGGTCATAGGACCACAAGTAGCTAGAAGTAAGCTTTCTGATCACACTGTGACTTTAGATGGCCTTTCTGTTCTATCTAGTGCAACAGTAAAAGACCTTGGTGTGATTATAGATTCCAGACTTTCGTTTGAAGCACATGTAGATAATATCACCAGGATAGCTTTCTTTCACCTTAGAAATATTGCCAAGATTAGAAACATATTGTCACTAAATGATAGTTCATGCTTTTATCACCTCTAGGTTGGACTATTGTAACGCCTTACTGTCTGGTTGTTCAGCTTCAGTTAGTACAGAATGGACGTAGAGTATTCTGGTGAACTGGTATGTTTAGATGCTGTCCTCCCCACTCTCATTGATCACTCAGGTTTGTTGACGGTGAGGTGATTGGTTGCTTTACATCTCAGGGAGCCCTCATGTCTGTGTTTCCTTCTAGCTCTACCTTTTAGTTACGCTGTTATAGTTAGTCCTGCCAGAGTCCCTGCTTGCACTTTGCACTAAATATACATTCACCTTATACATGTTGACTGTGACCATACCTAACTGCCATCTCTCCTTATTTTCTGTTCTCTCCTTTTTTGCTCTCTCTCTCTCTCCTTTTCCCTCTCCCTGTCTCTCTATCGAGCTATACATGTCGTCCTGAGCTGCCAGTGATCCAGACCCCTCTGCCCTATGGAGCCGTCTAACCCGTCCTGGAGTCCTGCTTCTGGTTGGAGATCTCGTCGCATGGATGCCCCGTGTGGTCTGCCTGGATTCGTGTGGTGGCTGGGGATGGTTTCCATGAAGACTGTCCTGTCATCGACTGATGCAGACAGCTGTTCCCTGGGGACCTGTGACTTCAGTTGTTCGATAGCTCAGGACTGGAATCTCCTACAGTCTACCTGAGCATCCAGAAACAAACTGGACTCCATTTAATTTTAAACACATCTCCTGTTACACTGAACTTCCAGTACACATTGTTATGCTGATCAATCCCTGCTATCCGTTATCACCCAGATGAGGATGGGTTCCCTGTTGAGTCTGGTTCCCCTCAAGGTTTCTTCCTATTACCATCTCAGGGAGTTTTTCCTTACCACCGTCGCCCTCGGCTTGCTCATCAGGGACAATCTTATCATTTTGATTCATACACATTCACATTGCATACAAACTTACTTCTTTTATTGTGTAAAGCTGCTTTGCGACAATGTCAACTGTTAAAAGCGCTATACAAATAAAATGGACTTGACTTGACTCTCACGCGCGCACACTCGCACGCACTTTTTTATTTTATAAAGTAAAAATACCTTACAAAACAATAATACTGACTCTACTACACTATCTATAGACACTCCAGACTCCATCATCCATCCTTCATCGAGTGCTGCATTTATCCCTCAAACACTACACAATCCTCAGGCCAGGTTTTGTTACGCATTTAATGTTGAGACTTTTTCCCACACTTAGTTTTTTATTTTCTATAGTCATTTGTCAACGGTTTAACTCGGACCAGGATGAAATCCAGATTTCCACAGAACTTTCAAGCCGAGTCAAGCCGAGGCTCTCTGTTCAGCCTTCCGCAGAGGAGTGTTCCGTAGAAGCGTGCAGCTTCTGACATCGCATTACACCGAGATAGAGAGAGAAAGAGAGAATTTTTTTTTAAAAAAAGGAAGAAAACAAATGAGGGAAGATATCACATATACATTAAATATATAGGACGCGTTCAAGTCAAACTGGGACTGAAATTTCTGATAAATTTTGCAGAAGAGACGCCACAGTCTGTGTGAACTGTACACGCACTCCCATTCACAAACACCACATGCACGTTACAGGAACTCGGCTGGGATTTATCGCCACATGGCCCTGTACAGTCCTGCCCTCACTCTGAGCCATTTCCACATGTTTGGGCCAACAGTAAAGGAGTTCCTGGGAGGCCAGGCGTTTCAGACGTGAACGAGACAAGCGGTCTGATTACGGCTCCGGCGTACCGAGAAGACCGTCCACCCTGGTGATGTCCAAGCACGAGTGAAACACTGGGATAAGTGCATTAGTGTATAGAGAAATATACCCGGCTTATTAGTGTGTCGAATCAAAAATCCCTGATTGACCCGAACGCACCTTGTAAACGTATACACGCAGGAACGCACGCACACGTACAGTACATGTATACAGTTGCGTGTGTGAGGAAAGAGATATCAGGGGTAATAGCAGCTTTCCCTCTTTCCATGACATCATTCGGGTGGGAGCTGAGGAGGAGAGAAGGAAGCGCAGCTGCTGCGAGTCGTACGACCATCTGCTCCTCCTCACTAATGGTTCACGCGCGCTTTACACAGCGCACACACACACACACACACACACACACACACCGTGACAGCACACGCTCCAAACACAGCGCTCACCGAGACACAGTCACGGCCACTCGAGAGCAGACGCAGGCATCGGCTCAGTGCTGATCTGGCATCAGGTTCCCTTTCATATGCTAAAGAATGCAGTTGTGTGGAAAAAGAAGGGATCTAATCTCCATCAGGAGTCCCACAGGGGGAGAGGGAGGGAGAGAGGGAGATGTGGGGCCTGGATGGACTTCCTCTGGTTTTTTTAACACACCACATCTCTCCCTTTTTCCCCCTCTCCTCCTCTTTTCCCTTTATGTCTTCCTTCTCTCCGTCTCTTGCTCTCTCTCTCTCTCTCTCTCTCCCTTCTTCCCTTCATTCTCACTCATCTGCACTCTCTTTGCTTCGATCTATCCCTCTTTCCCATCTTCGTCCACGCATCACTCACTCTCTGTTCATTCTTTCCCTCCCACGTTCCAGTTTTTCCGAGATCTCGCGAACAAATTTTTTTTTTTTTTCACCCAGATCCTGTTAGCCTTTTTTTTTTTTTTTTTCTTCCCGCCAACGTTTATTTTTTTCCACCCATGTCCCTTTAGGGGCTCAGTACGTGTCTGCATACTTCCCTTTAAATTCTATTTCATGTTTATATTTTCCATGTTTGTACAGCCATATCATGTATATATTTTTTTTTATACATTTTATATTTTGTTCTTATCTTCTATATTTTCTACAGCTAATGTTTTTCTATATTTTATTCTTGTTTTATTCCACAATTTATTTCTTATTGACAGTCCTGTTTTTTAAGGTCACAGGCGGTCGTATAAGCATTTCACTGAATATCGCACTGTGTATGAGACAAATCGAATTTGAGTTTGAATTTTGATTGGTTACTCCCGGTGCAGGAGGCGTGGTCTCTGTAGCCGTCAAAAAAAATATTTCCACATCGTCGAATTACATTGTAACATACTGAATCAAAATTGTTATTGACATCAAAGAACTGAATATTACGCGACATCAAATCGTCTAAAACACCGGAGCCATTTCTGTCATCACTTGCTTTTCTCTCTCTCTCTCTCTCTATCTCTCTCCCTCTTGCTCATCCCCTCTTTCCCTTAAATCCAACATGATGAAATGATCATCAGGTGCCTCGGCTCACCCGACTGGAGCTCCAGAACAGAAACCATCCCGATCGAGACTCACCGTACATCTTGCCTTCGTCAGAGAGGATGATCTTGCGGCGGCCGCAGGGCGGGTAGATGGCGAGCGCCTCCTGGAAGCTCTGCTCGATGTCGGGGCTCCACACGCCCTCGGCGTCGCTGTCGGTGGGCTTCTCGTTCGTGTCGCTCATCCTGTCCACATCCTCCCCTCCGCTCTCACTGCCGCTCCAGCTGCCTGCGTCCATCGAGGCGTCCGGGACCCGCAACCGAGTCTGGGAGACGACTGACACGCGACCCTGAGAGAAGAGCAGTATGCAATAAATTATCAAAGAAAAACGCTGCAACAAAACACGGATTTATCAATCAAAACAGCTATTTCATGAATTTTTTTTTTTTTTTTTTTTTTTAATGGAGTAATAATGCAAAAGCCAAGTGTGTGAGACAAAAGGAAAAAAGGAAGAAGCAGGATGCAGAGTCTGGGTTCATCGTAGTAAACGCTCTCGTAGTGTTTTTAGCTCTCAAGTACCGGAATGTAAAACTCTGATGTTATTAGCAAGTACTTTTTTTTTTTTTTTTTTTTTTTTACTTGGAGGTGCGAATAGCTTGAATAGCTGAAATGTATTAAAATGTAATGGCTATGAAATTAGGTATTATTTTCAGATAACGCACCGGGTTCTGTTGCATCATGTGTACTGCTCTAGGTTCCCCATGTGGGTTTGTCTTTAGTCCTGGCTCTTTGTTGTTACCTGATATAATACTCTATTATATGGGATGGGAACGGTGGTAGACTGCTGAGACTAGGGATGGTCCCAGGTTCAAATGAGTTCCCCTGGTGAGCCCTTGAGCGAGGCAATTAACCCTCAACTGCTTAGATATATAATGAGAACAAAAACGTAAGTCGCTCTGGATAAGGGCGTCTGCCAAATGCCGCGAACGTGAAAGGTGAAGAAACTGGTTTGGCGCTGAAACTGCAGAGCAACACAGACACACCAGCGCACGAGTTTAAACGCCCAGTCACTTATGAAGTCTACATACATATGGCTTTAAGTTTACTTTTTTTTTAGGGTACAGCACAGGGTACACAACGTGTCCTACGTCTCAGCAACTTTCTCCACGACCTGCAGGTTCCACCATTAGACGTTACACTGTTTTCCCCCCACAATAACAGAGGAAGACAATACTTGGAGTGCAACTGTTTATGATGCAGTTTAGCACAATAATGAAATTACAGTATGTCATAACGCCCAGCTGTACTGTGGAAACAGTAAGTATTCATCCACGTTCAACTTTCAACCCTTCTTCATTACATCTTTCCATTTGAGCAAATCTCAATGTAATCTTAGAGCTGACTGAGGAGTGGCGGTGTATGCAGGACAGTACAGCTGCGAATTCCACAATTAGGTCCCAGTGAGAGAGAGCGAGTGTTAAATCAAATGCTTTATAACAAATCCTGACATGAATGCGGGGGTTAATCCAGAGGGCGGACGCGGGGCACTACTTCCAGGGGGTGGAGTTAATTCGTCACCATGTCGACGAATTACACGCTGTTCACTGAATGTCTAATAAGTCGACTGATTAGTGCTATAACCATTATAACGGGTCCTTTAACCACTTGAGCTGGAGATGACATTTACATTACATGAAAACTCCATTTGTAGGACCCGTTAATCAAGCACACAGTCTATTCGTTCTCCAAAGAACTTTTCTAACAGGATGTGTCTAGTATCCGGTTTATAATACATTCAAAATGCTAATTATTTAAATAAATAAACATAAATTGGTGGTGAAGCAAAAATTCTGACGATGCTACAGCTGGGAGTTTTGTGGTGGGAGGGGCATACTCATGCCCTGTCAATCACAATGACACTGGCCAATCCCAGGCAGGCATGAGCTCAAATAAGCATAAGCAGATACTGGAGACAGTGCTTTGGTCAAAGTGTTCTGTGACGCACGATGAGCAGCAGATCGACAAGATTTACCAATGGCATTACAATACGTTATACGTTGCAAACGAGGGGCGTTCGAGTCAAACCAGGACTTTTTTATCACGATTTTCTACCTATTTTTAGTCATGTCCAATTCCTCCCCGTCACTAGGGGGCTCCCACATTAAGCTACTACCCCCTCAGTCGGGAGGGACGAAGACTTTCCTTCGAACCGCATTTCTTCAAACTGCGTAACACACTCGGAGGACAGCGCTATCCGCTCCTTCCGCTCGCGTGACCTCACAGACGCCCCTGATTGGCTGTAGAGCCGTGATTAATGTGGGAGCACTAAATACCTCTCATCCCTCACCTCTGAAAGAGCTCGGCCAATCGGCCCTCTCTAGACCTCCAGCTGCCAGAGGTTACAGCATCGCCCGGGAACCGAACTAACGGTCTCCGGATGATAGGGCGAGCGCTTTACCACTGCGCCACTCGGGGGCCCAAACCAGGACTTTTGCCTGTGCAGAATAGCAGAACACAGTTACGAGAATAAAACCTCCCTTAATTTCTCTATATAATCCCCTGCTACAGTAATGCCCTCATCCCAGCGTTTCGCTTGTAGAAAGTTTTCTCAGGACGCCAGAGCCGTGGCGTCAATCTGAATTCAAAAGCTGGCCTCCCAAGAACTCCTGTAACAGCCGAAACATGTGGAAATGGCTTGGAGCGAGGTCAGGACTGTACGGCGGACGTGGCGAGAACTCCCAGCCGAGTTCCTGTAACGTGCAACTGGTGTAGACAGATAATACACTTTTACTTTCGACCACGCGTTACAGTGCAGAATCCTGATAAGGTTTGTTCAGTGGGAGTCTAACATCATATTTCTCTCGATCTAAATTCAACTACGACATTGAAAGCGATCGGTGTGCGTCGGCTTTGTTAAGCGGGAAAGTTCTGCATGAATCCCACATGGCGATAAACCTTGACATTTACACACATCCTGTTCGAAAAGATGTTGCTCTTTAGAACGTCGAGCTAAATGACGAGCCAAACTGCAAGAATAAACAGGTCTGACGGGCAGAAAGTACAGAGGACCTGTACACAATCCCAGAGCGCAGACACTCCCAGGTCAGGACGCATTCTTTTAAAAAGAATACGATCGTTAACAAATTAAAGAGACACTAAAGCTCATAGCTGACTACTGGCACAAAGTATTCCAGTGGAAATGATACAGCCTTTTGAAGAGCACCGTGTTTCCCCTGTGGAGTATGATGTGTGTGGTTATGTGGTTCTGCGTGTGTGTGTGTGTCTGAGTTGTCTTTGCTGTAATTATTGCTTTCTGTACAGTACGAACTTGGGAGTAAGCGGGAAAACACGAGTGTGCTCCAAACCACTGAGCTGAAGTGTGCATCATCTCCCTGACTAGAAGATGAAGTCAGATGATAATCACTTCCAGCACACCGCTCTCTCTCTCTCTCTCTCTCTGTGTTGTGGCTTTTGGCCAGGACCCTTGTTGAGTTTTCCAGCAGATGTGGAAGAATCATCCAGATGTGTCAAACAAAAAGAAGAAGAAGAAGAAGAAAAAAGTGTTGTTTCGACAAAGAGAAAAACTTTCCAGTTTGCCATACAGACATGCCGTGTTTATAAACTGTAGAAATGTTAACTAGGAGGCTCTGCTGTCATCAGGTTCCGCCGTTAGCCTCCTGCGGCAGTCATGAAATCAACAAGACGCACGTGATGCCCAGTCGAGAGTCTGTGAACGCAACAAGCGTCCTGATTATCATCAGGTTTGTTGCTATGGACGATCAGTACGTAGGTGCACCTGAGAGACGAGGCAGACTCTGTGTCTCTGTGTTTTTCTTTAACATACAGCATTATCTGATGTGTGATTGTTGGGCCCAAACAGTAACTCATAAACAAGCTGTATTCTACCAATATTTCACCAAGACGGATCTGATTTGAAGTAAGGGTAAGGAAAAAGTGACTGAATCCATGCGACACACGAATGCAAGAATAGTTATTGGGTACATCATCACTGGGGTCTGGCACTGCAGTTTGATTGGTTATTGTTGCATTGGAAGTGAAGGTTAGCGGAAGTGAAATTAGGTTGGGAACCAAGACCAGGTGTCTTACAGTAGTACTGCGAGTGAAACTGCAAATGATAATGGAGAGGAAAATGCTGTCCTGTTGGTTACAATGCCATTAATGTTCAAAGCTCTAGTCTGATTGGTTACAGTGGCATCAAGGGTGGGAACTGCAATGTAACTGGTTGCGGTGGCATTGGGATGGGAAATGCAGTCTGTTTGTTTACAATCAGTCTGGTGACAGCAGCATTGAGGATGGGGCCGGGAGTCCAACTGAACGGAGAGTGGACCCTGCAGCAGCAGCAGCAGCAGCAGCAGCATTTGGCATCGGACATGCAGTTCAGGTGGTCACAGAGGCATCGCGCATGGGATGAGCAGTATGATTGGTTATAAAGGCATTGGCCATGGGACCTGCAGTGTGATTAGATAATGGGCCATGGAGGGTGGGACATTGAGTCTGATTGGTTATAGGAGCATCAGGCCAACAGGACCTGCTGTCCAATTGGTTACAGCGGCATTGGGCATGGGATCAGCAGTGCGATTAGATACAATAGCATTGAGGGTGGGACCTGGAGTGGTACCCACAGTCTGATTGGTCACAACGGCATTGGGCAAGGGATGCAATTAGTTATAGCGGCACTGGCCACGGGACCTGCAGTATGATTAGATAATGGGCCATGGAGGGTGGGACCTGGAGTGGTACCCAGAGTCTGATTGGTCACAACGACTTTGGGCATGGGACCACAGTCCAACTGGTTACAGCTCCACTGGGCATGGGAATGGTAGCTTGATTAGACACAGTGACACCTGTAGTGGGACCTGTAGTGTGACTGGGTACAGTAGCATTGAGGGTCATTATAGTGGCATTATATGTGTGAGACCTGCAGTCCAATTGGGTATGCAGCGGTCTGGCCAGTAACAGCAACATTGAGGGTGGGACCTGCAGAATTGCGGATGAGACTTAAAACCTGATTGATTACAGCAACACCGAGGCTGAGAACTGCAGTCTGATCAGTAACTGCGGCTCTGATGGTAAGACCTACAGTCCGAATGGTTACAACGGTATTGAAGGCTGGGACTTATGTAGTCCAATTGGGGACGCAGCCTGCAGTCTGATGCATGACTGTATGTATGCAATAGTGGCAGCTATGCAAGCAGCATTGTTCACATACTTGTTTGCATACTATTTGCAGATCTAGAAGATTATAGGCTTCGTCCACTGGGAAGCCTGTTAGAGCCAAGACATAATTGGTTACACTGGCACAGAGGAAGCAGGACTGGTTACAGTGTTAGTGGTGGACAGAACTGCGGTTCAAGTGGTTCCAGTGACATTAGTGATGTAACTACAGTCTGATTAGTAACAGTCTCACTGATGGGCAGAATCCAGTGTTGTCCAGAATGGTGTGAAGCAAATAAGTATATGGCTTGGGGTTTATCTTTGATGCATGAGCGTGCATGCAGGTGATGGTGGCAGCCACCCAAGTAGCATTGTTCACATACAGTACGCACCTGCGTGCCTTATGTACTGTACATCTGTAGGAGTAAAATCTGAGCCAGAGCCTTACAAATGATTATATTAAGTACTCACTAACAAGATAAACAGCAACAACTAAGAAAATCGAGGATGAACTAATAAACGTTTAAGAAAAGTAGCAGTAGTACTAATGTAGATGCCATTACACCATGGTTTCACTACAGTCTCCTTCATCCTAATAGCTTTGGTACATGATTTATTAATCATGGTATAACGGTTATATCGTTCTCATCACAAAATAAAACCGAATACAAAATAAATCGGAAAACACAATGACAATTCAGTCAAAGCGAAAAAGCGAAAATTCTTACAGCTGATATTGAGTGGCTGATGTCTTATCGCTGATTAGACGAGACTTCGGTCTCTCAAAATATACAGGAAGTACTGCTGCCTCACGCACACTTAACCACAGTGACGCTACAGTACTTCCTGGAAGGCCTGAGTGACTGATGTCTCTTCCAATCAGCGCTAAGAATTTCTTTTGCAAACTATACCTACTTTTTCCAGTTTGACTGAATTGTTGTGTTTTCTCATGTGGTATTTTGTTTCAGGATATGTTATTTTGTTTTCAAATTTATTTTGTTTTCAAATTTGTCATTTTGTTTTAAAAATTTTGTTGTTTTTGAATTTTTTTAGTTTTTGAATTTAGTTTCATTTTTAAATTCACTTTGTTTTCAGTTTTGTCATTTTGTTTTAAAATTTTTGTTTTTGAATTTGTTGTTAGTTTTCAAATGTATTATTTTGATTTCCATTTTGTCACTTTGTTTTCCAATTTATTTCGTTTTCAAATGTTTGTTTTTGAATTTGTTGTTCGTTTTCAAATGTATTATTCTGTTTTTGAATTTGTCATTTTGTTTTCCAATTTATTTCGTTTTCAAATGTTTGTTTTTGAATTTGGTGTTAGTTTTCAAATGTATTATTTTGTTTTCCAATTTGTCATTTTGTTTTCCAATTTATTTCGTTTTCAAATGTTTGTTTTTGAATTTGTTGTTAGTTTTCAAATGTATTATTTTGTTTTTGAATTTGTCATTTTGTTTTCAAATTTATTTCGTTTTAAAATTTGTTTTTGAATTTGTTGTTAGTTTTCAAATGTATTATTTTGTTTTCCAATTTGTCATTTTGTTTTCAAATTTGCCATTTTGTTGTCGAATTTATTTTGTTTTTGAATTGGTTATTGTTTACGAATTTGTTATTGTTTTCAGTTTCGTTATTTTGTTTTCGTTCTGTTATTTAGGTTTCGGTTTTCTTTAGTTTTTCCGATTTCGTTACTTTGTTTTCGGTTCTGTTATTTTGCTTTGCACTTCTCGGTTACCGTATACGACCCCCTCTAATGACGCAACGAGAAGATCTGAAGTAGTCACAGGTATGAAACATGAATCACGCAAGTACACAAATGCAAATTACAACGCCTGGCTGGCCTTGTGTGTATCCGGTACCTGGATAGTGGAGGTGACCAACATCACGTTCTTGCATGAAGCATGTTTCAAGCCTTAGTGTTAATATACACTATATTCTTAATCCAGGTCTTTAAAAACTGGCCTTTCAAGTTGGCGAAAAGCCCTTCGGTTTAAGCCGAGAGGTTTATCAGACGCCCAGCCATCGACTGTAGATCTGAGCTGAATAGGATCTCTCCGTCTGACAAGGAAAGTACAGGAGACTACGAGTGCTTGTAGGGCTTAATATAATAAACATGTTTTGTGAGAAAACACAGCTGTAAACTGACTGAAATTAAACAGCTGCTGTAAGAGGTGTGTTTTTAACTCATGTGGATGTGGGATGATTAAAGAGAGGCCTTCGATGATGGCTTAATCTAGACAAGACAGCTGTAAATACACTTCACACCCTGTAATTTACCACAGTTCACACTTCAAAAGAAAAAAAAAAAAAACGAAAGAAAAAAGGAAGAAAAAAAATATCGGGAACAGAAAAGTAAGCAAATAAAATGGAAAATATGTAAAAATGTCATAATTAATTACATGATTTAGATTCCATTGTTTTTCTTTGAGGGGAAAAATGTCGTCGGCTAAATTGAATTTTTTCAACGTTCATGCAAGTATCTTCTTGATGCAACGATGCTTCTTCAAAACCTCCTCCAAAACAAGCACGATATCCGCCCAGCTGAGTGGAACTGTTGTGTCTAAGACCTGAAACTCGGATTTTCCCGTCTGTTTAACCAGCAAACAATTTGCCTGCGAACAAATCGCACTGTCACACTGAACCGTCAGAAATCGCCTGAATCCGTCCAACAGCAAATCCCGCCGTTTGGATACGAGTCCAAACGAGTAAGTGAGTATGATTCTGAGCTCAGGCGTCGAGCACACACTCGGCTGCTGACTGAAGCCAGGACTTGGAGCCGGGTGCTGGTTCGGTGTGTGTGTTTGCGTGTGTGTGTCTGTGCTGGGGAGCACAGGGTGTACTGAGCAGCAGATGGACGACAGAGATTAGTCATGCAGCAGTGTACTGCACTTGCACTTCACTTCAGCTTCCAGGAGATGATTTCTTTGGCCAAGCGAGGGCAATTCGGCCCAAACAGGGAGGCGCGTGGACACTCCGGGCAGCTGCTCTGCTCCCTCTGGCCGCTGCCGCTGCGTGCATTTGTGTGTGGAGCCTAAGACCGGGACGGTGCCAGGCAGTTGTAATTAAATGTAATGACATGCATTTATGCAGTGTGTGTTGAGATCGTGGTTACGCCGTCAGCATTTCTCACTGTCCGACTGTCACACAGTGTTTACCATAAAGCACTTTACAGGATCTAAACCAGAGAGACACATTTCTCTAATCAGATCATTCAACAACAAATGCACATGGCAACTGGCTGTGTTTGAATTCAAAACTTCTTTAGCTTAGAAAAGTGAAGCCCGTACTCTGGAACGTCGTATTCTAATGCAGTGACGGCGCTGATATTAAAATCCTAATACGAGTTAGGAAGCAGACTTTGCCAACGATCTGCACTTTCTACTGAATACTAAAACCTCAAGGCTGATCTTGGGCTAATTAGAAAGCGGTCGTGGATTCAGGCTCCCCGGGGTTTTAATTAACATGAACCTGCATTAAATAAAGCTCTCAGTGCATCATGGGACTAAACTCACGGACAAAACGTCAGGTACTGAGATGTTGAGCAAAATGTAACTTTACAACAAAAAAAAAAAATGTACAAACAAAACCAAATAAAATAAAATAATAATAAAAAAACACCACAATTAACTACCTAAAGCAAACTAAACAAATTAATTCAACATTCTAACAAACAAAAAGTATCAACTAAATCAAATAAAAGCAAAATAAACTAATAGGCTTTCAAACTAAATAAATAAACTAAAAGCTTTCAAACTAGACAAAATAAACCAACTTAACCATGACTCAAAATGAATTAAAAGTTACAAACAAAATAAATAAATGTAAACAAATTTAACTAGCAAACAATCTAAGTAACAACATTTTTAACTAGCAAAAAAAAAAAAATCTCTATTTGAAAAAATAAATAAATAAAAATAAAAAACGTAAGTTAAAAAATATATATATTATTCTGAAACAAATTACACTATTAAACACTAACAAAGTTTAACAAGCCGACAAAGAAAATAAACTAGCGGACAAACAAAATAAGAAACTACTGTCATTTTCTTTTTTTTCCCATTAAAAACAATCCAAAAAACAAAAATCAAAAATGTATTTAATTACATTCCATTCATTTTAATTTTGCTGAACACTACAGAAGAAATTTAAATAAAATTTAATGGGAGAATATTGTTTTTGGTGTGTGTGTGTGTGTGTGTGTGTGTGTGTGTGTGTGTGATTATCCATGCACGCTCTCTCTGCAGCTTAATGAGAATTTACATAGTACACAGGCTGCATTACACACAGCGTGTTCAGACAAGCATGTTTCATCAGTGAGGAAGGAAAGACAGATGGAAATGTAATTACTGTACATGTCTCACCGCCTTCTCCTGGTCTTAAACAAACACGTTAATCCTGTTAGCCGTGTTCTCTGTACATTGTTGGGAACGTTTCACTCCTCGCCATGAATATTTGATTAACTGGCGCTGCGCTGCATTAGCAGGAGAACATCCCGAGCCTTCTGGATCGGCCCCGTGCTGCGCTCGGCAGACTGCGGGAGCAGGAAGTCTCTCCATCTCACTTCATTACCAAATTAAGTCGTAATCGAACGACCGAGCTCTCCGTCCACGCGTTAGCCGCAATCTTCTATTCGCGCAATTCCCACAGAGACGAAAAACAAACAGCGCAGGTTTCAGTGTGACCTCGTGCTGCCGCGGCTTTAATCAGCCATGAGAGATCAGACAGTGGCTTCGTTTACACGGAGCTCGGAAACGCCATACGGCTCAACGTATGATGGCCCATGAAATGTTCCAAAATTCACGGATTAAAAGAATTAGCAATGTGCATTTTTCCCTTTATGAAACTGCAAACATAAGACATTGCTACAAACATTCAAAATTGCTAAGAAAATGCACTACAAGATAAATATATATATATATATATATACATATTAGTGTTTATACTTTTCTGCCCACGAAATGGGACTGAACAATGAGACACAAAGTGGACTGAAAAGATGGACTGGGGCATAATAAACTCAGCTACAGAAACAGAGCTCCAAAGTCGGCGAAACTGTCCGATCGCCTCTGGTGTTTTTTTTTACTAAGCTCCTCAAGAGCTCCTTTTAATTTGTTTGCATAACCGTATCACTCATAAATAACAAACAAAAAATAGTAAAACTAATCGTTAAAAAAGAATTGACCAGTCTAAAATAACCAGCAAATAACAACAACCTAACAAACAAGTCAACTGATGAAACCAAAGTAACAATTTTATTTGCAGTAAAAGATTTAAAAATAACTACAAATCACACCAACAAAGCAAACAAAGAAAAACATAATGGCAAATAAAATAAAAACACTTTTAAAGTAATTTTAAAGTAGTTTAAAGTAACAAACCAAAGCAAAAACAAATAAACAAAAATCATTGAAAAGAATTAACTCAACAAGCAATAAAAAAAAGTTAACTAACCAAACAAACAAACTGACAAAACAATGTGGAATACAAATTAACAACACAACAAACAAAGCACTACATCAACTAAATCAAAGTACCTAACAAACTAAGAAGAAAAAAAAGTTGATTTTACTCAAATAGAACCAGTGCATTAACCATCACAAACTTATACGGTATAAAAAATATTTTATTTTATTTATTTATTCATTTATTTATTTTTAAACAAAATAAATCCTTTTCCATCTGTTAACGTTTGCAGAATGACATCGCTGATTATTTACTGCAGTCGTACCACAGGCCTGACGCGCTCACACTCAGCGCTATTAGTCTCAGTATTAGACGATCATCAGGAAACAAAATTTAATTAAGGATCTGGACCTGAAATCGCTTTTAAGCCTCTAGAGAAATGCTTTTGCTTTTCATCGGAACGCCTTGGACTTATTGGAGTTATGTTTGTTTACATACAGTACGTCAATCAATCAGCCACACCATTATGGCAACCCAGCGAATATTGAGTAGGTCCCCTCTTTTACCACCAAAACATTGATGATCTGTGTGTTCTGACACCTTTCTATCACAACCCGCATTAACAGTTCCAGCTATTTTATTTATCCCTTTTATCTCTATTATTCTGTTTCCATAACATAAAACGCTCACTTCCCCCTTAATAGATCCCACCCACTTCCAGGTGCGACTGTAGCTCCTGTATACCTGTTCCATTGTTTTGCAGTTCATTCCACCAACTGCTCGTCCGCATGAGCATCCAATGACATTCACACTGTGGACAGAGGACAGTGTGCGGACACCCTCGGATATCAGTCCTCTGAAGTTCTAGTCTTCAGCTCTTCAATAAGCGTCTCGCTGTAACGAGCCCCGTTGAGTGCGGAACCTTTTTTCCTGAGCGTGTTCCAATACTTTTGGCCCTCGAGAATCCCAGAAAACTGTAAGCGCTGATGAATTTTCCAGCTGATGGTCGACTTTTTCTCGGTTAGTGATTGAGGATGTTTCCGTTCCGTTTACTCTGGAACTCGTCGTGATGAATCCGTGTCTCGTCATCAGTGATGATTCTCTTTAAGAAACTTTCACCTTCCTTAGAGTTGTTTTGGCACCTCAGGCCACGTAGCCGGATATTTTTATCCGTGGTTTTGGCCCATCACAGCCACATGCAAGCACAGTTTTGGTCGTCGTGTGGACATGGAAACAGAGATTTTGGCTTGTTGTGACGTCACCTTGTGCGGCGATGATGTCATTGTAGGTGTGTCAGTCTCCTTGATTTGACGTGAGCTTTGTGTACGAGAGTATTTTGTGCCATGGAGGACTTGCACACAGTAAACCAGTGACCGTGTTAACGTTGCTTACTGGACTTTTTACATGCGTTTACATACACGCGCAGTTATTGCCACATTACGTTCATGAACGGAGGTGCCTGAATATACCATGTAGCTCACTGCTGTCACATACCAAACTCCGAAGACGCAGACCACACAGACAGCGACGGCGGTTTTGACTTCTACATGGCAGAACTTGTAATGACGTTTTGTCTAGGCTGCTGATTGGCCCCCAGTTGATTAGGGACGCTCCTAACAGCACTTAACAGGGAGTTTTGTGTTTATGTTGACAAGGACATTTTTAACATATAGGTCGTGTGGACAGAACTATTAAAAAAAAAAAAAAAAAAAAAAAAAACAAGAAACGAATCGCTGCAAATCATAAGTGCGGCACCCATAGTTGCTCGCACCGCAGTTACAAACAAACTAATACAATACGTTCACACCTGCACGGTAGCGATGGGAAGTTTGGATCATTTTAGTGACTCGGTTCTTTGAATCTCGTTCATCAAAATGAACAAATCTTTTTTTCGAGTCATTTAGTTCATTTCATTCTTTTGATCAGAAATCAAATAAAATGTTACATTTTCAATAAACAGACCCCCAACACGTCTACATACACACATTCTGGCTATAGTTCCAGTAATGAACATATTACAATGCAGCTAAGGACATATTATGATGGACAGGAGGAGCAGCTCACCATCATATCTTCTGGTCCGAATCATTCGTTCATTCGTCACGTGACTCCAGTAGACGCTATGCACTGGATTACACAGGAAACAGAATTGAACGGTTCTTCTCAATGAGCCTTCTAGTCGGAGTGGTTTGTTCTTTTAAATCTATTGCACTGCATAGCGTCTATGGGAGTCAGGTGACAAAAGAACGAACGATTCGGACCAGAAGACTCAAAGGTAACGACTCGTTTCTGTTTCCTGTACATAACTTGCGGAGGTTTTACGATGCTCCTCTGAGTCACGTTAAAGACTCGTTCAAAAAGAATGAATCATTCTAATGTGTGTGTGTTAAGAATTCTGTTGAGTTGCGGCTTTAGTTTTAATATAACCGGAGCGCTGATAATGTTCGACTCGCCCTCGGATTTTGATATAATGGTCTAGCCCTAGTTTACGAAATGTTACTATAAAGTGCTGGGCCAGCTCTGTTTACACGGCGCTCATCAAAAAAAACAAAAACTTTTACAGTCTCTTCTGGCGAATGATTTAAAGATTGATTAAAACAAAAACTCTCTCGTATGTTCCGTGCATTCCTACAGCATGGAAGGTAATAGAATTCTTGGCTCCATCTACACATTCCTCTCTCTCTCTCCTCCTCCTGACGCGTCTTAAACCCCAAACACCACTCATCTCATTCCTTTCGAATGCGCTCCAGCTTTCCCGAGCAAAGCGCCCTTGGACTCGATTCCGCCGCTTTCATTTCAGCGAGTGCGGTGTGAGAGATATGCTGCCAGAGACCCTACACAAAGTGCACTTCCTAGGCATTGTGCGCACACACAATCCCGGACGAGAGGCACTTCCTCTGCTCTATTGTGAAGCCGGCGTATCCCACGAGCGCCGTGCCCGCGTTCTGCCGAGTCAGGGCGAACTATTATCTCGAGGAGGTTACTGTAGCTCGGCCTGCTCCGTCGTACAGGTCCTCCTCCAGGAAGCAGAAGGGGACGCTGCGTAAAACTAAACGTGACCTCCGGAGCAGCAGACGCGGCAGCATGCTCGAGGCTTGCTTCCAAGTAAAAGTGTTCGAATACATATAAGAGGAAAAGGAGAAATCTGGCTGTGGAGTCTATGTGGGAGGGGCATACGCTTACTTCCCTGTCAATCACTGTGACTCTAGCCAATCGTAGGCATGCATGAGCTCACGTGTCTGGAACATGGTGGATGGGAAGCTTGAGGAGGAAGGGAGTGAGGTATGCCTGGATTGTAAAATAAAAAGAAAAGAGTGAACAGTCAGGTTAAAGAAGATCCCTGGGTGTCGTCTCCCCTCGATTGGAGAAACCACTGTATATAAAATTTCCACAGCATCAATAAACTTTTTAGTGCAAGATGCGTGAATTTTAGTGAAATAGGTGTAACTGTTATTTGTGTAAAGGATCATTTGTGTAAAGCACCTCATTTCGTTGGCCTCATACTCCAATGACTCAATAATCTCAATAACACAGCCACACACACACACACACACACACACACACAGCCACACATACAGCCACACACAGATTTTTGCGAGTGTTCTGCAAGACAAGCAAAAAATTTTAATAAATTTTGACTTGTTAAACGAGTAAGTCTTTATATACGAGTACCAAGTAACATTGAGTATCATGTGTCAAGCACATGATATATATATATATATATATATATATATATATATATACACATATATACATATATACACACACACACACACACACACACACGAGAACACTTAAACTTGGATTGCGAGCATAATTCGTTCCGGAAGCGTGCTTGTGTATCAAAACACTCGTATATCAAAGCAAATTTCCCCCATAAGAAATAAAGGAGCCTCTGACGATTCATTCCAGAACCCAAAAATATGAATATAAAAATAATTAATACAAAATATAAAGTATTGTGTGTTTGACACATGTGAAGCTGCAGTAAGACAAGCACACGGATACCACAAGTGATGCACGCACACTGAGACTGAACATGGGAGACGATTACCCACAATCCCACAGTACGAGAGAGAGAGAGAGACAGAGAGAGAGAACCACCACCACTGGTTCAGTTGTGATCATGTGACGCTCAGCAGACAAAGTGCGTACAGACTTGATGTCTCGCGTGGTTAACAAGGTAAAAAATTTTTTTTAAATTTCGCTCGTTTTACAGTCCAAGTTACTTGCGAAGTTTTACTGTATTTATAAAATGTGTGTGTGTGTGTGTGTGTGTGTGTGTGTATATAGACACATATACATACACAAAGCCTAGTGGGGAGTGTCACCCTCTTCATTCGTGAGCTTGTGAATGAAGTGTGTGTGTGTGTGTGTGTGTGTGCAGTTGTGCCGAGAGCACAAAGGCCGTGTCATGGCTGCGTTGAGCTCAGAGAGGAAATCGTTGAGTGTGTGATTACTCTGGTGGTTAGCTGGAACACTGAGGCTGAGGTTTACTGTGTCTGGGGAACTGAGTCAGACTCTCCCTCTCTCTCTTTCTCTCTCTCTCACACACACACACACACACACACACACACACACACACTTTGAAACTCGAGCTCAGAGGTTTTTCCTTTTAGCTGAAAACAGACCTCCGGCTGAGGAGGAGAGGGAAGATAAAAAAAAAAAAACGCTTTTGAGAGGAAAGACATTAAATCTCGCTCTGCTACTTGACGCTAACTCTGACTAACGCTGATGTCCGTGTTCTGAGAACAGCGCAGGATTCACGCACACACACACACACACACACACACTCATTTGTCTTGTTTCTGTCTCCTTTCTCTAGAACACACACAAACACACACACACACACACACACACACACACACACACATCTCCCTCTCTTTTTTAAAATCACACACTCCTCTCTTTCTGTTTCAGTGTTTCTCTCACGCACACACACACACCCTTATAAGTCGGTTCAGTGATGTATGAGGATTCTTTTGTGTATCGCCACTTTCACTCCTAAACAATTTTTTTTTTTTAATGATTATTGTTTTTTTATTTTATTTGTTTGCATGATTTGAGGCGGTGCTGCAGTTCCTCTATAGTCCTACAGGTGGAGCACTCTAAACTATTCACATATTGGAAGGCAGCACAGCGTCCCGTTTGGGAGGAGCTAATTATTTGATGAGTTTCTTTATAATTATAACAAAATTTGGAGGAGAAAATATATATATATATTGTACATCATATATTCATGTATCCGGAGATTTGATGATTCTTACAGGATCGCAGTACGAATCGAATAGTAATGATATCGTATCGGGTCCCTGGCGATTCCCCTCCCTAAAGCTGTGTGTGTGTGTGTGTGTGTGTGGAGTGTATGTAACTGTGTAAGACTGTTTGTGGAGTGTGTGTGTGTGTGTGTGCGCGGGGTGTGTGCATGTGTGCGGAGTTTGTGTAAGACGGTGTGTGTGGAGTGTGTGTGAAGTGTTTGTAGTGTGTCTCCATTGAATGTGTTTGTAAATGTCTATGTGTAGTGTCAGAATGCGTGTGTGTGTGTGTGTATGCGAGCATAGTGTTGGGTTATGAGTGTGTGCGCATGTTTAGAACGTGTCTATACGTCATTGTGAGTGTGAACATCTTTTGTGTGTGCGTGTCTGTATGAATGCGCACACGTGTGTTACCATGCAAGTGTGTGTGAGCATAGATGAGTTTTGTTTGTGAATGTGTGTGTAGGGTGGGGTCATGAGTGTGTGTGTGTCTTTGGAATGTGTGTGTATAACTGTCTAGTTTGTGTGTGTCCTGTGAGTTATGAGCGTCTAGTGTGCAAGTGTGCATTATAGGCATGTAAGCATGTGTGTGTGTGTGTGCGCGCGCGTGTGTGTGTGTGTAGTTGTCAAGCTGCAGCCTCTTTGTCAGTGTGAGCATGGCGTGGGCCTCCTGTAGTTCGGGGCCACTCAGCACACACTATTGTTCCTGATCTCCGTGAACAAAGACGGCCACCCATGGCCCTGCCACACACACACACACACACACACACACACACACACACACACACACACACACACACACACACACACACACACACACAGCTATTGTCACGCTGACAAATGGCCAGCCTAAATTTCATATGAATCTTCCCTCTCTCTCCTTGCTCTGTACCTTGTTTGCTGTGTGTGTGTGTGTGTGTGTGTGTGTGTGTGTGTGTGTGTGTGTGTGTGTGTGTGTGTGTGTGTGTGATATCTCCTGTGTAATTAATGATTCTCTTGCTACATTGTTTCTCTTCTCATATGAAACGTCTTCGCTTCTCATCGAAGATGTGATGACTCGAGTCGGAGTCTCTGTTTAACTTTCCGCACTAATCCCAAGCGAGGCTCGAACCCCGCGGCGGCGGCGACGGGGGCGGCACAGACTTCACGCACCTGTTGCTTTAAAGCGGCAGTGTTTTGTGTGTGTGCGTGTGTGTGCATGCATGCAAACGCATATGTGTATTAAAAGCTGGCGGACGTTTTCATTCGGATTTCATCTGAAGTTCAGCATCAAACGGTAACAGACACTTTGCTTAACCACACGGCCTTCAGACATCCTCCGGCTTCTCGCCTCACACACACACACACGATTTGTGAAAATCTGTTCTGGTTCTCTTACTGTAACAAACACAGTCGACGACTTACAGATAAGTTTAAAAGAAATGCAGAGTCGGAGATCAGAAATGGAAAAGTGTGAAAGCACAGAGCTGATCCGGTTACAGCTGGTCTGGAAAGCAACAGGTATTGTGTATTAGGAAATTGGAAAAAAATTGGAAAAGTTTTCATGGAACTGGATCGTATTTCTAAGACACAAATTTTTACACTTTCTAATATTTATGTGATTTTGTGTGATAGATGAAAAAAGCTTTCTTGAACGCTTTTCCAAAAATAATTGAAAAAATTAAGGCCGTTAACAATTAATTGTCATTAAGAATTTAATTGATTAAAGATGCATTAACTGACGATGTTTGTTTTGCATAATATTTCTCGGTAGCTTGCGTGTATGGTAACTTGTACGCCACAAGAGGGCGCACTTTTATTTCATGCATTCTTCAAGCTATTGTATTTCTGGCATCCCGCCATTTTGAAGGACAGACAGAGAAGAGGAATATCGTTGTTTTGGTTATTGCAAGATCGCTACCTAGTGGACTGGAGTGTGGAGAAGATTACAAATTATCACTTTGTACGGGACACAACTTACACAGCGTTTATTAGATCTTTTAAATAATGTTTAACACAAAAAGAGTAAAAAAAATAAAATAAAAATACAGCAAATTGAATTGAATCGACAGTCTACTAACGATCCACAGCTCTGTTCGACAGTATAGGGATGGGAAATCACCAGGGACCAGCCGATACGATATTATCACGATACTTGTGTAATGATTTGATTTTTTTTATAATTTATAAATATGATGAATCAGTATTCTTTTTTTTATTATTCTTTTTTTTTAACTAAACCACACAGGATGCTGTGATAACTGCCGATGTGTGAATAGTTTAGAGTGCACCACCCTGTAGGTTTATAGAGGAACTGTAACCTTTTACATCATCAAACGCAAGAATGTATAAATTATTAAAAAAAAATATATATATATATATATATATATATAAATAAATTTGCAGTCAGTGTTACGATATACAAAAGAATCTCTATACATAACAGAATCGATGAGGAACACAATCTCTATTAGACAAGTGGTTTTATTGTTATGGCTGATCGGTGTAGATCCAGAATTCTGGTGTGCAGGATGTTTCTACTTTAATATTAAAGCAGGATGAAAATGATTGTTTTAAAAACAAAGACGTTCCTTAATCACTTCATCTTTATGCGACTCACATAGACAGATAGACCTACTCCGTATTAAAGAACGCTGATGTTATCGATAAATGCACATCAATTATTACTCTTTTGGCTAGTAGTAATATTCCTAAGAGATTACGCCTGCTTGGAGTGAATTGAAGCTCGATATTAGACCATGGCTCTGTTAGATTCTTAGGTTCGATTGGAGAGAAGGTGACGACACAGACACATCATGTACTGTATAGGGATTTTGTAATCGTGTACAGTTTACTGTATCTGTTGATGTATGAGAAGATTAAACTTTAACATTCAAGTAAGGAGTCTCCAGTGTCAGTGCTACTGTATAACAAGGTTTCTTTCAAAACTTAACCTCTAGATAGAAATAAAAATAAAAAGTTTGTGACGGAATCATTAACTCATTTCGCAAAATTTTTTTAATAATTAAAACAGGCGAATCACATTAAAAAGATTTTATTACAAGATAATTTTTTTAAATTATACTGTAAGTGTAAAACACACCAGGACGTGCAGTTGTAGCAAATAGATGCATCTGTGTGCTTCAAGTGGTTTATGTTACACACAAATTATATGAATATATGTTTATACTCGTGCAAACGGTTTAAAATTTCCTTTTTCCCCCCACAGCTGTTAAATAAAAGCAGCGAAACCTGTTTTTCAGGAACATCTTTAAAGTGGCACTCCTCTATTTTAGACATGCTGTTCGCTAAACACTGACTGTTCCACGTTGTACATCGTGTGCATGATACATTGCCGTGTTGCCCGTTAAATATTGCGGCTTCCGGTATTTGAACACTTGGCTGGTTAGACACTTGTGCAATCTGCATCTGTCTAAAGCAAGTCTCTGGAAACTATTTCCATGACGCGCTTTCTGCGCCTCTTCCATCACAAGATCCGAGATACCGTACAGGTACAGACTCAGTCAAAGATTTCCAAACCGCTCTTTGGAAGTGAACAAGTGACTTGTTCTGCACACACACACACACACACACACACACACACACACACACACACACAAAGATGTTAAAGAGAAATAAACCATCATGGAACTGATAAGCTAAATTACCAGATAGCATCGAGTCACACCATCTGGCACTTGCACTCTTGACGCCTGTTGCTGGCGTGACAATATGCCAGGGTGCCACACACACACACACACACACACACACACACACACACAGAACAAACAAGTCTCTTCTCTGATCGGGGAACAGCACGCTGAACACACACACACACACACACACACACACAGACACACACTTCGGCGTCGTTTAGCCTACAGGTGCGTTTGACACTAAACCAGATGTCAGCGGGAGAATAGAGCCGGCTGTGGAGCGATTCAGACCCTCAAAGCTCAACAATGAGGCCCCCTTTTCCCCCTTCTTCCCTTCCTCTCTTCCTCCCCCCATTTCCCACAATCCCCTTCTCCCACAGGGAGTCCCATTGAGGGAGTACGGTGCCTTTTTCCTCTATTGTTCTGTCACTAAAGTTTGTGCTCCGTGAATCATTAAATACTTCTGGACAGTACGGCTTCAATGCACTAACCACGAGTAGCTACAGGCTTTAAAACTGTACATATTTCTGCATGACAAATATTAAAAATATATACGTATTTTGTCCTGTTATTACTATATGATATGAAAATGCACAAAGATCGCTTTAAAATCACACACACAAGCGCGCACACACACACACACGCACCAATATACCAATACACAGGTTTAAAATCACACACTCTTTCTTTTACTGGGACTGCCTTGCAAAAAATGCTTACATCTATATTTTTGAGATTTAAAGGAATGAAACTATGTGAGGGTCAGAAAATACTGCTTATAAATCAAAATCAAGGTTTCTTCCTATTGCCATCTCAGGGAGTTTTCCCCTTGCCACCCGTGTCGCGCTCATCAGGGGCAACAGATGGATTCATATTTTCTCACACATTTCATACTCACTTCCATAATTTTCTACTTTAAATTCTGTAAAGCTGCTTTTTTCAACAATGACCATTGTTAAAAGCGTTATACAGATAATATATAAATATTCCAACTAAAATATATTTCCCAAGCTATGGTGGGGAAAGATGATCTAATTAAAACTTTAAATTAAATTTTTGATTTTTTTTTTTTCACTTTATTGCTTAAAAAAACAGAAATACAACATAACATAACAACAACAACAACAACAACTACTACTACTACTACTGTGTGAAGTAACTGAGGAAGCTTTCACAACCTTTGCATTAATGATTAACCAAATCCCAAGTGTGGACTTTCTCCTTACACACAACCCTCAAAACCTTCCAGACAATGAAGGAAAACACCAAGAATAAGTTCAGAGGTTTAACGCACTGAAAAGTTATATCGGTTAAAATACAAACCAACAAACACACACACACACACACACACACACAGCTCGTCAACTTGGTTAACTGACTAAGCTCCTATGGTTGACCGACTAGCAACTGTTGCTAACTAACTTCAACTTCGTTTTTATGCGGGTTTCGTCTTAGTAGAATCGATTTTATGGGGTAAAACTGAGATTAGGTTAGATATAGTAGCAGTAAACCGGCTTTAAATTCTGAAGGTGAGGTAATAAAAGTGTTTTTTATTTGGTGGAAGTTTCGAAGTGGAACGCTGGATTTCAGGCACCGACACACGGGCGACTGTGTGTGTGTGTGTGTGTTCAAAATACCGTCGTGTTGTTACAAAAAATTAAAACTAATAAACTCATATATTCCAGACAGAGAAGGTTAGTTATGTTTTTTTTTTTTTAGGTGGATTTTTACAAAATAACAACCCCGAAATATACAACAGCGCACTTCTCGCCATGATGGATTGAGGGATCAAAGGAAGGAAGGATGGATACAATGTAACGTTCGCGGAGCTACAACGTAGCCGGTCTGGTTCGAACATCAAAGACAAGAAATAAACTTACAGCGAAGGAGAAAATCGCAGATCGCAATCCTCAGCCGGGGTTTTTTTTTTTTATGTATCCAGTTTACACGCCGATGGTTTCGAGTTGAGAGGGAAAGAAATGTCCAGAAAGTGAAATAAAGCGATGTGATGATGTTGCTCCTCTGTAACGTTACGTCCTCTTTAGGTAAGGTTAGCTAGGAAAGCACAAATACACATCAGTTAACCCAAGATATGAGAAAGAAAGAAAAAAATATATATCACAATGATCGATTGAGCTCAGTGCTTTTATTATTACGTTTCATCAAAACGCTGGTGATGTGAAAAAGCAAAGTCGGTGGCTAGGATATAGAAAGTAAAGAAGAAGAAGAAGAAGAAAAAGAAGCGACAGACGAGTGTGTGTAATCATTCATCAGTGTCAGACATCCAGGATAAAATGCTAATCTAGATTGATTAAAAAAAAAAAAAAACATAAACAGCCTGATGATTGGGGAAGATATCAGTACAATCACGAGAAAGTCGTAAATAAATAAAGACTGCGCTGTAGAGACAGGAGTGTGTGTGAGTGAGTGAGTGTGTGAGTGAGCACTTGTGGAAGAGCACTTACCCGTAAACCCCTTAAACATCAATATCTGTGCTTTTTGGACCTGTTTGCTCAAGATTTACTAAAGAGAGAGAGAGAGATGAAGCTGAGAAAGCCGGAGGACGAGTTCGCCCGCCAGCACACACACACACACACAGCAGCAGCAGCAGGAACACGAGCTGTAACTCCAGCGATGTGAGGTATGTGCGGAATGAGAGCAGGAATGATGTGAACGCAGAGAGAGAGAGAGAGTGTGTGTGTGTGTGTGTTCAGGCGGGGCTTCAGACGGAACAACCTCTCTGTCATCTTTCTCGCTCTCACTCACACACACATTCACACACACACAAGTATATACTTAAAATAACACCACCTATACACACACACAAATACACTCAAAATCACATATGTACACACAGACATATATACACACACGCTATATACCAATGGTCATACACAATTACACGCACACACACACAAATATATATACACTCAAAATCACATACACCCGTGGACAAAATTGTTGGTACCCTTTGGTCAATGAAAGAAAAACTCACAATGGTCACAGAAATAACTTTAATCTGACAAAAGTAATAATAAATAAGAATTCTATGAATGTTAACCAATGAAAGTCAGACATTGCTTTTCAACCATGCTTCAACGGAATTATAAAAAAAATAAACTCATGGAACAGGCCTGGACAAAAATGATGGTACCCCTAACTTAATAGTTTGTTGCACAACCTTTTGAGGCAATCACTGCAATCAAACGATTCCTGTAACTGTCAATGAGACTTCTGCACCTCTCTGCAGGTATTTTGGCCCACTCCTCATGAGCAAGCTGCTCCAGTTGTTTCCGGTTTGAAGGGCGCCTTTTCCAGACAGCATATTTCAGCTCCTTCCAAAGATGCTCAATAGGATTGAGGTCAGGGCTCATAGAAGGCCACTTTAGAATAGTCCAATGTTTTCCTCTTAGCCATTCTTGGGTGTTTTTAGCTGTGTGTTTTGGGTCATTGTCCTGTTGCAAGACCCATGACCTGCGACTGAGACCCAGCTTTCTGACACTGGCCAGCTCAATTCTCTCTAGAATCCCTTGATAGTCTTGAGATTTCATTGTACCCTGCACAGATTCAAGACACCCTGTGCCAGATGCAGCAAAGCAGCCCCAGTACATAACAGAGCCTCCTCCATGTTTCACAGTAGGGACAGTGTTCTTTTCTTCATATGCTTCATTTTTCCATCTGTGAACATAGAGCTGATGTGCCTTGGCAAAAAGTTCCATTTTTGTCTCATCTGTCCATAGGACATTCTCCCAGAAGCTTTGTGGCTTGTCAACATGTAGTTTGGCATATTCCAGTCTGGCTTTTTTATGATTTGTTTTCAACAATGGTGTCCTCCTTGGTCGTCTCCCATGTAGTCCACTTTGGCTCAAACAACGACGGATGGTGCGATCTGACACTGATGTTCCTTGAGCATGAAGTTCACCTTGGATCTCTTTAGAAGTCTTTCTGGGCTCTTTTGTTACCATTCGGATTATCCGTCTCTTTGATTTGCCATCAATTTTCCTCCTGCGGCCACGTCCAGGGAGGTTGGCTACAGTCCCATGGATCTTAAATTTCTGAATAATATGTGCAACCGTAGTCACAGGAACATCTAGCTGCTTGGAAATGGTCTTATAGCCTTTACCTTTAACATGCTTGTCTATAATTTTCTTTCGAATCTCCTGAGACAACTCTTTCCTTCGCTTCCTCTGGTCCATGTTGAGTGTGGTACATACCATGTCACAGAACAACACAGTGACTACCTGGAGCCCTATATATAGGCCCACTGACTGATTACAAGACTGTAGACACCTGTGATGCTAATTAGTGGACACACCTTGAATTAACATGTCCCTTTGGTCACATTATTTTCAGTATTTTCTAGGGCTACCATCATTTTTGTCCAGGCCTGTTCCATGAGTTTATTTTTTTAAATAATTCTGTTGAAGCATGGTTGAAAAGCAATGTCTGACTTTCATTGGTTAACATTCATAGAATTTTTAAAAATTATTACTTTTGTCAGATTAAAGTGATTTATGTTACCATTGTGAGTTTTTCTTTCATTGATCGAAGCGTACCAACAATTTTGTCCACGTGTGTATGTACACACACACACACACACACAAATATATACACATACATATACACTGAAAATCACACATGTACACACACAGACATATACACCATATACACACATACTTTATATACAAATGTGCATGCACAGTTACACACACACACACACACACACACACAAATATATATACACAAATATACACTCAAAATCACATATGTACACACACACACACACACACAAATATATATACACTCAAAATCACACATGCACATGTACATATATACAAATGTGCATACACCATTACACACACTCAAATATACACTGAAAATCACACATGTCCACACACATATATACAAATGTGCACACACAATTACACACATACATGCATGCATACATATACAGTATACACATACAGTACAAATATGCACACATTACACACATATATACACACATACACATATATACAAATCTGCACACATAATTACACACCTACCAACACATACACACACATGTACATAACTATACACACACATGCATTTACACATGTATACACATACGGTACAAATATGCACACACAATTAGACACATATACAAACATGTACACAAATGTGCAAAGATAATTGCACACATACCAACACTTACACACACATATACACGTACATGCAAACACACACAGATATAAAAATGCGCACATGTAATTACACACACAAGTATGTATACATGTGTGTAATTGTGTGTGAGCTTTTGTATGTACGTGTACTGTATGTGTATGAACGTGTATACATATGTGTGTGTATATACACACATTTGCAAACACATATACTGTACACATGCACACACATACCGGGTTGCCTTACTTCCGCTGACATTATTATTAATGCAGCAAATAAATTTCCTGTTCAAACCTAAAATCGTATTTTAACCTTAACCTCAGCAGCGAGGAGTTCTCTATTTATTCATTCATTCATTTATTTATTTATTTATTTTTGCTCTGTTTTGTTTCTTTTTAATGCAATTTTCCTCATGGGGACACGCCAAATGTCCTTGTGGGGATGCCAAGACACACACACACAAAAAAAATCATAAAAAATTGGACACAGGCCTAGATTTATACTTTGGGCATTGTGCTTAAATAGTTCTGGTGGTATTTAAACCCTTTAATTGACAAAATGTAATAGGACAGTGTAACATAAATAAATAAAACAGAAATCCTCTTGCTACTACAGTACTTAAGTAATGGGAGTAACACATCTAAGATAGATGTGCCTAGATTGTTATTTATTTATTTATTTATTTATTATATCTGGCTGCAGTCATTTGACCACATTGCCAATTTGAAAAAGTATAAAGTCCTTATGTGCCCAGAAGTTTCTTATTATTTAGAATTGTTAGTAAGATAGAACATGATCATTTTTAGAAAATTGAAAAATGGCAAATCTGGAAAATCTTATGCTTTATGCTTGCGCTTTATCATAGACACCTGTTGCACTACACATCATCATGAAAGAGTACAGCAGTGAATGTAATAAATGTTTGCTAGAAATGTATTCCTGCTCTTTTTTTTGCTTTTTTTTTTCTCTGCGAGAAGTTCATGTGTCGCTTTGACATCAGTCCTGGAAAGTGTTATTGCAAGCAAAAGTACTGAATAATGTCAAATAGGTGAACAAAAGAAATCTCAGATAACATTTAGGATCCAGTCCTAGTGACTTACTCTAAGGCTTAAAGGTTTTTTTATCGCTCACCATTTTCCAGTCACGTCATTTTAATGAGAAATCCAGTGTAGAAGTTGTGGAGATGGTGCTGGACTTAAGGTGCCACAGTACCACGCAGTTACAGTATAGGAGGCAGTTACAGCAGAGATTTGACTCGCCTACTTATTGACGACATGACAAGAACAAAAAAGCGCTGTCCTTTAATAAAAAGTCGCAGTCATAGGAAAACAATGACTAATAACCACACCCAGCGCAGGAGGTCTTCCACTCCGACTCTAACACACCATGCTCATCATCGTGGAGCTCACATTGTGTACACTGTAATGCTGGAAGTGGTTTGAGCTTCTTTGGAAAAGGTGTGAGTGACGGAAACCTGGAGCACCACAGCACAAAAAGGCATCCTGTACAATCGCGTGTTTTCCCGACAGTCTTTGGAAAGAAACACATACGAGTGTGATGGTCATGTGTCCACATACTTTTGGTGACAAAGTGTATTTTTACTAATAGTAGGCTGACACGGAGATAGAGGTTACCCATAATTCAGTACTGCAAATTAAATTACATGTTAGGATATTTTTTTACTTGTGTACAAGACTTTCGTACTTTTACTCCACTATCTTTAAAAAAATACTTTTTTTTTTTTTTTTTACATTTATACATTTCTTTGAAGTATCTTTGGTCAGGACATAAATCTAAGTGGATTGAAGTGCAGTACAGGAAAAAGTATCAAAGATTAGTTTTTTCTTGTGTACGTTATTATAAACATTTATAAAAAAAATTATATAATGAAATAAACCCATACTACTACTACTAACAATAATAAAATAAATAAATAAATAAATAAAAAACTACCAACAGTTACATCATCCATCACACATTTCAGAGCTAGGAAAAATTCGTGAGTCTGAATGATTCATAATAAAAATAAAAAAAAGTTGTTAATTAACATGGCAGTAAAACCAGGAGGTTTGTGTAACCTGGATACCAAATGGACATCACCGTCTCTGCCTTGTAGAAATCGTGAAGTCTGGTTTCTATCACAGACGACATAAAGAAATCCGAGTAAAGATCCTGTGATTGCCTTATTTTCTTAAGGGGAGACGATTTCACAAGTCCCTCCGAAGTTGTGCTGTGGTATCTGTCGCCAGCCGCACGCCTTCAGTCCTGTAAGGTGCAAGGTTAAAAAAATCCAAGGTTTTTTTATCCATGACTTCATATGGATATTAAATCAGCCTGAGATCTGAGGGAATTCGGAAGTCAACACCGTGAAGTTTTTATCATGTTCCTCGAAACCGTTCCTGAACAATGGTTTGGGTGTGTCCGTGTCCTACATCTACATCTACATCTAGGCATTTGGCAGACGCCCTTATCCAGAGCGACTTACATTTTTTTATCTTATTATACATCTGAACAGTTGGGGTTAAGGGCCTTGCTCAAGGGCCCAACAGGGACAACTTGGTGGAAGTGGGACTTGAACCTGGGACCTTCCGAACCGTAGTCCAATGCCTTAACCACTGAGCTACCCCTGGCTACCCCCGGTGTCCTGCTGAAGGAGGCCATCGCCATCACGGAATGGCAAATGTTTCCATGTAGGAGTGTGCACATACAAACAGAAACAGCGTTCAGGTACAGTAGGCGAGGCGAGGCGTGGCAATGTAACGTCCATATGAATGCCAGGACCCCAAGATCATCCTGAAGATCATCGTCCAGAGCATCACGCTCCTCCTCCGGCTTGCCTTCTTCCTATAGCGCATCCTGCTGACATGTTTTCCCGATGCACTCGCACTCGCTCGTCCACATGACGATCCTTCCTTGGACCAACCTTTGGCATGCACTAACCCTTGCCTACCTGGAACACCTCAAAAGATCTGCTGGATTCGCTTTGACTCGTCGTCTAGCCATCACTATTTGATCCTTAACATTATCCATTTTTCTTGCTTCCAGCACATGAACTTCAAGAACTGACTTAGGATGCGCACCCCTTTTATTTTTCACCTCTCAGTGGCTAATCAGTGTACTGTATGTATCGCAGCAGTAGAGTGAACAAACTTGTCATCGCACTACAGCAGCTACAGCAGCTACAGCAGCTACCACGGTAACATGGCGTAAACTCGAATTGCGATGTATAACGAGTTCAGCAGAGTAGGCATATACGCCGAACACACACACACACACACACGCGCATTAGTACGATCATGCAATAATCCTTCACTTTCCCATATGATGGAATTAATTCTTCTCGGACAACAGCGAATTTACGGTTAATGGGGCCTTTCGGTAGCTTTTTTCGAAAGGGCAAATAGGATCTGTGCGTGAATGATTGCCCCCCTGTGGTCAGAGGCGGCCGAGGCTGAGAGCAGTAAATAGGATGACCGGGGATGATACAGCAATGCACAGCATTAAAATGCTTTCAAGTAACTGTCAGCCGAGCCGCTGGGATTCAGAAATCCGGTTTAGTGCCACGTTGACTGATACGCTCCCATAAGGAGGCTTTTATTTCCTAGCGCATGAATTCACTTATATTTCATGTTATTCCATTACAGTTATTTGTTTTGAGGTTTTTCAGACTGTAATGAACGTGTAATGCAAGGAAGGATCGCCGAAGCGGTAAATCCTTTTTTTGTTTGTTTGTTTGTTTGTTTGTTTGTTTTTGGAATCCATTAAACTCCAGCAGGTCCACGTATACATTCCTCACATTGTTAGATTCATTACGGAGTCGTGTACTCTGATCAGGCGGGGGGCGGGGGGGGGGGCGGGGGGGGGGGGGTATGGGGGTTAGGGGTTACAAGACTCAAGAAATTACTCAAGATATTAGAAATGCACATCAAGCGAAAAAGTCAAAGTACGAGTCAAAAGTTCAGTTCAGGTTTTATTCATCACATACACATTTCTACAGGGTGAAATTCCTTATTCTTGGCATATCCCAGGTTTTTGTTTGTAGGCGAGGGTCAGAGCGCAGGGGTCAGCGATTATACAGAGCCCCTGGAGCAGACAGGGTTAAGGGCCTTGCTCAAGGGCCCAACAGTAGCAACCTGCTCGGGCTCGGGCCGCTGACCTTACCGTCAGAAACTCAGAGCCTTAACACACTATATACAGTAAGTCATATTTCACATAATTCCTTGGTCTTTCCTGATTTGCATTTCTTTCTACTCTGTAAAACAACGCTGAATACACAATCATCTCCTTTCAGCAGTTGATATTGAGATGTGATGCTACATATGATCTGTAACGGCTCTAATCTGAGGTGCTGGTTGTTAGCTGGTGATTTCCGAGGCTGGTGACTCTAAATGAAGTTCTGGTCTCGCTTTCCTGGGCAGGTCTTCATGAGAGACGGTTTCATCATGGAGCTTGATGGGTTTAGCAAATACACTTGACACAATACTGTTCTTGCAAGAACTGTTCCAGATAGGCTGACCTTCATGTGTTAAAATAAGACCTGACTGTTGATGTTATTGTTGTTACTTCGTTACCTAATGGCGTATGTGTTACTGAATAGTTTTGAAAAAAATATTCAAATATTCTAGAATGTAGAAAATAAACCCAAACTTTTGACTGGTACTGCAGTAAGGACCGGGGGAGGGTATCAAGTGTCAATGCAATTGCATTGATACTTGATACTACCTTAAAGTAGATTGTTTTGTTGCCTATACTGTAACAGCATCATCTTAAAAAAAAGTGTGCTCACATACCACAGTGATTCGCCAACAATGCTCACGTCTCCTTTGATGAAGAATGCGGCATTACAAGAGGCTCTTGCGGACTTGCGGATTAAATCTCGCCCTCAGTCTGTGTGAATGAGGTTTACAGTACACGCTCTCGCTCTGCTTGGTTTCCTCCCATTGTCCAAAGCCACATGGTGTAGGCTGATAGTTTGTGTGACTAGGCCCTGTGAAGGGTTAGTACCCTGTCCACCATGTGCCCTATATTCCCTGACATCCAGGCTCCGCAACTCCCCTGCAACTCGACACCGGATCAGCGGAATAGGAAGTGAAACTGGTTCATTCTCCTCGTCGCTTGTTTTATAGCAGCTACAAAAGTTCTTTTGGAAGAAGTTACAGTAATTAGACAAAACAACAAGGACAAGAACTACAACACGGCTTGTTACGTTACTGAGAAACTAGAAAACTCAGTCCGTCGTGCTCATCTTTATAAGGTACTGAAACCGGAGACTCCTTCCAAGCAAAACCCATTCCAACAGAACAATCTCACTGTAACATAAATGATTATCATTTCATACAGGAACCTGTAACTGTATGTTCCTAATATAATTCACTTTAGTCATTTTTAGACATGCGTATGGGTCTCCGGTCGGAGTGAACACAGGAAAAAATAGGCATTTCCTGTTTTTTTTGTCCTTTTCCCATTTTTGTTTTGGTCGGTGCTGAAACAAGTAGATCAGCTTTTCCCCCTATTCTGACCTCATATACAGGACAAGGAGACCCTCCATTGGCTCAAAGCTCAGCTCTGCCACTTTCTGGGCACTACAGTAGATGAGCAGGTAGCAGCTAACAGGATATTATTGAGGATTAATGCGCTCTTACACATACTGTATTTCCCCTTATTTTGTTCGCGGGTGGGAAAATCCTGATAAAAGTCCCCTGTCTGAACGTTTCCATGCCTGTGTCCTGATTGGCTAGGAAAATGCTAGAACTTTAGCAAAGGTGTGTTCAGGGGCAGTTCATTTAAAGATACAGACACTGAAACAGCACGTTTGGAAAAGGAGGAATACGGAATGAAAATGAAGCCAGGATGCAGGATCGGAGTTGTATTTCTGCTGGAACATGAACATGCAGAAAGTTTGAATATACATAAAGTTTAAAGATATCTTAGATAGCTGGCAACAAGGTAACTGATGCAGAGAGCAGACATATCCTGTGGTCAAGGCAAAGATGTTGCTCTGTTTCAAAAGGGTTAAACTATTGTCCTGGATCAAGCAAAGACAACAACTAAGGAGATTGCAGAAACTAGAAAAAAATTAAGATAATCTATTAAGGATAACAGTCAACCGTTATCTTTGAGGAGAAAAAATGTGGTCAGAAAAACATCCTCGGTCATTTGGTCTGATGAGTCCAGGTTTACCCTGTTCCAGAGTGATGAGAGCATCAGGGTAAGAGGAGAGGCAGCTGAAGTGATGTACCCATCATGCACCCTAATGCTTACCGTACAAGCCTGGGGTGGTAATATGTGCTGGAGAAGACTTGACGCAGCGGTTCGACTCTTCCATCAAGATCTTGGAGAGAAATTAATGCATCTTTAGACTGAAATAAATGTTTTTTTTTTTTTTTTTTTTTTTTTTATCCTTGTGCACATGAAAAACATATCCACGCCCTCAGCCGTGAACTTTAACTGGACTTCCAGGAAAATCCCGGATAATGCACACGGATAAAGAGCTCCATCCTGCTTCGTCCTAGTTTTTTTTATTTTATTTTTTACAGCTAATAAATGGCATATTTCTCTCCAGGAGCGTGATGAGGCACACAATCGCACACTCCTGACGTGTGTATCCATCAACAGCATGAACTCTGCGAAGGCTGACTTGATGTGAAAAGCCCAGAAAAATCGATAGGGCTGCTTTCAGAGACGGAAGGTGTGCAATTAATCTGCCGTGTAACCGGCTCTAGAGAATGAGCAACAAACCGGCTTGTTAACTCGTTAACCCCGCTTCCCACTGAACGTGCACCACGTGGCGTCGAGACGCGCGCGAACCATTTGCAGGATGCTGTTCACACGTCTTGAAGAAAAGGCACGCAACCGAGCCGCGGAGGGCTGAATGAGAGACCTTGTTTTTATCATCGGGGTTTGTATGTGAGCAGGAACTACGGGAAGAAACGAGCATTAAAAACCGACGCTAGAACGCATTAGCAAGTGCAACAAAGGTTAGCATGTGTTAAAAGGTTCGGATTTACAGGAAGAAAAGCAGGCCAGGGTTTGGAGTGAGGGCTCTGAAATGACGGCAAAGAACACGAAACGTTGATTGTAAATTCAGGCGTGAACAGATGATGTGTTTGAGCTGTAGTTGCCTTCTGGAGAAGTAGAAACTAGAAAATCGGATCTTAGCAGATTTCGTGGAAGGAATTATCAATCAGAAAATGTCAAATACTGATCAAATGATATCAAAAATATCAAATAACTGTATTGTTTTGTAGCAGATTTGGCTGCATCATTAAATATGGAATGGTGTTCCTAATGGCTGTTTAAGGAGAAAAGGTTTTATGTGGGATACACTGTTACACAGACCAAATAGACCACATGGGACACAATTTGAATGATGTCACATGACAATCTCACTGACACTTTTTCAGGTTAAAAGCCCCTATATGACTTATGGTCTTTATTATTTTATCTTTACTTACTTTATCAATTTGTTTAAGAATGCAGTCAGTCAGAACAGGTTAAATATAAAATATGAGACGTTAGGAAATAAAAAATTCCTGAAATTTTCCTGAAAACATACTTTCAAAAAAACAATAAGTAAGTAAGTAAGTATATATATACACACACACACACACACATATATATATATATATATATATATATATATATATATATATATATATATATACACACATACATACATACACAGTGGAACCTCAGATTGCGAGTAATGTGGTTTACGAGTGTTCCGCAAACCGAGCAAAGATTTTTAATAAATTTTTAATCGGAAACCGAACAAGTATTAGTTTACGAGCGCCGAGTATCATGCATCACACATGCGACTCTTATTTTGACACCGAGCATCACTCTTGCGCTGCGGAATTCTTTCAGCGTCTCTTATGTGTGTGACATAAGATGTGTAATTTGACACCGACACACACACACACACACACACACACACACGCGCAAACACCCTGACACACGCTCTCTCATCTTTTCACCCCCTCCCCAGCTTCACAAACACACAGAAACTCTGCTCTGTCGCGATTCTTTTCTAAGGTAAGGTGCTGGTTCATTTGTTTTTTTTTTTTTTACTTTACCGCATTTTTTAGATTCCTTTAGTATGCGCTAACGCCACTGTCAGAGAGATTTATTTTTTCCTGTTAAAACGGTCTTTCCACTGTGTTTGTGTGTCCGTCTGTTGTGAAACTTAAAAAGTGATTCCGTTAGTATGCGCTCATGCCAGTCTCAGAGAGATTTCTTTTTTTCCGGTTAAAACGGTGTTTCTGTAGTGTGCGTGTGTGTGTGTGTGTGTGTGTGTGTGTGTTTGTTGTGAAACGCGAGGTGGGGAGAGGGAGGAGGAGTGTTACTGTGTAAAACAAGGCGAGGGAAGGGGCTAATTCCACACACACACACACACACATGGCGCCTGCGCGCACCAACGGAAACACTTATCTGTCGGGATTTATTTGTACTTTTTTAAAGGTAAAGTGCAGATTGATTTGTTTTATTTTCATTTTATAGATTTTATAGATTGTATTAATTATTTTTATGTATTTAATTTTTGGGGCTGTGGAACGAATAATTTGAGTTTTCATTATTTCTTATGGGAAATGATGATTTGGTTCACGAGTGTTTTGGAACACGAGCCCACCTCCGGAACGAATTATGCTCGTAATCCAAGGTTCCACGGTATATCAGGACATTCATTAGCTGTCACTTAGAGACTTCAATTCAATTTAATAAAATTTTGTTTGTAACAATTGTGATTGTCGCAAAGCAGCTTTACACTTGCTCGCTCACTCACTCACTCATTTATCGTCTATACCGCTTTATCCTGTATTCAGTGTCGTGTGGGGCCTGCAGCCTATCCCAGGAGACTTAGAGCACGAGGCAGAGTACACCCTGGACGGGGTGCCAATCCATTACAGCACACACATACACACACTCATTCACACACTATAGGCGATTTGGGAACGCCAATTAGCCTAATCTGCAGATCTTTGGACTTTCGGAGGAAACCGGAGTACAAGGAGGAAACCCACCAAGAACGGGGAGAACATGAAAACTCAAAGCACACAGAGACGGGAATCGAACCCGGACCCTGCAGGTGCTAGGCTACAGTGCTAACCACTACACCACAGGTTTACATAATCAAAGGAAATTATGGAAGTTTGTACGAAATGTGTATGAACCAAAAATGATCAGATTGTTCCCGATGAGCGAGTCGAGGACGACGGTGGCGAGGAAAATCTCCCTGAGATGGCAACAGAAAGAAACCTTGAGTGGAACCGGACTCCCCGGGGAACCCATCCTCATCTAGTTATGAGTTGAAGTCAAGGTGATATAAGCTGCATATTTTGCAAAGATTATAGAGAAACTTTGGTACACGTGTCCACATACACAACAGCTATGGAGGAAATCATTATTGATCAGTTTACGCTACTGTGGAAAAAGGATTTGTTTGGTTTTGTTGCCACCGGAAGGAATGATTGCTCTCAGATTTACTTGATTAAACTTGATTCAAACTCAAGGTTTTGAGTTGAATATTAATATTACACAGTATATTGAATCTGTAGCGGAGTGCACTAATGGAAATTGCTGTGAAAACATATAACGTGATTCTAATAATTATTTTTTTCCTTATTTAATTTTTGTATCCACCCGGCTTATTAAGAAGTTGTACGAGAACAAGAACAAGAGTTCTTTAACTTCTGGTTCTTTAACTGTAATTTCTTCTTAATTTAATAAATCTATTTAAATAAATAAAAAAAGAAGAAGAAAAAGGGTTAAAGTCAAAGGTAAAGGAATAGGATGAGGAAATTTCCAGAACATTTAAAGTGTTTATGACACCCGTGTCACTGTGAGTTCTTATGGGCTTGTATAAGATATATTTAAGAATATCGTACATAAGCTGATTCAGGGGTATTAAATATAATAAATACCGCATCATATCCTTATCAGTGTTAGTACAACTTAATTGTTATTATAAAACGTGAAATCATATTGTTGCAAATTCAGTAATATCATATCATAACAATCATATCGTATCATAATCTTTGCCTTAGGAATGAATCATGTTGTGCAATGAAAATGTCATATACTGTATTTAATCATAACCTCAGGAACTGAAAGCTGCTGCATCGTACCAAATATGTAAGCGTCCTGAAAAAATTGAAATCACATTTTACGCATTATTTGTCATTCATCATTCAATCACAAAGGAATTGTGATTTCAGCAAACATTTACATCAGTACATCTACAACAACAGTACATCTTCTCACAGAACAATACTATAGAAATGAAAATCGGATATATTTTAGAGGACGCCATGTTCAGCTTGTATAACAGTACAGATTTACTGTCCAAATGAAAATACCTCAACATACAGCCATCATTGTCAAAACAGCTGGCAACAAAAGTGAGTACGCCCTAAATGGTAACAGCTGTACATCTTTAACCGTGCAAAGTCACATGACTTATTCCTCATGTTCATGTGTTTGTCAGTGGACGAGTACGTCTCCAGACCGGAACCCTATCGATCACCTGTGGGACGTCCTCAAGCGGAAGCGCCGTGTGTCTGACATCCAGCAGCTCCGTGATATCGTTCTGGAGGAGTGGAAGAGGATCCCGGCAACACCATGTGCAGCTCTGGTGCAGTCCAGGCCCAGGAGGATTAAGGGAACTTTGGACACAGTTGTGACACAGTTGTGTGCTCATTCAGTTTCATTGCCAGTGATTTAGACGATCATTATTGAGTCAATGGTAGAGGACAGTAAATCTAAACTGCTATACACGCTGCACATTGACGTCTCCAAAGTAGATCCAAGTTTCATTTCTATAGCATCGTCCCTTGAGAACATATAATAAAGTGGTTTTGCTGAAATGTGAGGGGTGCACTGTGCGCTTGCAGGCTTTCATTTCTGCACGGCAGGAGGTGAACTTGATGATTAATTAGAGACCAAGATGTACTGATTTCACAAGCGGAACCAGGCGTGACTCGTGCTCGATTGGAACGAAAGCCTACAGCCACGTTGTTCCCATCCAGTGACAGAGGTTGATCGCGTGTCCGGCTCAAGACACGACTCTTGCTCATGGGATTTTAACCAGCAATCTTAAAGTCTCCGAGGGCAGCTTTCCCAACTCACAGCGTCGTTATCACCCAAAAGAGGATGCGTTGAGTCCGGTTCCTCTCAAGGTTTCGTCCTACTGCAATCTCTGAGAGTTTTTCCTTGCCACCATCGCCATCGTCCTCGGCTTGCTCATCAGGGCCATGAAGTTGGAAGTTTTTTTTTCCCCCGATTTTCTCCCTAATTTAGTCGTCTCCAATTCCTCCCCCGGGGACTTAATGTGAATTAAGCCTCTTCACTTAATGTGAATTAAGCCTCTTCACTTAATGTGAATTAAGCCTCAATTCACATTAAGGCTACTACTACCACTCAGCCGGGAGGGCCGAAGACTATCACGTGTTTCCTCCGAACCACGTGACGCCAGCCGACCGCATCTTTTTCGAACTGCTCGGGGGACTGTACGGGGGGACGTGGTGATAACTCTCAGATGAGTTCCTGTAATATGCAAGTGGTATTGGCGAACGATTGTGTGTACAGTTCACACAGACTGATGCGTCTCCTTTACAACTTGGCGACGCGGTTTAACCACCTCAGCCAGGATCATCATACCCAGATAACGGTCTAATTTAAAATGTTTGCACCGTTCAAATGTTTTACTGCAGCTCAGAGTCTCATCACCGAGCAGTGCTTGAAGTCTTCTGTAAATGTCAACCAGTTCTACGCCTTCATTCACGCCAAAAATTTCATCAAAAGTCCCGGTTTGGGGCCTCCGAGTGGCGCAGTGGTAAAGCGCTCGCTCTATCATCCGGAGATCGCTAGTTCGAATCCCGGGTGATGCTGTAACCTCTCGCAGCCGGAGGTCTAGAGAGAGCTGATTGGCCGAGCTCTCTCAGAGGGGAGGGATGAGAGGTACTTAGTGCTCCTACATTAATCACGGCTCTACAGCCAATCAGGGGCGTCTGTGAGCTCGCGCAATGGAGGGAGCGGATAGCGCTGTCCTCCGAGTGTGTTACGCCGCCCCCAACGGTGCGCGAGCGAGCAGTTCGAAAAGATGCGGTCGGCTGGCGTCACGTGGTTCGGAGGAAACACGTGATAGTCTTCGGCCCTCCCGGCTGAGTGGTAGTAGTAGCCTTAATGTGGGAGCCCCCTAGTGACGGGGAGGAATTGGACACGACTAAATTAGGGAGAAAATCGGGGGGCAAAAAAAAAAAAAAAAAAAAAAAAAAAAAAAAAAAGTCCCGGTTTGACTTGAACACGCAATATAAATTGTCTTAAATTAATTGCATTTTTTAATTTAAAAAATGTAAGAAATTCACGTTGTATAAGCAAATGCATTCACGTTTATTTCATGTTGTCTTCCGAAGGTTGTAAGCTCAAGTCTCAGAACTGGGAGAGAACCGCTACTGTTGGACCTACAGATCAGTTCCATGCTTCATTTTATTTTTGAAAAAAAAAAAAAAAAAAAAAAAGGAAAGAAAAAAAAGAGAATGAAATATTTGTTTTAAAAAAAAGGTCAGTGATGGTAATTAATTAATTTGTTAATTAACTCAACAGCGCCGGTTCAGCCAGAAATAAAAACGTCCACACAATGCCGCAATGTAGACAATGTGCCGCGACATATTTATCCCGGCCAGTCCCGTTCCCTCGCTCACTGTTTCTTTGTACGCTTAAAGAGCACAAATGAAATCAGACAGATTTCTGACAGATTCCTATGAAACGCACATCCGTCCTGTCAACCGCAGAAAGCCTTTTAAACAGCAGCGCGAGCCGTTTGAATCGCTCCGATGTCTTTGTACTGGAGCGCATTTGACATTGTGTAGGTCTGTCAGAATCGTTCGCAAAAACGCACTGAAAATAAATGTCACGGCGCATTCCCGATGTTCACGACGCGGGACGTAATGACGGCTTCCGTCACAAAAAACGGCTCATTGTCCTTTTATCCCATGAATCATTCAGGCAAAGTAACAGAATGAATATTTGCTCCGTTTCTCAATGTGGCCCTGCATTATGATTCAAATAGCGCTTGGCTGATATTACCAGTGGGCCAGTCTCCAGCAGTGCAGGTTTGGGTGCGTCTGCGCCCGCGGTGGAGAACCAATCCTGTGAGATGTACTGATCTTCTGCTCTTGTAGCTCATCGATCCTCATGGTTTGACCCACTGTATACTGTACATGTCGCTCCTGAGCTGCCAGTGGTCCAGACCCCCTCTGCCCTTTGGACCAGTCTGACTGTCCTGACCTGTCCTGGTGTCACTCTTCTGGTTGGTGATCTTGTCGCATGGATGCCCCGTGCGGTGACTGGGGACGGTTCCACTTTTTCATAAAGACGGTCCTGGCCTCAGCTGATGCAGACAGCTGTTCTCTGAGGACTCGTGACTGCAGTTGCTCGCTAGTTCAGGACTGGAGTTTCCTACAGTCTGTCTGAGCCTCCAATAATGAACTGGACTCTATATTAACTTAAACTTGTTCTACTGAACTTCCAGCCTCCTAACACACAGTATGAGTGCAGATCAATCTCCGCTATCCGTTATCACCCAAACGAGGATGGGTTCCCTGTTGAGTCCGGTTCCTCTCAAGGTTTCTTCCTACTGCCATCTCGGGGAGTTTTTCCTTGCCACCATCGCCATCGGCTTGCTCATCAGGGCCATGGTAGGTTTTCTAAGTATGCCTGAGCCGTGTTCAGACGGCCCGCTTCCTTTCTGAAACGCTGGACTCCCAGGAACTCCTTTAATTACCCAAACATGTGGAAATGGCTTGGAGCGAGGTCAGGACTGTACGGGGGACGTGGCGATAACTCTCAGATGAGTTCCTGTAATATGCAAGTGGTATTGGCGAACGATTGTGTGTACAGTTCACACAGACTGATGCGTCTCCTTTACAAGTTGGCGACGCGGTTTAACCACCTCAGCCAGGATCATCATTCCCAGATAACGGTCTAATTTATAATGTTTGCACCGTTCAAATGTTTTACTGCAGCTCAGAGTCTCATCACCGAGCAGTGCTTGAAGTCTTCTGTAAATGTCAACCAGTTTTACGCCTTCATTCACGCCAAAAATTTCATCAAAAGTCCCGGTTTGACTTGAACACACAATATAAATGGTCTTAAATTCACGTTTATTTCATGTTGTCTTCCGAAGGTTGTAAGCTCAAGTCTCAGAACTGGGAGAGAACCGCTAGTGTTGGGCCTACAGATCAGTTCCATGCTTCATTTTATTTTTGTGGGGGAAAAAAAAAACAAAAATCTTAAAAATAAAAAAAAAGGAAAAAAAGAGAATTTTTGAAATTAGAATATTTGTTTTTAAAAAAAGGTCAGTGATGGTAATTAATTAATTTGTTTATTTATTCAGTCAAATATGATCAAGTTTATCCCAGTACTCGGATTAATAAAGATGACAGATTTACAGATGAACTATCTGCACAAATATCTACATCGACACAGAAAACAAAACAAAACAAGCAAACGTACACCTGACATGGACAGACTCTGGAGCTTAAACGAAGGTTCGCTATTTCTAGAATGATTCTGCAAATTAGTTAGCTTTGTGAAATAAAGCAATAAGAAAAACAAAGGACCTGAAATGTTTATCGGATTAAATCACATAGACCGGCATAACTGTTTGATATAAAACACACAAACATCTGATCATACGCTGCTCATGTAGAAGACGAAAGCCGGCACATGATTGTCCATGATCGAGCTCCCACCCAGAAAAACAGAACAACTGAGTGGTTGTAAAGCTATTGGATAGCTCACTGTATACACACACACACACACACACACACACACACACACATCATGGTACAGTGGTCTCAACAACACAACATGTCCACGATAAATCCCCCGCAGTATTGATTCTCCCAAAGCGACACCGTGAAGTCTAAAGCGCGTCCGTGTGTCTCGTCAGTCCACGTGTCTGTATCGGGTGAAGAGGTTGTAGAGAACACGCAGAGTCGACTTCAGATCACAGTTGACGATATCTGAGAGGAGAAAACCAGAAAACCATGACTGTGTTATATACAGGAGCTGGGTTTAATAAAAAAGACAAGAGACCAAGTAACGTTCTTTCAATCATTAATCTTGTATAGCGCTCGTCCTGTACAGGGCCGCTGAGGGCCTGGTTTCTGTTTTAAAAAAAAAAAAATTTTTTTTTTTTTTTTCAGCAACATTATCAAAACGGAAAATTAAACAAAAACATTGTTGCGTTTTAAGTAATGCTTTTGTGTTTCGTAAATGTTGTTGCCTTCTGGGAAACGTTGTTGTGCTCGAGAAAGGTTTAGTTTCTTGTTTTTTTGTTTTGTTTTTCTTTTTTGCATTTCAACAAAAGTCATTGGGTTTCAAGAAACGTTTTTGTTTCGTAAATGTTGTTGGGTTTCAAAAAAATCTGTTTCGTAAATGTTGTTGGGTTTCGAGAAATTTTTTTGTTTTGTAAATGTTGTTGGGTTTCGATAAAATGTTTGCATTTAAAAAAAAAAAAAATTGTTTTGTAAACGTTGTTGGGTTTCGAGAAACATTTTTGTTTCGTAAACGTTGTTGAGTTCCGATAAAAATTTTTGCGTTTAAAAAAAAAATTGTTTCGTAAACGTTGTTGGGTTTCGAGAAACATTTTTGTTTCGTAAACGTTGTTGGGTTTTGATAAAAATTTTTGCGTTTAAAAAAAAATTGTTTCGTAAACGTTGTTGGGTTTTGATAAAAATTTTTGCGTTAAAAAAAAAATTGTTTCGTAAACGTTGTTAGGTGTCAAGAAACATTTTTGCTTCGTAAACGTTGTTGGGTTTCAAGAAATGTTTTTGTTTCGTAAACGTTGTTGGGTTTCAAGAATCATTTTTGTTCTGTAAATGTTGTTGGGTTTCGAGAAACGTTTTTGCGTTTCAATGTATTTTTTTGCTTTTTAAAAAATTTTCAGATTTCAAAAAACTTTTTTGCATTTTTCGAAACGTTGGGTTTCGAGAAACGTTGCGTCAACTCTGAAAAAAAAAAAAAGCGTCATCCATCCCTTCCGCTTGCGTGAGATTACAGACGCCCGTGAATGGTCAGTGTCGCCATGATTAACGTGGGAGCGAAAGCATGGCATCCCTCCCTCCAAGGCAGTGTGGCCAATCGGCTCTCTGGACTCCCAGCTATGACCAGTCGTACAACCATCCGGGAATCGAACACGTTACTCACGAGTCTCAGTAAGGGTGAATATTTAATGACTAAATGAGAGGTCTGGGTTTACCCTCTGGCCTGGGTTTGGGTCTCTCCAGCCCTCCGTCCTGCATCAGCTCGAAGGCGAAGGATACGTTAAGGACCTGGAAAAGAGAAAGAGCACAGTAACAGAATCAACACAGACCCAGATCATTCACAAAAACGTTTCAGTGAATCAGTGAGACTTGATCAATCAATCAATCACGACTTAATAGCTCTAGACATGTTCTGCACCCTGAACACTTCAGCTTCTCTGCTAACACATCCTCTGAATATTTTCACAATGCCAATAATTTGTTTAATGTCTCATGAAATTAGGTCCCTTAATTACTGCAGCAGATTCTTGATAGACATTTAACTCTCTCGACGAAAAGCTGCTCTTACTTCCAGCTCTTTTGAAATCACCTCTTGTTTTGTCCTGAGTGAAATATTGTTCAGTAAAATAACTTGCAGGCTATTACAGTTTTTTTTTACATAGATTTTGCCGTCTCACATGCACACCCTGGTGTCTGTACACTTTCCACACATCCATCAGTATCTATGAAGCTCTTTAAAGGACTGCTCCTGATCACTAAAAAAAAAAAACTGACTACAAAAACTCCTTAACTGAGAGGACGATAAAATGCTTACTTCAGTATTAGATCACCTCTCATTTCTTTATTTTATATACATTTTTTTTCTTCCTCTTTTTTTTTTTTTACTGATCTCAGACGAGTGCTCATGATGTCCTTGAAATTAGAGGACCAGGGTTAACTCTGGTTAGTAAAAAAATGACACGACAGTACATTTCTAATAAAAAGCCTTTTTTTATCCCCCTGCGAATCTGTATGTGCCTTTGGGCTTGTTTATTTCCACTGGATTCCTCTCTCGACTTGTCCTTTAAAATGCACTCTCCAGCTGTCTCACATTCTCTCCGTCTCCAGCTGGACGCTAATCTCCGTGTCACTCTTCCACTTCCTGTGCAGAGGCAGACTAGAGCCGTGCCCTGCTGCTCGGTGCGCGCTTGGCCCGGCGTGTTGGATGCGAACCCGGACACGCTGGCACTCGGGACAGCACCGTGTCCGAGAGGGAGTGAGAAAGATGCAACTTTGCACCGCATCATCCCTTCATGCGCACGCAATCCATTGACTAGATTGGCTGTAAACGGGGTTTAAAAGCCAAAAACCAACTACAAATTCCCTTTAGTTTTAGAAAAAAAGTTTCACGGATTTTCCTTGTACTCACCGTAAACGTCTTAATAAACGAAAACAGATCCGGTGTTAATTACCAGGCGTGTTCACAGCAAATTTAGCCACGCCCACAACACTCCATATAAGGCAGAGCGGACAATAATGAAACAACGACTTAAAGGTAAAAGTGTCTCCCAAACTCTGCACATGCCCACAGCCACACGCCAACTTATTTCCTCAACTTTTGTCTCAATCCATCCTCTTATTTATCTTTATTTAATGTATGGATTAGTTTTTTATTTATTTAATTCCAATTAAATGACTTCGTATTCCGTTTGATAAAGAGCCTCGCCGACTCTGAACTGACTTAAAAATGTACAAGTCTTCCAAAGAAGACGTGTTTGTCTGCACACTGAACGTCTCAAGATGAAATAGCTAGCGTACCTCTCTTCCATTTTTAACATTCATGTGACTTGCGGTAATTTCTAGTTTGTCCTGAAAAATGGCGGCTGGTCAGAAAGGGTGCTAGTGGAATATTTTAAAACATTAGCGACAAACAACTGTACAGTAATGCAGTTACACAAATTCACACCTTTTGCTCAAAGTTTTCGGGAGTGAGGAAGAAATTGTAGAGCGCTATGAAGTATCCTTCCAGAAGTCCCATCAGCAGCACCAGGTACACTCCGTCTGCAAACTGAACCCACACACACACACACACGCGTATACACACACAGGCACGTTCGTAAGTAGGATTTGTTCTTAAGTCCGGCAAAGTGAGTCTTATACGCCTTTGACACGAATATACAAAGTAAAGCGTACCAATCCACTTGACTAAATCTGTCCCCTTTCCTCACACTGCCATCGTGTGGCCAAAACCTGTAACTGCGCCTAAGGAAATTAATCTCGCACGTGAAATGTAACAGTGTTGTCTTTGCGCCTTTAAATGACGAGGGGAATCCCGGACGCCATCTTGTCTCTGAGCTGTTTTCCACTGTATTGGACTGTGAACTCTGCGTTGTTGAGGATTTTCCCGAAATTAGGAGTATTCACCATCAGGGCAGCTTTACAGGACAGACATTTTCCATCATCGTGCTCCCGGACTGATTCATTGTAACCGGTGAGGCCGACTCGTTTCTCCCGCACGCACACACTCATACAATACACCAGACTTTGGACGTTTTTCTACATTTACTTAGACACTGAAAATATTGTATATAATTGAAAATATTGATATCTGGTGCACTGTAGTGTCTATTTTTTGTACAATACACGCGAGCTACTTCCGTGATTTGTTCGCATTTATGAATGTTCGTAGAACCGTGGTCTGCTCGTATATGTGGAAATAGAGGGACTATATATATAGTATCAATTTCTTGTGTAATACAATTCTCCATGTATTAGTAATGGAAATAAAAATCTGTCACGTGTCACTAAAGTAAGCGTCACGAAAATGAACATATAATCAATGTTTAATATTTACTTACAAAATGAATACAATTGCAAATTCTAAAAAAGTTAAAAAGTCACTAAGATAAATGAATCAGTTCGGTCGTGCTTAGTGTAAAAGACTGAAAGTGGGAGAAGTCAAAGTGTGTGTGATGACTTCTGCGTAGTCTGATCTCCGTACCTGCGTGTCCAGCTCAGCCACCTCCAGGTTCAGCTTGTTCAGGTGTTTGTTGACGAACGTGATGAGAGTCTGTACAGAAATCAGCTCAGTCAAATCAGAATGGGTTTCTGGGTATCGATCTCGGAAAACGCACATGTGTGATGCTTTACCTTCTTCACCACGCTGAGTTTGTCGGGGGCGTGATCGAACAGGGTGTCGAACGCGTCACGCTCTGCAGAGAGAGAGAGAGAGAGAGAGAGAGAGAGGGGTGTATTTAAAGAAATACCTACAGTACGTATATATAGAGGGAGATGGGACTGATTCTATAATCCGTGTCAGTGGTGGAAGCTGTACTGACAATTTACAATTGAGTAAACGTACAAATAAACAGGACAAATGTACTTGAGTCAAAGTTAAAATATCCCTTTGATCTTTCTACTTAAGTAAAAGTAAAAAAAAAAAAAAAAAAGTAAAAAAAGAACTCCAAAAAAATCTGTAGTGTCCGTAACCATGTCAAATTCATGTTGCAGCATTTTTAAATAATACACTTTTTCAGGTTTATGTCTTTTCATGTGAAATCTAAAATCGGCCAAGTTAAATCTGAATGGCAGTTAGAACCGTTGAAAGATTTGAATTTAAAAAAGTAACGGACACTACGGCTACTGTACAGTAGGATGTGCTTTATGTTTGGACCGACTGTATGTTGAAGGTCTCGTTATGTCGGACGTTGTGTCCTTTTACAGAATCTTTTAATAATTCCTCAACTGTACAGCACTTTGGTCCGTTTCAGCTTTCAAACATACTTAAAAAAATTTATTGACCTTAATTTGTACAAGATATGACAATTTAAAAATACACATCATTTCAGTATTTGTTAAATACTTGAACAGTTTTTATATTTCAAATCCTGCAGGAACGATATAGCTGCTTAAGACAAATCTGACACTAGACATTAGTGCTATTTAATTAAGAGAATCACAATGCTTAAAAGAAAAAAAAATCTACTCACTTGCTTACTAATCGGATAATGTTTAAAACGTCTGTTTCAGTACCACAGCACTGTGCCGGTTACGTTGCTTGTAGAAATTTAACAATGCAAAAAAAAAAGTGACAGAAATCAGTCAAGTTTATAAATTCACATTAAACGTACCGTGTCTGCCGGATAACGCCCTGTAAGAAAAAAAGAAAATAAATAAAATCATAATAAAGCACAGAAATCTAAAAATATAAACTTCTTGAAAAGCAATTTGTTTTGGCTGATTGACTTTAAGAGAGACAAAAAAAAGAGAGAGAGAGAGCGAGAGAAGGAATATTTTCAGCTGCTATAGTGCAAGTGATAACAGGAACTTGTTTTCGCTGACCTTCCACAATAACTCTAATCGAATAGCAAGTACACCATGATATTCTTTAAGCCCTGTTATTAAACAGGTATTTTTCAGGCTCCATCACAATATTACAATTCTCGATGTTGATTAATTTCCTATAACAGTCCAAACAAAAGTGTTTAATTCCGTATTTAACGTACTATAACAGATGAGTTTGGCATTCATAACCTCCCCCCCCCTCCCTCCCTCCCTCCCCCAAACACACACACATGCACACGTACTCTGAATGATGTAGACGGCATTAAACTGTGCGATAACACAAGCGTAGCTGAAAGACTCACTCTGTGTTGCCCGTGATTTCCTCTTGAATCTGACGAGACTGCAGGATTCCCTCCCGTTTCTGACAGGAAGAACACACACACATGCGCACAATCATTACTGAATGAAGCGCTGAGGTTAGACAGGAAACATCTGGACCATGTCATAAACGTGTCACCCTGCGGACGACACCCGGTCACTCGAGCAGAAATAAACATTAAATAAAAAGTTACAGACTAGATCTGTCTTAAACTCGGCGTGACGTACACCGTGGGTGGTGATTGTGTCTGTTACCCAAGTTCACTAACGATGTATAAATCGTTTAATGCGACTGATGAGAAGCGCAGTGTGTAGAATTATGCATCACTGATCACATACTGCGCTCAGAGGTCACATCCTGCTCGGCGCGGCCGAAAAGGCGGAGCTGGGACAGGATACATTTCTCTAACCAGAGACACGAACACGAGAGTAAAAAGTGTGCACATGATGCCTGTTGTAATTTTTATAATGTTGGCTGTTTATGAGATGTGATGCAACCATGTGATGTTGTGTACTACAGTGTCCTCATAGTGTCACAGACACTCCGACTGTTTAAGGTCCCATATGTTACGATTTCTGTAACAAGCTAATACAGGTATCAGAGTTCTCGCAAAGAGTAAAACTCGGGTAAAACTCCAGCTGAAATACCCCTTCATTTGTTCCTTTCTTGCCCCTTAACTTGCGATTTTTATGCTTTATTTATATGCTTTCTAATTCTTAGCATTGCACTAGTAACCTCTGCTCAGTTCTCACTGTGTATATACTGACTATATGTAAGAGATACTGTGTGCAATCACATCTACACCCTGTGTTTTCATCACTGTCTCTACTGCTGCTGGATATCTGGAATTTCATGGGCATCAATAAAGAAATACAGACAGTGAGTCAGTAAGTATGTCAGGCAGTAAGTTAGTAAGCAAGTCAGTCAGTTAGCAAGTCAGTATGTAAGTCAGTAATTAAATCAGTAAGCAAGTCAGCAACAAGTCATCAAGCAAGTCAGTGAGTAAACAAGTCATTCAGTCAGTAAACAAGTAATTCAGTCAGTAAGCAAATCAGTAAGTCAGTATGTAAGTCACTGAGTAAGCATGTCAGCAAGCAAGTCAGTAAGTAAGTCAGTAAACAAGTAATTCAGTCAGTAAACAAGCTAGTGAGTAAGTCAGTCAGTATGCAAGTCAGTCAGTATGCTAGTCAGCAAGCAAGTCAGTAGGTAAGTCAGTAGGTAAGTCAGCAAACAAGTAAGTCAGTAAGTCAGCAAACAAGTGAGTCAGTAAGTCAGCAAACAAGTGAGTCAGTCAGCAAACAAGTGAGTCAGTCAGTAAGCAAGTAATTCAGTCAGTAAGCAAGTCAGTAAGACAGTATGTAAGTCAGTCAGTAAGTCACTGAGTAAGTCAGTAAGCAAGTCAGTAAGTAAGCGAATCAGTAAGTCAGTAAGTAAGTCGGTCAGCAAGTCAGTAAATCAAGTCAGTAAGTTGCAAAGTCAGTAAGTCGCCAAATCAGTAAGTAAGCAAGTAAGTCAGCATGTAAGTCACTGAGTAAGTCACTATATAAGTCACGGAGTAAGTCAGTAAGTCATCAAGTTAGTCAGTCAGTCAGTAAGTGAATAAGTCAGTAAGCAAGCCAGTAAGTACTCTAGATCGATCGATCTATCTATCTATCTATCTATCGATCTATCTATCTAATATGTTGCCAGATTAAATAAAATACCACAGATATTACACACTGTCTCAAGGTTGCGTACCTGAACCACCACCACCTGTATGGAGACGTGCTCGGGGAGGCGGATCGGAGCTCTGAAGTGCTGAGACAGCGCCACCAGAAGGTGCAGGATGGCCACCATGCTCTTAGCGTGAACAGCTAAAACATTAACAGAGAACATAAACGACTTTATCAGATGACTCACAGCAATAGCTTTAGTACAGTGTGCTCAGAGCGATCATCTTCACTCACGGCCAGAACGTTCTCTCAAACTTACAGTCGACGTTCCACTTGGTGTTCCTGCTCGGGACTTTGAGAACCTCGTTGATGCGCTCGAGGACCGTCTGGAGTTTCTGCTTCTGAGCGATCTCTGACTGCGTCACCTCCGCCACGTTCAGCTTCTCTCCCTCCAGCTTCTCTGCAGGACCAGATACAGACGATGAAGAACGAGGAGGACAGAGAGATGGACATGAGAACACATTCAGTGTGAGATTGAGATAATAAACCAACATTTTTCCCCACAACCGCCGTACTCTTTACTGACCAGGGGTGCCAATAATTTTGTTTAATTTGTTTAACAATATGTAGTTGTTGTATTTGTTCAATTATTTTCAGATGAATGATTTGTGCAAATGAATGGAAAACAGCTGAAGCAGGGGAGACACTTTTTTTTTTTTCAATTCGATTTACTTCATGAGGAATCGATAAATAAATCAGGGTGTGTGAGAACACACGAGGTCGTTCACTATATGAAGTTTAAATTTAAATTTGTTTAAATATTTATTTAGACCCTGATAATTGAAATGCTGTTCAGCTTTTTACCTTTTAGTCTTTCATTTAAGTTTAATTTTAAATGTAATACACGAGGCGGCCTGCAGAGGGCCTGGAATTTACGAACCGCTCATTTACACGTAAAGACACCTGAACCGATCATCGTGTACTGAAGATCCTCACCGAAGAGCTTCTGCAGAACCTGTCCATCGTACAGATCCTCTGCCAGGTCCTTGACGATGATCCGCTCCCCAACCAGCACGTCGTTGATCCAGTCGATAAGCACCTGAGTGAGACAGCATTCTTAGGCTACGTTCACTTTACAAGTTACTTTAGTGACTTTCATCTGACGCTAATGTGGACGGGTCTGTCCGCTTAAACGGCACACGTACGTACATGGATACGCGCATTCCTATTTTAGCAATCAATCAATTAATCAATAAATAAATGAATAAACGCTTGGGGTTCTGCTCTGGGGGGTGGCGAGCAGTTAAATCAGCTGAATCTGTTGAGGGAGATCCAGACGGAGTGGGGGTGGGCGTAACACTCAAAAACACACATTTCCACTGTAGGGTTTTTAGGGGTGTTATGAAGTTATTTATGCAGGGGGTGATGCGTGTGCAGGGGAAAAAGGTCGCGTGAATTTCGATCTGGCCATTCTCATTCAAGTCACATGACTGAATAACAGATATATATCCAATCTAGATCAGATTTGTGCGTTGACACAGCCCTAAAAACAATTAATATGGGTCACTTTAAACTGGTGATGTGAACGTTGCGAAGGTGAATGTGACGAAGAACACTCCCAGCTGCTCCTCATCCTCACCTTCATCAGCTCCTGCAGTTTGCTGTTGTTCTTGGAGTTGGGGTCCACCATGGTGCGAACCTCGTTCTCCTCTGTTGCATAAATAAAGAATGTTAAACGTGCGCATGTTGCTCTTGATCATTTCCCCAAGGCGGGGGACAGACAGACCACAAGGAAATGCGCCGTCACCAGCCAGCGCCCTCTCTACCCTGTCACACAGCAGCTAACAATCAGGAAGGGTGAAGGCTAAAGCGTACGCTCTCTGAGACACATGACTCCATCGAAGGGCAGCGTAATACACACCTGGGTAACCTAGTGAACCAGTGTGAGTATAAACTTACAGATTGAAACCTCAGAGCACTTATGTACATCACTCTGGATAAGAGCGTCTGTCAGGAACTGCTATCTGCCCTCTTCCACATACACGAGCTCGACCATCATTGTCTAGTGTCGCTGCGATTGACAGGTGAGCTTTTGTTATCATTCCAAACTCTTTATTTTGATATCCATCAGGTCAAGTCAAGTCGAGTAGGCTTTATTGTCACTTCAACCATATACAGTTGAAACAAAAAAAAACCTTCCTCCAGGACCAAGGTGTTACATGCAACATAAATTTACAACATAAATTAACAGAAAACTAACTAGCTAACTTAGAGCTGCTCCATTGTAGGGAAGACCCGGTCCAGAAGACTTTCGTGTGGTGGAAACTCTTATAAAGAAGCACCGAAACTGGAGACTCCTTCTATGAATGTTAAAACATCTCTTGGCAGAAAACCTCACCAGAGTAATGATTGTGATAATACCATCATTATATAACACGATGACCTTTTTCCCCCATTATTTAGTCTTAGATTCTGCAGAACGTCCGTTATACAAATCACTATACAAACCGCAGCACATTAAAACAAGGACATGAAGAAAAACTTGAGACCTCTGACAGAGCTGCTCTACACCTTCTGACGGATCAGAACAAAGACTTCAACAGTATTGTGGTGTAATATTTATTATTTATTTTAGCTATAATGATCTGATGTGTTTAAATATAAGACTGGGTGAGGAGACGTACCCAGCATGGTGTCCTCCGGGTGCAGCTCGTACGGTGTGGGGCTCAGGGGCAGGTTTATGGCGTTCATGCCCTCCTCCTGCAGCTCCGACACTACAGGACACACACGACCAAAAAAAACCATTAATGCTGTAACTCAATAGCACTTAATATCTGACAGAATTTATTCTAAAACCTTATACTTCCCTCAGTGTATAAAACAAAATATAAAACAATAAAATAGAAGAATTGGAAATTTTGCAAACCTGTCTTTAACCCTTCAGGTCCAAATACTTACCAATTGTGCAAAAGACACACCCCCCCACTTTAATTTCAACATACAGTGGAACCTCGGATTGCGAGTAACGTGGTTTACGAGTGTTCCGCAAACCGAGCAAAGATTCTTAATAAATTTTTAATCGGAAACCGAGCAAGTATTAGTTTACGAGCGCCGAGCATCATGTATCACACATGCGACTCTTATTTTGACACCGAGCGGCAAGTGATCACAACTGAGCCAATGATTTTACTCTCTCTTGCGCTGCGGGAATTATGGGTAATCATCTCCCCTGCTGCGTACCCTGTGTCAAAATAAGAATCCCCTGCTGCGTCTTAGTGCTCGTCTCTTATAATCAACATCTCCCTCTCTCTTCTGTTTGCGCGCGTGTAATTTGACACTGTGCCCCACACACACACACACACATCTCTCCGGCGCTTTATTTACACAGAAAAATCAGCTCTGTCGCGATTCTTTTCAAAGGTAAGGTGCTGGTTCATTTGTTATTTTTTACTTTACAGCAGTGATTCCGTTAGTCTGCTCACGCAAGTATCATTAGAGAGATTTATTTTTTTCCCTGTTAAAACAGTGTTTGCATTGTTTATGTTAGTTGTGAAACTTAAAAAGCGAGGTGTGGGAGGGAGAAGGAGTTTTACTGTTTAAGACGAGACGAGGGGCTAATTCCACTTAATTAACTGTCTGGATTTATTTTTACTTTTTTTTTTATATTAAGTGCACGTTAATTTGTTTTATTTTTACTTTATATGTTGTATTACTTATTATGTGTTCATTGTTTTGGGCTGTAGAACGAATAATTTGAATTTTCATTATTTCTTATGGCAAAATTAAATTTGGTTTACGAGTATTTTGGAATACAAGCCCGCTTCCTGAACAAATTATGCTCGTAATCCAAGGTTCCACTGTATTTTTGTATTTGTATTTTTTTTATTTTATAAGTGTTGCCTTGAGAAAACTAACCTCAAAATTACTAAAAACTTGAAAAAAAAAATGCATATTGCTAATTTTGTGCATTTTTCTGACATCAATAATCAATCAATTAATCATTAATGATAACTTCCTCAGTTTAAATTTGATTTGAAAATTTCTAGTGGCTCAATCAAAATAACAATAATACGAATAAGAATAATATATTATTATGAATAATAATAATATTATTATGTGAGTCAAATTAATGAAGCGGAAATACACAAAAACAAACTGTGTCAAAAATCACATCCACCACCTGAGCTGAAAGTTAATAGACACGTGAGAAATACTACGCAAAACAAACACTATACAACACTTTTTACCCAGTTACATTAATTGAACATGATTAACCATTAACACCTTTAATAATGATTTGGTTAAAATGTACATTTAATAATTTTTTGCTTTGTATTAAGAATGGATGGCACGATGCTAGCTAAATTCGTGTTCCATCTTTGCTAACTGTATGGAATTGAAGACGGACCCGGTCATACTGTTTACTTGTTTGTTACCGGTTTTACCTTTTATTTATTTATTATTATTATTTTTTTTACAGTAAAAGCATTAGTTATGATGTGATAAAATATTTTATCTATTAGAAAAATAATAATAAATAATATTCACTAGTTCGTCCTAGCATAAACTGTTGTTATACAATCTCAGGATCTTATATCGATCTTATATATAAACTTGAACAATCATTATATTAAAACCCATCATTTGTGTGTAACTCCTGAAAGATCAATATTAAATGGTGGGTTTTATACTAGAAATGCCACGCCCTTCTCATTAGCCTACTTGACTCCAGTACTTGAACAAAAGCAGCTTTCCGCGTTATTAACGTCACTTTTTTAAGCCGGGTGTTGACAGCAGCTTCCTGCCAGTAACACCGTGCCGTGCGCCTTTCACCCCCGCCACTACCCAGCATGCATTCCTGCACACCCCTCCTCCAATAGCGCTCCGGATAGCAAAACCCATCCTGGTGAGCATGGCATCCTCGCAATCAACACCATTAACACAAAGTTCGCTCTGAGACTGGGAGAAGCATCCACGTGTGAGGCACACCGCTGGTCCCAAAAAAAAAAAAAAACTGGTCCTGATGATATCGAAGGCACTAGGCGGGGCCGTCACTCTGTCGTCATGATGACAATTCGAGCAGCTGCGTGACTGTTATAATAAAATATCTACTCTTTGGATGACAGCAAATTTAATATAAAATAATCACGAATCTGAGGAATCCTTTAGCAGCTGCAACAAACGGACGATGTTGAGTCTCTCATCATTATATCGTTAAAATCAGGAAGCGATGCTGAAATAAAATAATAACTAAAAATAAATATAGAAATAAATAAACATGTAGGTACCCGCGATTGCTTCTGAGAACACTTCACAGGTTCGTTTTTAAGCAGTGCGAACACAATCGTTCCGCATTCAGGAACCGCGCCTGCGTCCGCTCCGAAAGGTAGTCTCGAGAGAACGATACGGCGTACTCGGGCACGGATCGAATCAGTGCGACATCATTTGTGCTGACGGTCTCCGCCGAAATCTCCGTGTGTAGCACGTGATAATCCCGAGTACGGAGAGCCAAAATGAAAATGCTGGGAGTGGAGAGAACGGATGGGAAGCCAATCGTTCCTGGGCAGGTTTGTGCAAATCAGATCGTGCCATGGGTGAGAACACCCTGAATATCAACATTTCTCTAATATCAGCGACTCCTTTAAGTGCATATATGTGTAATGTTGTCTTAATGATTCCTGATTTCTCAGCCACATCTCTGTCTTCTGGATGGTTAAAGGATCCAAAAATATTTTAAATATTTCTTACACTCTATAATAACAGTGTTTTGTTGTTGTCCCTAAAAGTTTGGGATTCTCGATAAGACGTTTCCTTGAAGCTGTACACAGGAGTGAACAGCTGTTCTCTGTAAAGCCTGAGCTCTGAATCATCGCCTGTACAGTACACTCAGCTTTACCCTACATGGTTACGACACACACCACAAACAGTCCTCACACTCCTCATGAGCGTGCTGGAGCTCATACTCGAGATGATTCGCGAAAGTGTTAAAAGCACAAAGTATAAAAATGGCTTCCCACACACACTTCCCACACTGCGCTTGTTCACTATATAGTGTGTAACTTACTGTGCACTGCTAATCAGATAGATCACGGTTTGATATTCAATCATGAAAACTTGGCACCAAAAAAAAAAAAAGTACAAAAAAAAAAAGTATTGGCACCACCAGGGTCTGGGTTTTTTTTTTTCCCCCTGCCGGGAGAACAAACTCACTTGCTCTATGAAGCAGATGATCGATGTGTGTAGTGGGAGTTGGAGGAGGAAGAAAAAAAAAAAATTGTGATTCTTTTGCGTAGTAATTCGTGTCAAAAATCTTTCAGTCACTTTTTCAAGACATCCATCCATCCATCCATCCCCTCACTACATACCCATCTCTCCGTTAATCCATTACCTCATCCACCCACCTCCTCTGCCTGTTCATCCGTTCATTCATCTACTCTTTCACTCTCCACCAGCCCATCCATCCATCCATTCATTCAAAAAGTATGTTCCTGCTTCCCATCATCTGTCCATCCATCTGTCGATTCTTTAATACATGCATTTACACCTCTGTCCATCTAGCTAAAACATCCATCCAGTCTTTTCTTTCAATTCATCCACCTGTTCACTGACCACCTGGACATTCATCAGTTTATCCGATAACTCATCCATCCTCTGTTTATTCAGTGAGTAAAAGTGAGCTTAATAGATGTGTGAGAGTATCCTTCTACCTGTATGAGTCCTTTGTGACGTCACATCTGTTTGTATGTTGTCATGCGTCCTGTCACCCATCCATCAGTCCGTCCATCCAGCCATCCATTTGTCTGTTCGCTATCTGTTGTTTTTTTTTATTTTATATATATGCATTTGAACATCTGTCCATCCATTTACCTATCCATCCAGTCATCTCTTTCTCTTCCCAGCTCTTCACTTGTTCACTCACTACCTACACATCTATTCATTCATCCATCCATCCACTTCATTCAGCACCTGCACGTCCATCCGTTCATTTAGCGAGTAAAAGTACACATATGTAATTATCTCTCTATCCTGTCTCCTCTATTAGTTGCTCTTAACGGTCACAGGTGTCTGATTGTCTCTTATCATGCATCCTGTCGTCCCCCCGTTGGTATGTCCATCCATCCACACATCTTCACATTTGTTGTCCTTCTCTTTATTCACTCATTCATTGACAACCTGCTCATCCATGCATCCATCCATCCATCCATCCAGACATTCATTACAGCAAATAGTTGCTCTCAGGTGTGTCAGGTTCAGCAGCAACAATAATAAATGTTATTCGTATTGTTAGTGGTAATATGCATGTATAATAAAAACAGTATTGGTGTTTTTTTTAATTTTTATGTTATACATATAATACAGAAAATGTGTGTGGCCAAAGAAGCTACTTCTGAAGTTTATGCAACATGGAATTTTTTTTAGTTGCCCTAAAAATTTCAAGTTGCCATCATCAGCTGTTTTTGGATTGATGATTTCATATGTCCCCCCCCCCCCCAAAATGGCCATTTTTATGTGTTATACTGTCTCACTTCAAACAACAATAATTAAAATCTATATATTATTCATATCTCTTTACGAATATTGAAACTAAAATTGGTCTAAGCTTCTAGAAGTACAAATTGCTGCTTAAATAAAAGCATTCTGTGCAAAATTAAGAATCCCCCCCTCACCCCCCCAGCCCAAAATGGAGGGAAGTCTGTAGTGTCCGTAACCATGTGAGATTCATTTAGTATTTTTACACGTAGAATACACTTTTTCAGGTTGATGTCTTTTCATGGGAAATCTAAACTGGCCAAGTTTCATCTGAATGACAGTTAAAACCGTTGAAAGATTCGAATTCAAAAAAGTAACTGACACTTCGGACATAAAAGGGCGTGAAACTGTTTCGAGCAAATGTGTTTCTTTTTATCTGATAAAAATATATATAAAAGGTGTATGTATATTTACACAATAATCAAGCACGGATCAGAAGATAAGAAGCATTAAGTGTTATGTAAAATATTTTTTATGCGATCCTGTCTGGAAATTCACTTTTTCATCTACTGTAGGCGAGAGACTTTTTTTTTAGCACCGACACCACAATAAGAAAACTGTTGTATTGTTCTCTTTTAGACTTTAGTTGATGTGTGTGTCTGCAGGTTGTGTTTCTGGTGTGTGTGTGTGATACCGGTGATGTTAAATGAAGATAGAGCAGAACCTCGCAGGAACATGTCTGTACTCGCTGTGTTCCGGCTCCAGGACTCTCTGACTCTCTGCTGTAAAACCACTAAAGCCCACAGCAGGGAGGAACCCGGTCTCGAGCTCTACCTGGGAATGAGGTAGTTGTTGTTTTTACAGCTCAAACTTTTTACCTTCCTTCGCTTTTTTCCTTCGAACCAAAGTTCCTCCGAGTTTTCCGAGGAAAGTCTCATCTTTCTTCCTGAAGCTCGGAGACAGAGGAGTCGGGGAGGACGGAGACTTCTGCGGGGAGGACGCCATCATTCCACGGTGTGTGTAAACAACAACAACAACAACAACCAAAACTCGCTTAACACGTTTGAAATCTCTCGATCCCTCCCTGTCGCTCTCGTAGGATTTGTGAAAAATCCCAGGAAGGGAAATGGAATTCCGGATATTCAGTAGCGCCCTCGGGAACATGGACTCCTCCTCCTCCCCCCCCCCCCTTTAGATTTCCCCCAATGGATTCGCCTGACTTCTGTTTGCACCGCCCACTTTTCCAAAGTCCGTCTCGCGCTCCCGAATGCAATGTTTCATTAAAAAAAAAAAAAAAAACTTTTCTCGCGGGAATTTGGGTCTCCATAGAGATGCGCTGTTACACCGAAAACGGTTGGTGTCTTAAAAAAAACACACTCCGCTTTACGGCAGAATTTACGACAGAACACAATGTGTAGATTTAATTCATTATTTTAATTTGTCAATGTGGATGTTGCATTAGTTTGATTCGAACACGTACTGTAGTAGTACGGCTCCTTTACCAAGCACTCGTCTCAAAAGTATTGGCATATCACCGATTTCCAGTGTATTCAAAACTATTGGCACCCGCTTCACCAAAAAAAAAAAAAAAACCTGTAGAGATGTGAAACTTTCCTGTTTCAGTTCCAAAATGGATTTATATAAAACACAGATTCTATGTCCTAAAATCATTTCTGTATCATCATCTTGAAAAACCATTAACAATGTTAAACAGGACTAATCATGACCTCTTGGCAGATGTAATGGTTTTTGTTTGTTTGTTTGTTTTTGTTTTTTTGGCTAAACTATTAGAATGCTTCATTTCAGATCAGTCAATCTTCACCCGGCACGGTGACGGATACACTCCACCCTGAAGGTATAGCCGTCGTTTCTGGAGTAGTTACTTACGGGGTTGGGATGCCACCTGAACACCTGCTTGTATATGGGCACTTAGGGGTGAAGGACCTCGCTCAAGGGTCCAACAGTGGCAACCGGTGGCATCGAGGCTCGAACCAGGGACCTCCAGATCAGCAATCCAACACCTTAAGCACCTGTCCCCATACCCAGAGCAAGTACTTTCATATGGTATTTTAACAAAACTCAGCTTCAGTCGTTTTAACAAAAAAGATCTCGAAAACGTTGTACACACGTTTATTCCAAGTCGGCTTGATTACTGTGTGTTGGTGTTGTCCAGGCCTCTCTTGCACGGATACACTTGGTCCAAAAAGCGGGAACACATAACTCCTGTCCTGGCATCCCTACACTCGCCGTACAGTTCAGGGTCAAGTTCAAGGTCTGGTTAATCACCTACAAAGCCCTGAATAATCTCACACCGCCGTATATTTCTGACGTTTTAAAGCCGTACAATCCGGCACGGTCCCTCGGGTCTGGTGATCAGCTTTCACTTACCGTTCGTAAATCTAGGTTGAAGAGTCAGGGCTTCTTTTTATTTTTAATTCTCACCTCAAGGTCTTTTTATATACTTTAGCATTAAGAAATATAGTTTACAATCTCCTTTTTGTTTCTTTATTATTCAGTCATTTATTATATTATTTACTTATTTTATGCAATGAGGGCGGACCTTTTTTTATTTTTTTTATTTGGATGTGACTTTATTCTATAATTATTGTCTGTTTATTTTTTATTTTTTATGGTCTGTTTATATGCCTGCACACATTTTAGGTTTGTACAGCACTTTGGTCAACTGTGTTGCATTAAATGTGCTTTATAAATAAATTTGACTTTAAAGTTTGCCTAAGCATTTCACTGCGTATCGTACTGTGTATGAGACGAATAAAATTTGAATTTAAATTTACTATGCCAAATTTATAAAAAAAATTTTTTTGTCCTTTTGAAGAAATTCAGATAGGTCTCCAGTACGCTTTAACACACACACACACACACACACACACACACACACACACACACCAAAAAAAAACAACAGTTGTTGGCTCCACAACTAAAATAGGCTCCATTTTAAAGAGCTATAATGATCGAGACCAAGGTAGCCGAGCCCTTCATTAGCTCCTTAAAAGAGCTAGGTTGGTCACTAGCATTTAGCAATTAGCACCTAACTGTTAACAGCTAACCCTAGCCTTCTTCGGCTATTAATTGTGTTTAACCTTTCAATTAACTGAAAAGTCATTGTAAAATAACACACAGATTTTTTCTCTCTCTTGTTTTGTTTGTTATAAATGCTGGCAGAAAAAGCGGAAAATAATGAATCGGAAATACACAATAATGTCCCGAACATTTGGACATTTTCGGTCCCTGCATCCTGATTGGCTAGGAAAATGTGCTTCTGCAAAGGGGCGTCCGTATGATGTTTAGAGCGACTGTTCATTAACAAATGAATGAGGGGGAAGTTTTCTGTGAGGAGACGCATTTATAGAAGGAGTCTCCAGTGTTAACTTTACATTTTGTGGTTTCTGAGGAATAAACTGTTTACAGGCTCTGATAAAAAAAGGGAAAACAGGAAGTAACTTGTTTCACAACTTCAAATTTGTGATAATCTGTGCATTAGTTTTTCTTTAGCTAATCAGTCATTTAAATTAGCATTGTGGCGCGCTAATGTTGCAGTCTGTAGGCTTGCTGTTTCACTGTTGATCTTGGGTTACATTCAAGTTCTCTCATGTTCCTTCCATGTTCTCTGGTTTCCTCCCTTCTCCTAAAAATTGCACCCCTTGATAAATAACAGATTTTGGTGAATTTTTAAAAAAAAAATTATTGAAAAGATGTTAACACAGCCTCTCTAGGAAATGGAAAAAAATGCACAATATTTTCAGCAAACATTGATGCATAGTTTCTTCTTATGCCATAAATTATGCCATTAGTATGCATTATGCACTGTGCAAAAGTTTGGGCACCCTCCATAATCAGTACTTAGTAGCCCCTCCTCTGGCAGATATCACAGCTTGCAACGCTTTTTTATAGCCAGCTAAAAGTTATTTTAAAAATCTGTTCTTTATCAATAACCGATATGTTCACGCCCAAACTTTTGTCATGGGGGTCTGGAGCCTGAGCCAGGAGATTCTGGGAATAGAGGTGTGGCAATACATCGGCAGACACAATTCCACTACGGGCAATTTGGGAACGCCAATCTGTAAGCCTTTACACTGTGGGAGGAGCTACCCGGTGGCAACCCACCAAGTATGAAAACAGCACGCACACAGACAGACCCGAGGCGGGACCCCGAACCCGGACCCTGGAGGTGCGAGGCCACAGTGCAAACCACTATGCCACCATTCAAATGGAAACATTAGCCATGTACTGTAAACACTTGATCTATATAGTATATATATTACTTACAGTATGTACTGTACATGTTTGTCTGGGTAACATTGTGTGATGTGACGAGTTTCCATGAGGGAAGTGTTGCTTCTATTCCAACTCTCAGAGCAACTCTCTCTTTCTCCCTCGCTGATTGGCTCACATTCCACACATCGTAAAGCATGTGTGAACCAATCACGGATGAGACTGAAATATTTGAACCAATTATAACACAGTAGGAAAGACTGAACGTTTAAAAATACTCCATCTGCTATAGCTCCAGCAGATTCACGGTGGGCAGGCCCACACTGCACGTCAAAAAAAGTTCTATATATTCTGACTAAAAGCTTTGATCACATACACACGCGTCTTTATCGGATCTGCACACCTTCCACATTTAATCGATGTTACAGAATCTAGAAACGGACACATTTTTAAAATATCCATCATGCTTGCTGTCTTTATTAAATTAAATTAACTCGATCCATGCCTCGTTGGGCCGTCTCAATCATAAATTAAACAGAGGACAAGATTACAGGACATGACAAACAGAACACAGCGTTAATGTCGCTAACATAAAACATGTTCAGCGGTTAAACCTTTATGTTCACGCTAACAAAATCAGAGCTTTAACATTACCGTACAGCAGTAACACACCCTCGTGAGTGCACTTCTTCACAAACACAGTAGTAGGCAGTTGTAGTGTTTTAGTGTTACATGTTTTTTTTTTTGTTTTTTTTTTGCTTTTTACAGTGTTACACAAGTGTTAAGGCTACGACTCGCTGGAAATGATTTTTTTTAACGTCTTAAGCTGAGGCAAGTTTTTCTTTTTACTTTAAAAAGAAGCAGCAGTGATGCAGCAGGGGGTTCAGTCGGAGATATGAAGTGACACGACACGTAAAATCTTTACAGCAAGTGGATGCAGGCTTTTTTTTTTTTTTTGATGTTGTTGCATTTTGCAGACCTACAGTAGGATCTGTGTGTGGTTTAAGATCAGTGATTGAGGAAGATGAGGAGTAATCCTGATGACATGTAAAGCTTTCACAAGTGCTAGAATATTCCCCTTTTTAGTCAAGTTTGTATTCATACTAAATCAGCATTCATCTCGTTCTCATTTTTCTATACGTTCGAGTGTGTGTTCGAGCGTGTGTGGGTCATGCCCACTGAAACTGGTATCTCTTGGAGAGGATGAGGCTCTCGAGGTCGCGGTCCTCGGCTTTCTCCTGGAGCCGTTGTTCCTCGAGCAGGCTCACCAGCCGATCTCTTTCCTCCACCACCTTCATCACCTCGTCCAGCAGGGCCTGTTCCTCCGCCAGCTCCACCGCGCTCTTCTTACAGTCTGTAAGGCAAAGCACGAGCCGAGTGACTTTTAATGTAGATCATCTTCTTTTATGAAACCCATCAATCACCATGATGAAAGTGTCTCTCATGAAGACCTTCCCAGGAAAGTAAGACCAAAACTTAGCTCTGCTGCAGAGGAGAAGTTAATTTAGAGTCACCAGCCTCAGAAATCACCAATTAACAACCAGCACCCTCAGATTAGAGCCGTTTTGAAGCTTAACAGAGCAGAAGTAGCAGGTACATCTCAATATCAACTGTTCAGAGGAGATTATTGTGTATTTTGTCTAAACGCCTTCAGCATTGCTTTACAGAGTATAAAAAAAAAATAAAAATGGAGTTATAAAGTGATCCTAAATCCTTTTGAGCGGTAGTGTACATGAAAAGATAAAGAAAAAAGTGGCTACACATTCGCAAATCACGATGAGCCGTAGATACGCGGAGACCATGGCTTAGCGGGAAGTCTCGCCGTGACAGAACGGATTCACAGCTCGTCTGCAATATGACGACTCGTGGGTTTGTCACCGGTCCGCCGTCCGTTCCCGTAGGCCTATCCATAGTCAATCGTAGGCAGCCATGGCGGCAGGATGGTATCATATACTGTAAATATACTACATACAGTACACACAGTATAATAACTCTCACCTTCAGTGGCCATCCTGAGTCTGAGATCCTGCTGCAGCTGACTCTGTCTGTCCTCCAGCTCCAGCTCCTGAGCGCTGCAACAAAGACATGTTTAAGCGTTAGACACCAATCTCAGACCCAAGCCTTACTGTCCAAAAATAAATAAATAATAAACAATCTAAATCAAAGTTTCCAAGAAATTTGTAGTCGAAAGTCTTCTTTTTCTCTTATTCTCTAAACAATTTCCAAAAATACCAGCCAGACCTCCTTTATAACACAACAATTACCAACCAGGAGCAGGCTGCATCACAAGGCCGCATTAAGTTTAAAAAAAAAAAATAATAATAATCAGGTTTTCTCTGATTGTGACGTCATACACTATATTGCCAAAAGTATTTGCTCGCCTGCCTTCACATGCACATGAACATGAGTAACATCCACTTCTTAATCCATAGGGTTTAGTACGATGTTGGCCCACCCTGTGCATCTAGAACAGCTTCAAGTCTTCTGGAAAACCTTTCCACAAGGAATTGCTTTTGGCAATATAGTGTACATCAAGAGACCCTCCTCCGACTTAACTCTGCCATTCTCTGGGTGACATTCTTACGACCTACGTTAAATAAGCCTAGGCAATAGGGCCACAACTAACTGCTGGCGTCTGACCCAGCATTCTTCAGCTCTTAGTTGTGTTTTAACTTGTAAATATAGAGGATGTCATCATTCATCAACAGTCTCGCACATATTTTCCACTTATTTTGTTTGTCAGAAATTTGTTTGGGAAAAGCCTGAACACGGGTGGGAAATGCTTGATAAAGTCCTGAGCATGTAAGTTTCCAGGCTCTGCATTCTGGGCAGTTTTTTTTTTTTTTTAAAGGATCAGTGTATTTGTAAAAGGAGTGGAACAAAAGGGAAATTGAGCCAGAATACTGTATCCTTCAAGTTGTCTTTCAGCTGGGATATTAATTTACATATTTTTATAGATGACTTTTAAATGTGATCTCTGGAATATTCTTGCGCACACAGATACAGATAGTGTGTAGTTCCTACACACAGCATGTGTTCTTACAAGATCATGAGCTCTGATTCGTATCTGGTCAGCTTGTTCTTGTCCAAGACGAGTTTAAACCACGTTTGCAGCAGTTCCGCCTCGTCTGCTGACGCGTCCTCTGTAAGACAAAACGTATCGGATCAGATGGGTCTCCAAAAATAGGGGAGATTGAACAAAAATAAGAATGAATAAAAAAATAAATTGGAAGACAAGTACAGGTAGTCTCCGACTTACGAACAAGTTCCGTTTCAGAAGCACGTTCATAAGTCAGATTTGTTCTCAAGTCCGACAAAGTGAGTCTTGTACGCCTTTGACACGAATATACAAAATCTAAAAGACTAAATCTCTGTCTTTCCCTACACTGACATCATGAGGACCAAAACCAGAACCTAAGAACATGGATGTCACTCGTCATATGTTACAGAGTCGTCTCTGCGACTTTAAATTGCGAGGGGAATCCCAGACGCCATTTTGTCTCAGAGCTGATTTCCCCTGTATTGGACCATGAACCCTGTTTTGTTAAGGATTTTCCGAAATTGGGATTATTCACCATCAAGTTCATTAAAATCGGCGAGGCACACACATACAATATAACAGACGTTGGACATTTTATACATTCACTTACACACTGATATATTGCCTATAATTGTGATTATTGGTATCTGGTGCACTGCAGTGTCTATTTGTTGTACAATACACGTCGGCTATGTTTGTAAATCCGCGGTCCGTTCATATCTGTGAAAATTCGGAACCTGAACGTTTGTAAGTCGGGGACTACCTGTACAGTAAAGTAAATGTAAAAATTGCAAATAAAAAAATTTACCTAATAAAAAACAAAAAAAAAACACTGACAATTGGTATTGTTATGAGAATACGCTGCACTTTTTCACTTTTTTTTTCCATTTTCTTCCTCAGATTTTTCACATAGCACAAGCTACACTTACTGTACAAACCAATATTTCACTAGAATGCATTTATTACACATTAACAAGTGCTTTATTAACCCACAAAATTTTATACAACGTAAAATTGTTAGAGTTGAATTTGTTTTGCTATTTAGTTTTTTTTTTTTGTTATAATAATTGTAGTTATTGTATTGCTATTAATATAATCAATGTTAATACTGCATTTCTATTACAAGTTCTGTTGTCGACTATTGTTCTTGTAATGTTTTATTAGTGCTTTTGTTCCAAGTTAGTTATTTTAGCTATTATTATTGTTATTATTATTATTATTATTATTATTATTATTTTAGAGCCTTATGAACGTGACATTTGCACTCTCATTGGTAAATTAAAAGCTTAAAAGCTTTTATGAGAGTCCTGTACTACCACAATTTGTGAATTTTAAAGAGAAGTTGCACACCAAACTTGTACCATGAAAGAGACTTGAATGAACACACAAAGTGATTCCTGGAATAAATGATTTAGGATGTGAAGTATCTGAAGTGGCCTTCTACTTTTAAACTTTTAAATGAGTAATTATGAAACTATGGAATTATTAAATCATCAGCTACTGATGATCTTTACTCTTTGATTTACAACTACATAAAAGTTTAAGCATTATAAGCAGTTGCGATATTTGTATAAGTTTTGGTAGGAAATCGCGATGGGGAATTGATTTAGTTTTTTTTTTTATTCATTTAAAATTTGTACATGTTTGCAATTGAGGTGGTAAAATGCTGCAGTTTCTTTATAACCCTATACCCTCGAAACTATCTATTCACACACTGGCAGACGGCAAAGCATCCTTTGTGGCAGGAGCGAATTATTTGATAAGTTTGCGTTAGAATTGAAACAAAATATTAAAAAACTAAAAAAAAAATCCCAATAATATTGGATATTTACAAAATTGTGATAGTTACAGAATCGCAATACAAACTGAATTGACATCTAGGTATTGAGATGATATCGTATTGAGTGATCTCCAGTAGGAACCCTATGAATTATCCCCAAGGTACTATAATGTTGAATTTTGCATAGAATTGCACTATTTTAATAACAATGACGTTAACATATAATTACTTATTATTGATGATTTTACTTATTCGTTAAGTATGATTGGTCAAATGGCTAAATGATCTTTTTAAAAATAAATAAATAAATAAATAAATAAATAAATAAATAAATCTTTGCACGCCCCTGTGCATATTACCTTAACGATCCATTCAATTAAGTTTAAAGCTTAAATTCTGACATTTTTACATCAAGGGTCAAAACCATGTGATACAACTCCTCTCTAAACTGTATTCGCATGTTTATCGTACTCAGGAGAGCTCTGATCATGTCAGAAATGTGTAAATATTTCACTCCATCGGTCATGAGCGACATGACCGTCATCCCGTCCATGAGTGTGTGCGTACGAGCGCGCTGTCCACCACCTCGTCTTTCCACTTATTACAGACTGTTCATGTCAGATAACAATAAAGCCATTCAACCCCGCAATCCCTCTGCTCTTTCAGCGGATACAATGATCTACACAGATGAGGAGGCACCAAGGACAACGGAGGCCTGACTGCCGGAGTCCATCATTCGACTCCGCACTTTTTCCCCACCGTCCAGTCGAGATATCTGCTCGAAGACGCTCCTTTAAGACTCGCCACCGGTTGAATCCATCTGCATCTCTCGCAAGCGCCCTTAAACAGTCACGTGACTCGTTTAAGTGAAACGCGAGTTCACCTCGGAGGCGTATGGAGCCCGGAACAATCTCAGAACCTCCACGAGGCATGCAGGAGTGGTTAACAGACCTCATAAAGGATTTCTTAAAAAGATTTTCCACCCTTCCGAGATGTTAAAATTCAATTTACACAAACGCAAATAACACACGCTGACTTTCAGGCCTGTGATTATAAACTCATTATCCATCCAGGCACAGTTCCCTTTTTTTTTTTTTTTTTTTTCCATCCGGAAGAATGGCGGGGCTTTAATAACCCTCACGTATATAAACATTCGCCAAAATAATGAAACGTCAGACCATTTTGGAGCACTTTTCTGCCTTTCCAGGCTATTTACAGGACCCATTACCTCTGCAGTCATTTCAGCATAATTTACGCTCTAAGTGGCTATTTGGTTTGAATGCAAATCGCTATTATTTGAATGGCTAATTTCGACCCTCTTACAAAAAACCTCTCACGCCGAGACGCAGATTGGGGATGAGGACGACTAATACGGCACGGCCGCGAAGCGACCAGATGAAAGACGAGAAGGAAAAACGTTTGCTGTTCACTGCGAACCTTTTCCCAACAACTTCATGTAACGACCTTGCGGGTTTTTTTTTCTTTTCTCCCTTTTTCTTTTTTTTCTTTCAGTCGAAGAAAAGCCACAAAAAGTACCGCGTGCACAATGGACCAACAGCGCCAAGGCTGCGTGTAGGCCTCGGCATTCAAGTGCTCCTGATTCGAGCGGTTCGGTCTTGTAAGCCCGCATTCCTCAAACCCGAGTCCTTTGAATTAGCTACGGTCCATTTCTGAATGAGCATTGAATTAACAAGAATTAGTGAAGAAAGGAAGGTAACTTCAGGGTCGCCGTCGGCTGAAATGATACATTAAGGATGAATACGCTGCTATACAGGATGGCATATTTTGCATTTAGATACATTTTTAATTTTTTGTAGGTTACATATTCATTCATACATTCATCTTTATGGAGCGTTTAAAAAAAAAAAATTTTTATTCTGGTCAGGGTTGTGGCAGATCTGCAGCGTATTCTTGCAACGAGAACACAAAGATTGTGCGATTCCAGCGCGCGGTTAAAGACTACGGCTCGTGGGACTGTTTTTGGAGGATCTGAATTCTATCTGAATTCTCGGATGCTCAGATGTTAGACATGCGGTTAAGGGAAACGACTACACACTGGTTACATCGTCGTTCAGGCAGCTCGTGCTGAAACACAAATGACCACAGCAGTTTTTTTTTTTTTTTCCAGATATCAATCATTTTAATTAAAGCTAAATCAACATGAATTTCCTAAAAGTGATCAAACCTACAGTATAACCAGCTCGGTTTAAGGTTCATTCAACTGCACCATCCAGCCACATGATAACAGTAAAAGTTTACCGCTTTCTCCTCGGAGGACCTTCTCCAGCGCCACTCCCTTCTCCTCCAGAGCTCTCTGCTTCTCCTCGACCTCCTCTAGCTGCCTCTGGATCAGCTGCACAGACACACACACGCACCATCATCATCATCATCATCATCACACACACTGTTAGAGCTGCAGAAAAGCAAAGCGAAAACAAGAAGAAGTTCTTCATGATCGTACCTGAGCCCTGTGAAGTCGTTTCAGCTGCTCTCTCTTGGTTTGCATGACTTCCTGCTTCCTCCGTCTCTCAGAGTGACCGGATTCAGACTAGAAGCAGATGGACAGACATTAAAGTAAAGCCTTTATTTTTGTCACATATACATTACAGCACAGTGAAATTTCTTCTTCGCATATCCCAGCGTAACTTGGGTCAGAGCGCAGGGTCAGCCATGGTACAGCGCCCCTGGAGCAGTTAGGGTGAAGGGCCTTGCTCAAGGGTCCAAAAGTGGCTGAGCTGGGAATCGAACCACCGATCTTCCGATCAGTAACTCAGTGCCTTAGCCCTCTGAGCCACCACTGCCCAGTAAACTCAACTTATTTTAATAAAGTCATCTGTCAGGTCAGACTGGCTGCTGTTACATAATGACAGACATCATTGCAGTGTTTTTTTTTTTTTTTCTTTTTTGTGGGAACACAAGTTTTACAACACTATTGAATCCTTGATTCTGATTGGTCAGAAGGTGTTGATGCGGCACATAATCCAGGCCTAATAATAATAATAATAATAATAAACTTTCTACAAAACATATTAAGGGAAAGAGTCAATAACTTAAACATTTCTGAAACAGGAAATCAGTTTTGGGTTTCTGACCAGGTGAAAGTCTTGGAGACTGAGGAAGTCGTTCTCATCAGTTTATTGCCAACATCAGCAATTTTATTAATTAATATTAATCAATCAATTAATTTCTCACAATAAATTATGCCCAATATTAGACATGGCATATTCAGCCGCAGTGTTTTAAACAGCCACACATTTAACAGCCTTATTTATTTATTTATTATATTTTATATAAGACTTTATTACTTTTGAGAACTGTTTAAATAAATTAAACAGAAGAAAAATGTGTCTTTTTTTTTTTTATTATTTGCAACCCTAAACTATGGAAAATCTACATTTTTGTCTATGGTTACCTTCAAGAATGTCAATAAAAACGACAAGAGTTGTTCAAGTCAAACCGGGACTGATGAAATTTCTGGTGAATGAACACGTACAGTAATAGCGATTGACTTCAAGCACAGTACGGTGATGAGACTCTCAGTCGCAGCAAAACATTCGAACGGTGCAAACGTTTTCACATCTCCGAATGTCGATCCCGGCCGACGTGGCTCCGGATCAGACCCCACACTGCAGTCGCTCCTGGAACCATTCAGTACGTGGAACGCCTGATCCTTGGAACTTGGAAGAGACGCATCTGTCTGTGTGAACTGTACACACAATCATTCGTTAACACCAGTCGCACGTTACAGGAACTCAGCAGGGAGTTTTCGCCACGTCCCCCGTACAGTCCTGACCTCGCTCCAAGCCATTTCCACAATTTGGTGTTTTTAAAGGAGTTCCTGGGAGGCCGGCGTTTCGGACAGGTAGCCCGATCATGACTCCGGTGTACTGAGAAAATGTTCTACCCTGATGGTCCAAGCACTAGTGAGACACTGGGATAAGTGCGTTAGTGTAGCAGGGAATACAGTATAGAGAAATAAAGGGAGTGTTTTACTCTCAGAACCGTGTTCTGTTATTCTGAGCAATCAAAAGTCCCGGTTTGACTTGAACAACCTGTTTTTTTTTTGTTTTTTTTTTACCCTGGGTCAAATATTCTACCCCTTATTCTTTTTCTTCATGTGTTGGCAAAAAGGCGTGCAGCGTCGCTCCGTTGCACTTCTGCAGCACTACACCTATGAATAGAAGGCATGCTTGTGAATAATACACTGTACATGGATGTCGTATAATCAGAGTACAATACCGGTTCATACTGTAGGCATGTTTTTTAAGTTAGTTTGGAGGACTCTCACTGTTTTAGGTCTCACTGAAGGTCCAAGTCTCAAGGGCACAGTTTGATACTAAAGAAATTAACTTGTCGAAATTAACGGACATCGTACATCTCCATCAAGTGATGTCAATTACTGTACTGTAATTAATAACACTACGTAAATCACTGGCATATTGATGTGCTAAATCAGGAATAAAAAGCATAACGCTGGTGCAAAATAATCAAGATGGTAACAGTAATTTTGTTTGGTTGCAATTTGGCCTTTTATAGAATATGAATCTTTTTTTTTTTTTTTTTACTCAAAACAATTTATTACACAACAATAGGGGGGAAAAAAAAAACTGAAAATCTGCTTTGAATTGCGCGCATTTTGTGTCAGGATGGAAATAAAAAAAAAAGTCATTATTCGTTCCATACTAATTTAAGATTAACAAACAATTTCCGGGTCTCGTCTCAGTAGTGCGACTTTGAACGAGAGAGTCGGGATCTCTTTGGGTCTGTAGTTCTCCTGAACGCTGGTAGAGGAAAACATGAAAAGAACAGAGAAGCTATTCACTGGAGTAAATGCATGGCGTCCTTTAACTATGGATACAATATGGATATATTCATTCCTCGGCTGCTTTTCAGACAATATGGCGCATTATGGAATTGAACCTCGCTTGTGCATACAGAGGGCAAGGCTGGTCTTTACTCTCTGCTGGTCTCTCTGATCATTACGGTATATATATATATATATATATATATATATATTAGTTTTTTTTTTTTTTTAAGTAGGAGGAGAGTTTTTTTTCTTCTTTTACCCATTGCGTGACAGATTTCTGGTCCTCCTCACTGGATGAATAGTCATCCTCCTCTTGCTGTTGCTGCTGCTTCTGCTGTTGTGACGATGCTACGGAAATATGGTACAGATAAATAGATCACGAAATAATAACCATGATTAAAAGAGAAAAGTCTAAAATAAAATGTCTAATTCCTTGGTCGCACCGTTGTTCCTGAATTTGGACAGAATGTTCCAGATGTCCTTTGCCTGGTTGTCCGTCTTGCTCCCGTTTCCTCCTTCGTTCCTCTTCAGCCTCATCGAGGAGAAGAAGTTGAGCTTCCTTGGCGGCAGGGAGGCCATGTCGTCTTTGGAAGCCCCGGACGGCTTGCTGCTGAGGGTCACCTGTTCCAGCATGGCCGTGATCTGGCTCCTGCCTTCCGTTTCGCTCTGGCTTCCTCCTCGATTTGCTCTGGAGCGCATCATCATTTCCTCCTCCTGAGCAGGGTTCTGAGCAGAGCCGCTGAACAGGAAGTTGAAGCCGAAGGAGCCCTCGGAAAGCGGCCGGGCCCGGCGAGGACGGTTTCTCCTGATCACTTTGGGGTTGTTCGCTGCTCCGGAGAAGGATTTCCTCAGCACGCTGGCCCACATCTGGAAGCCTGACGCAGGAGGGGTGGGCTCGGGTTCGGCAGGGGCGGGACCCGGCTGTGGTTGAGGTTCTGGATCGGTCGGAGGGTTCTGCGAGTTTCCCGGGCTGGCGCCGTACCTTTCAGCTTTATCCATGGCTGCAGCCGTGGAGGAAAATGTTCCAGGAGTGTTCAGGTCCCAATTCAGGAGCCTCTCCTTCTCAGACGAGGACAGAATGAGCCTCCTCTTTGGGCTGACGGTTCTCTGCTGGTCTGGTACGGGTGCAGAGGCATGGAGTTGCCGTGCGGGGTTAGGGTTGGGGATGGATGAAGTCCCGTGAGTGCGATAACCGGGAATCTCAACAGATGATGATTTCTCTTGTTCCTCCTGTAGCGGGTAGAGCGAGTCTGCGGCGTGATGTTCGTGTTTCCGCTGGGACCAAAAAAAAAAAAAAAAAAATCCAGATTCAGTACGACTCAAACTCACAGCACAATATTTCAGAGCAATGATCTGGTCAAACATTATATTGTACCAGTATATTACATATCAAGGAACACAAGCCTTTCTACAATTTGCCATAAGTTCCATGTCTGGTGATAAAATAAGTAGATTTATTCTAAATATTTCCTTCAAAGTGTTACATTTACCTAATAAGATGAAAGGTTACTAACTACATTTACTTGGTTACTGTACTTTGGCAGATATTTCCGGTATCTGTACCTTATTTGAGTAGATTTATTGACAAATAATACTTTTTGTCACACAGTGGTGCGTAGTATTTTAAGTGGGAAAAGCCCACCTGTTGATTATTTTGCTTAATTACGTGAACGCTCAGTGTGTTTTGGAGAGAGAGAGATGCTTTTTTTTAATTTTTTTTTTTTACTATGAATATGGCTACAGTAAGCAAATACCTCATAATTTTGATATTAAAGTGAGTACTTTGGCACGTTTACTCAAGAAGAAATGTCAACAGACGACTTCTACTTTTGCTTGAGTCATATTTTACCTGGAATATCTCCACTTTTACTCAAGTAAAGTACTAAATTGAGCACTTTGCCATGTCCACTTTTGCAATATAATAAGTTAAATATATAAATAAATAATTATCAAGTTAACAAATAACTTTAAAATGGATTTAAATAGTTTTGATATTAAAGATTCGACACTTTCACTTTCTCCATTATTAAAACATATATAAAATGTAATTGTTTAAGATATAAAAAGGAGATACAGGACATGTCGGGATGCCCGATCCTGTAAGGTGGGAGGTATAACTGGAGAAGCGCAAGTGTGTTACAGAAACTATATATACATATATATATATATATATTAGTTTATTTTGTCTCGGACATACTGGTGTATGGATTTCCTCGAAATCGGAATCTCCTTCTTCTATAAGAGCATCGCTAGCTTTTCTTCTTGGGTCAAATGGCTTAACCAGAATCAGAGGCAACGCTGTGGAGACAAAAACATGATGATAATAATAATAATAATAATAATAATAATAAAGACTTGTTTAATAATAACAGCATTCTTTAATAACAACAGATCACTAGAAACAAAAAATGCATAAACAATAAAATCTTAATAATGATTCTGTATAGTTATATAATATCCATATTTCAGTCATACGACAAAAGTCTGTATAATCATGCAGATCTCCATCGTATAACATTTTTAAAGGTTCCTTTAATATCATTTGTATTAATATGTTCAAGGAAGGGGGAAATAATTTAAATGAATAAAATGATGAGTTTGTTCTGTTGTTATAAAAGACAGACCTACAGTGCCCTCTGCTGGATAGAGTAAACATGACCTGTTTTATTTACATTATTTAAGACGATTGTTTTTTTGTTTTTTTCCAGACTAAACTTACATGGCTTTTAAATGACAGTTAGTCTGAACACAATATGTTTTTACCACTCCTTATGAGAGAGTTAAACAAAACAAGGCCAAGAGTACAGTATATCTAAACTAATAGATAATAGCTAACAGCTAATACTAGCTAAGCTAAGACTTAAAAATGCTTAAATAACCAAATGGTGTATTTTTCTCACGCAAGGCTGTATTTATCTGCTATGAATTTGAATCCGATTAGGATTAATACAAAGATTAAACAATTATGTAATTATTTAGAGCAAGTCTGATTGAGAACAGCGAGCGGACTACAGGTATGTGTGTGTGCAGACTCGTACTCGCTCTGATCTTCCTTGTCCAGCGATGGTTTCTGATGGCGATTTCTCCTCGTGCGTATGAATTCTCCACTGAACCAAAAAAAAAAAAATTATAAAAAGAATACATCAATTAACAGGCTTCTCTATAAACCAGTACACTGTAATGTAATACAGTTATATCCCATAACAAACAGGCACTTAGAAATATTTTGTCCAGGTTTTAATCCTTAATTAATTCCTTTCCTGACATTAGCAGCAGTTACAGGGAGTAGTTTCAGTACTATAAGGCAAATTCCAGGTTTACAGGTTTACTTACTAAGATTTATAATGGTTTGACATAAAATAATGTAAAAAAATTATGTTTACGTATATGGTTTACTGAATCTTTTTTTTTTTTTACAGTTTACAGCTGCTATAAATGTACCTAGAATTGTACTAATAAGAGAAATAAATCTATGAGACATCATGTTTTAAGAACATATTCCATTTATCATCATTTACATAGAAAGCTACAGTAACAGACGGAAATGTAACACGGTAATAAAATGTGCATAACTGAATTCATACATGACCCTGAGCAAAACATTCAGCCGAGCCAAAACAAACAGAGCGGTAATGAAGCTCCTGCGTTTAGACTACCACGCCCAGGTCTGCTGATCATGTGAGTGTGACGGAGGGAAAGAGCGGGCAGGAGAGGAAAGGAGAGGGGACGAGGGCCTGGATGAAGTGAGAGGACACAGCCGGGTGTAGGGACTCACCCTTGCTGAGCGGTGGGGAGCTCGGACCGAGCGGATCGGACTCCGTGGCGGGATCCTGAGCTGAACACTCACCGTCCCTGCTGAACAGAACGACATTATTGTGTAAATGTTAATAACGGTGACATAAACTGAAACACAGACACACACACACAGTCAAGGGGTATAAAAGTAACAATTGGGATACAGAAGGACGGAGGATGTAAAATGGATAGGAATGAAAAACTGGCAAATAGGGAGAATGGGAGACAGACATACAAACAGACTGACAGAGACAGAGACACAGACTGGATAAGAAAGACAGACAGACGAATTGACTGCTAGGCTAATAGAGGGACAGATAAACAGACAGAGACAGTACAGTAGACTGACAGATAGATCAATGGACACTGAGACTGATAGACAACCAGATAGATAGACAGATAAGGAGACTGAGAGAGACAAACCAATATACAAGATACAGGACAGAGACACAAAGAGACAGACTGACAAATAAACATACACACAGACAGATCAAGAAACGAATGAAGAGACAGACAGACAAAATGAGTGATGGACTAACACAGGGACAGACAAACAAAAAGGGAGCAGAATGACAGATAGATCGATGCACAGCCAGTCCCACCGACTGAACGGCAAGTAGACTGATAGAGAGACAAACTGATGTACAGACAGACAGACAGACATGTAAACTGACACAGACTGAAGAAGTTCAGTCGGAAAAAAGTGTGTGTACAGTATGTCATTAACAAAAGGTTTAGTGAAATAAATATAAATATTAATCAGGCTTTCTGTAGCCATACAGCATCTTAAACCTTTTTTTTTTTTTTTTAAATAAAAGGTGAAGCTGATGAGAGAAAGAAGAATCCACAGTGCTGCTCCTCTCTAGAACCAACACGCAAACCTACGCCTGATTCCTAAACAATGTCCTGCTTAAAATATAAAACATACAAAGAAATATATAGAAAGAGAGATTTTGGATGAACAGGAGGATGAGGAGATACAGTAGATGCTGCTGCTGTAGATGAACCTGTTACTGTTGATGTTGGGAAGATCCGAGAGCTGTGGCTTGGTTGAGCTCTCCGTATCCTGCTGAACTTTCTGGATGGCGTCTTCCTGTGTCTTGGACAACGGATTAGCACCTGGTTTGTCTACACAGAGAAAAGATACACGCACACTGTAATACGGAAGGAAATAAAAGCAACGGGTTATCTGATCGATATCCGCCCTTTTAACTTTTAACACATGGTTATCGCCATGGGTCGTCTGCATGAGCGCAAAATACCTATACATTTCTGAAATACAGCACAACTACTGTATGACTGCTTAGAGGAAGCACCTGATCACAAATTATCAGAGATAATGGAATAAAATAATTCACAAATCAACCAAGAAACGAAGGGTAATACGGACCATGACGCTACCGCCACCGTGTTTCACTGTGGTAATGGGATGTAGGCAGTTTTCTGGCAATTAACAGCAGTTCTGAGAGTACTTTCAGTTCTATAAGGCAAATCCCAGGGTTACATGTTTCTGCAGTAACTGCTCACTCACTAAGATTTAGAATGGTCTGACAAACTAATTAAAAAAATTAGGTTTACTGTATATGGTGAAGTTTACGGAACTTTTTATTTTTATTTTTTTTTTACAGTTAAACATGTATGGTTATAGTTAAACTAAGGTACATTTACAATTATATATATACAGTGGAACCTTGGATTACGAGCATAATTCGTTCCAGAAGCGGGCTCGTATTCCAAAACACTCGTAAACCAAATCAAATCGTCCCATAAGAAATAATGAAAACTCAAATAATTCGTTCCACAGACCAAAAAAATAAATACAGAAAAATAATTAATACAATATATAAAGTAAAAATAAAACAAATTAACCTGCACTTTACCTTTAAAAAAAGTAAAAATAAATCCCAACAGATAAGGGTTTCCGTTGTATGGTGTGTGTGTGTGTGTGTGTGTGTGTGTGTGGAATTAGCTCCTTCCCTCGCCTTGTCTTACACACAGGAGGAGGAGGAGTTTTACTGTGTGTCGTTGTCAAAAAACTCAGCACTCGTAAACCAAGACATGCTCGTTTTTCAAGTCAAAATTTATTAAAAATCTTTGCTCGTCTTGCGGAACACTCGTAAACCGAGGTACTCGCAATCCAAGGTTCCACTGTACCTAAAATTATAATCATAAGAGAAATAAATCTCGGAGACATCATGCTTTTTATATTCTATTTCTCATCATTTACATAGAAAGCGAACAGAAAACGAAAGGAAACAAACGGTAATACGGGCCATGACGCTACCGCCACCATGTTTCACTGTGGTAATGGGATGTAGGCAGTTTTCTGGCAATTGTAGCGCTTTGTGCCAAGGCAAAATAATTCTTGGTGTCATTAGACATCTGTACTGGGCAAAGCAAAAATAGGGTATAACTTTCTCTCTTTTTTTTTTTTATTAACTGACATAGCTGGTTCAAATTGCACAAGTTGGTAGAGTAACTCCTCTATCCAAAAGGTGCTACTCAACATAGTCTCCATCACAAGCCATGCAATTGCACAATCATTGAACACAACTCTCAAATCCTCACTTTGTCACACTTCATGGTCTCGCACTGCGTGGTTTGTCTTCAAAGTTGGTTTCTGCTTCTTTAAACAGCTTCACCCATCTGTGCATATTACTCTTGTCATCTCTGTGCACATTCTGTAGCGCAGAAGGAGACCACCAACTGGAATTTTAAATTTTAGCGGATCCAAGAGTTGGGTTCAAAGATGGCACAAATGCATGGCTTGTGGTAGAGACTATGTTAAGTAATACCTTTGTATAGAGAAAGAGATTCCCTACCAACATGAGCAATAACCCTGTGTTAGCTAATAAAAAATATGGCCACTTTTGCATTACCTTTTTCCACGTATGCCGAGTCATGTTGATGTGTAAAGTGCAAAGTGTTCGTAAAGTGCCCAGCTTCCATGTTCAGATCTCTCAGAGTTACCCTTCCGCTCTCGGTTGAATCTCTGACTTGAGCCATATCTTGATCCGGTCACTAAGTTTTGCTTTGTGTGTTTCCATGTTCTCTGTATCGTTGCTCTTTGGTTATTTGGAGTATATTTTTTTTTACACCCAAACACTGACTCAAACATTGATACTTGCTTCGACATCTCAATGGTTTTCATGATGCTCTTCGTTTCGGTATGCTTTCTAATAAACCCTGGTTGGTTTTATTGTTCCCTAACCCTAAAGAATACGGGAGTGAATCCAATCAAATCCCTTCAATTACATGCTTACAGCTCATGAAAATAAAAAAAACGCAGTATCTCAAAATATTAGAATATTTCCTAAGATCAATTGTAAAATGTATTTACAATTCAAAATGTAAAAATTATGTAACGCATGTTCATTTATGCGCTCGATTCTTGGCATGGCATGGAGGCGATCAGCCTGTGCATGTGCACTTTATGTCTCTTTTGTATAAAACTTGTACAAGATAGTTTTCCTGTTAACTTAAAACGTCAATCTGTCATGTCTCAGCTAGCCAGCTAATTAGGCTTCTAAGTTAGCTAGTTAGTTTTTTTATTTTTTAAATTTTATTTATGTATGTTATGCTGCTGAGGTGTTACTGAAGACCAGGTTACTTTGATATCAGACTTCAGCTCGTCTGTATTGCCGTGATGGGTGTTTCTCATCTTCCTCTTGACAACAACCCAGGGAACAGGCTGGCCAGTCGAGCACAGTGATGTATTATGGTCATCATGGTCAAAGCAGCAGTGTGGGCAGGTGCTAGGTCCTGCTGAAAAAGGAAATCAGCATCTCTACAAAGCCGGTCAGCAGACAGAAGCATGAAGTGCACTAAAATCTCCTGGTAGACTGATGCATTGACTTTGGACTTATTAAAACACAGTGGGCCAACACCAGCAGATGACATCACCACCAACAGTGGAAACGTCACACTGGACTTCAATAAACTTCTCCACTCTTCCTCCAGACACGGAGTAAAGTTTGCATTTAATTTTAAAATCATGGTCATTCACCTGAAAAGACCTGAAAAGAGAACTGGATGCTTCCGGTCCAGTTCTTTTTCTCCTCAGCCCAGGTATGATGCCTCTGACATTGTCTCTGGTTCAGGAATGGCTTGATACTAGGAATGTTAGGAGTGCTGTAGCCCATTTGCAGAAGACGTCTCTGCGTGGTGGCTCTTGATGCACCTACTCCAGCCTCACTCCTTCTTGTGACGCTCCCCCGAGGCCTTGAATCGGCTCTGTTTGACAATCTTCTTAAGGCTGCAATCAATCCTCTCGCTTGTGCCCCTTTTTCTATCACACTTTTCCGTTCCAGTCAACTTTCCATTAAAATTTAGTCAACCACAAAATGAAGTCTTTTTTTTGTTGTTGAGATATTAATTATATCCTAAATTAAAAATTTTTATATGTAATTAAATAATAATATTTTATAAAAAAAAAAAGAACATTTCATGAGCTGTAAGTCATAACCATCAAAATGAAAACAAAAAAAGGCTTGGAATCTTTCACTTTACATGTAACGAATCTACAGTCGTGGCGAAAAGTTTTGAGAATGACACAAATATTAGTTTTCACAATGTTTGCTGCTAAACTGCTTTTAGATCTTTGTTTCAGTTGTTTCTGTGATGTACTGAAATATAATTACAAGCACTTCATATGTTTCAAAGGCTTTTATTCACAATTACATGACATTTATGCAGAGAGTCAGTATTTGCAGTGTTGGCCCTTCTTTTTCAGGGCCTCTGCAATTCGACTGGGCTGCTCTCAATCAATTTCTGAGCCAAATCCTGACTGATAGCAACCCATTCTTTCATAATCACTTCTTGGAGTTTGTCCACCCGCCTCTTGAGGATTGACCACAAGTTCTCAATGGGATTAAGATCTGGGGAGCTTCCAGGCCATGGACCCAAAATTTCAACGTTTTGGTCCCCGAGCCACTTAGTTATCACTTTTGCCTTATGGCACGGTGCTCCAGCATGCTGGAAAATGCATTGTTCTTCACCAAACTGTTGTTGGATTGTTGGAAGAAGTTGCTGTTGGAGGGTGTTTTGGTACCATTCTTTATTCATGGCTGTGTTTTTGGGCAAAATTGTGAGTGAGCCCACTCCCTTGGATGAGAAGCAACCCCACACATGAATGGTCTCAGGATGCTTTACTGTTGGCATGACACAGGACTGATGGTAGCGCTCACCTTCTCTTCTCCGGACAAGCCTTTTTCGGATGAAGCCTCTTTCTGATTGTTTGGGGCATCTGGAAAATGTGACTTTGCCCCAGTCCTCAACAGTCCATTCGCCATACTTTTTGCAGAAGATCAATCTGTCCCCGATGTTTTTTTTGGAGAGAAGTAGCTTCTTTGCTGCCCTTCTTGACACCAGGCCATCTTCCAAAAGTCTTGGCCTCACTGCCTGCTGCCATTCCTGAGCAAGCTCTGCACTGGTGGCACTCCGATCCCGCAGCTGAATCCTCTTTAGGAGACGATCCTGGCACTTGCTGGACTTCCTTGGTCGCCCTGAAGCCTTCTTAACAAGAATTGAACCTCTTTCCTTGAAGTTCTTGATGATCCTATAAATTGTTGATTTAGGTGCAATCTTAGTAGCCACAATATCCTTGCCTGTGAAGCCATTTTTATGCAACGCAATTATTTATGCAATGAAAGAACAATGATTTCAAGCATCACCCTCCTTTTAACATGTCAAGTCTGCCATTCTAACCCAATCAGCCTGACATAATGATCTCCAGCCTTGTGCTCGTCAACATTCTCACCTGAGTTAACAAGACGATTACTGAAATGATCCTTTAATGACAGCAATGAAATGCAGTGGAATTTTTTTTTTTTTTCGGGATTAAGTTAATTCTCATGGCAAAGAAGGACTATGCAATTCATCTGATCACTCTTCATAACATTCTGGAGTATATGCAAATTGCTATTATAAAAACTTAAGCAGCAACTTTTCCAATTTCCAATATTTAGGTAATTCTCAAAACTTTTGGCCACGACTGTAGAATATATGGGAGTTTCTCTATTTAAATTTAATTACCAAAGAAAAATGGATTTATGACGTGTAATCTCAATTATTTTTACATTTCAAGTTCAAGGGGGTCGAATATTCCCGCAGGACAATCCCGTTCAGAGCACTGCTTCTCTAGAACTATGGGTCCAACGGTCCATGAAGCAAAGCCGAGGAGTTTGGATATTTCTTTAAATGTTACTGCCGTAGTGTCCATTGCATTCATATAATTTGTTATTTAAATAATAACAATGCATTATAAGTACATCCTATTCGACTGTTCACTTGCTGGTGCGTTAGATGGTGTTACAGTTTAATAGCATCAATAAATAGCCAACACCAAGGAATCTCAGTATATTGAATATATCTTTAGGACCTGAGCTGATCATATTAAATGAGACATGGTTAGATTACAGCCAAGTAAATCACAGCCTTCCATCATGACCATTGGCACATTTTACAGAAAAGTCTACATGGATATGAAAATATGACGTCGCTGCTCATTTCTCTGTTAGAATTTCACTGTAAGGAAAGAACAAAGAAGTGAAAAGAGCTGATAGAAAAGGACCCAACCCCCTTTTTGGACACCGGTGATGGAGCTGTAGTTGCAATGGGTCTAATGTATGCACGTATTAGAGAATGAGCTTTGGGAAGATACTGTATATACGGTCTCGGACACACTTTCTGTGGTCTGTGGTGAAGAAAGTGCGATCAAGATATTAAAAGAAGTGGAAAAGTTACAGATGTGACCGTGAGATGTGGGTGTACAGTAAATGGCGGTGGTTATTGTCTGAAAGGCCAGCTTGTGTGTTACGTGAAAAGCTTTTGTACTCACAGATGTGCATGAAATGATCAAAACAAAAGACAGAAACAGAACTCGAGTTGAAAACGAATTTATTTAATACTCACAGGATTTAAATTGTATAAATTAAGAAAATATTAAGAATTTTTTTTAATCATCATGTGCTATAAGCTATGAAATGTACAGACTGGAAAGGAAATTATAAATAGTACTAAAAATGTACAAATGTAAAGGATCTGTGGGTAAAATTGTGTCAAGCTAAAGGAGAATCCTTCATTAAGTGGTGACCTCGGAGCAAGACAGAGGTCTGCAGTGGGATTTGGACAGTAAAGCGGCCTCTGCAAAAGAGAGCAATGCAAGGACGCACACAAAGAGAGAAAAGAAGAAGAAGAAGAAGAAGAAGACAATTGAAAAGCTTTAAAATACATACAAATAAAGAAAAACAAAAACGTGCAAAACCACATACGTGTGTGTGTGTGTTCACAAGCAGGCCAGTCATTCTTAAGGTTTCTGTTAGTTAGTGAGTTAGTTTCAGGGGACGATCGAATTACGACGAACGAGACTGTGATTGCCACGCTCATACACGAGACCCATGGCGCAAGCGGTTACATGGAGATGCAGCAAAAAGCAAGGCCACACCCTGATCACCTGCCTCATGCAGGCCAATCGTCTTCAAGCAGCACCATTCAGACAATCAGGGGTCGGAGCAGTGGAAACTTGAAACAGACTAATGGGGTGAGGTGTGGAACGGGATGGGGGAATTGAAGAATGAACAGAAACAGAGGAAGTGGAAATTTACAAGTAGGATTGTAAATATTTGTAGAGTAGTCTCGTTGGCTACGTTCACATTACGGTACAACCCACATTGTTTTTTTTTGGGGTCCGATCGGATTTGTATGTCATGATGGTTCACACTCTTAATTGTAAGTGACTTTAATTTGACCCGAATGTGGACGCGTCTTAAATCGACCATCGATACGGTTTTACTCGCGGCACCTTTTTCATATTTGAGCGCCCGCACATTCGTTTCAAACAATGGATGCGATTTTTGCAAAAAAAAAAAAAAAAAGTAGGTCCGGAAGAAGGAAGAAAGTCCGATGAAAGTGACTCGGATCAGATCTGAAAAACATCAGATTTGTGCGTTCCAACAGCCCTAAATAAAATAAAAAATATATATATAATTTTTTAATTAATTAATTAATTAATCAGATCTGCTTCACAAGTCGTATCGAGTCACTCCAGGCTGGTAATGTGAACGTAGCCATTCAGACTAGATTTATGGTTATACTGTACATCTAAACTCGATACCGCTTTTTTGCATTGTAAAGCATTAAACGTGATACTGTTTGACATCACACTGCACACAAAACAGTGAGAGAGGTTGCAAGTCGCCAGACTACATATCATGCCGGGAACGCGGCAGCATGGTTAGCTCACCTCAGCAGGGCATAAAGTGCTCTTTTCTATCATTGTTATTGGCCAATTAAAACACTGAACAGTGCAAAATACTGTATAATAATAATAATAATAATAAATACTCCAGTAGCACATGGGCTCAACCTATTCACTGTGCAATTTCCACAAACTCTACCCAACACTTATTTATAACACCAGTTTAAAAATTGTCCTGAAATATTTTGCTCAATCTGTCATTTTGTGCTTTACATTCTGATGCACTAGGGGGCGCTTTTGCACCAACCACAAGTAAACTCAAAAGAAGACGCGGTAATTTAGCAAAAAATAACATTTGTCAGAGATGCAAGTGCTTTCTATTTTCTACAAAAGCTGTGGTATATTCTTCAATTTTAGTCGAACGATTCTAAATGAAAAACTGTACCAACTTTGCTTTAAATTGAATCGTGCAACGAAAGCTTAACTAAAATGCTCAATCGATTAAAAAAAAAAAAAGTATAAAGCATCCTGTGTATGACATCACTACATTTAGATGCAGTGGATATGATTTATAAAATGCCATTATGGCCTGATTGTTACTGCACTGCATCTTCACTGCACTAACCTTAGTGTATTAAACCATTTAAAAAAGAATGTGTGTCAAAATGATGATCTCTGGGAATCACACAGTATGTTTGTGAATAGAAATTAAAATGAAAAAACAAAAACAAAAAAAAAAACGGATCATTCCTTCTATATAAAAACATTGATGAGCTCTTAAACCCTGGAAAAACATCGAAAGTTCTTAGGAACCATATTAACTTTAGTACAAATACAAATGATATATATATATATTTTGTTTGTCGGGTCTGCATTACTATGTAGAAAAGCATTCAATATTTTCGAAACATACCCCTTTATAAATAACTCTTATAAATAAATAAAGTACATTACAGAAAAAAATATTTGCACACCTGTAAAAAAAAAAGCAACATATTACATGACTGTAGTTTTCAGGTGAAAACAAAAAACAAACAAACAAACAAAAAAAAAACTAATGTAGGTGTCTAGGTTTTGCATGAAAATATAAAAGGTGACAGAAGAACTCTTATTCTCGTATTCTCCAGCACGCTCAGTAAAACCTACCTATAAAACTGTATAAATCTGTATCTATACCAACAATTTTCGCACCAAATATTGACTGTTTACTTTATTGCTCTTTATAGAGGTTTCTGATACGTAGAAATGTTTGCTTTTATGGATGTTTGCTTTTACGAAATGTTTACAAAACAACCTTTGCTTACGAATTTTTTTTTTTTTTTTTTGTATGCGCCCGAGACGTTGCACAGTACTGTAGGTAAAATGGCGAGTAGGTTTTACTGAATGTGCTGGAGGATATGAATTATTTTGATAACTTTGGCACACTCGCACCTTTCTATTTTTATGCAGAATCCATTCGGTTGTTTGTTTCCATCTGAAAACTGCTCGGTCATGTTAATGCTGCTTTCTTCACAGGCACGCAAATGTTCTTCTGTAATATTATTTATTCATTCGTTTTTAAGGTACGTTTGAAAATAGTGAGTGGTTTTGTCATAATAAAACATATGTAACACTTTGCATTAAGAATAATATGGTTACTTTCGCACAGTGCTGTATTTCCTGTCTGGACTTGACATTTGAACGCTCTCACCCACCTGACTCAGCTGATTTGCTCATTAACAAACCTTTAATGAGTTAAAACTGGTGGAAAACCGTCACTGCGTTAAGTGTCGGAGTGCAAAGTACTAACACTGCTATGTAACCAAAAAAAAAAAAAGAAAGGATTCATGACCTTTGAAACGGAAGGGATTTGTGCAGATTTGGCACAATTAGGATTTGCGGTGCAATCGGCACAGGTTACTTCATGCCTCAAAGAAACAGCCAAGGCTATACAGAATGAGATAAAAACACTGTGGCGGTCTCCGACACACATCTCACCCTAACACTATACTCGTGTTTAGGAACTTCTCCTCAAGGCTAATCTGTGCTGTTGTCTCATACAGCGCCAACAGCAGAGGGATGCCCAGGGCCAGAATTTCAGAAAAGAAGGCACAGTCTTCTCGATGCTCTCTGAGGTGTAACCACAAAGCCCAGACCACGCCATGCATCCAGCTGACCAGCCGGCTCACGTGCTGCCTTTTCCTAAACAGGGAACTCGGGGTACCTGAGGTCTGCCTGCAGAGGCTCCCGTTGGCCGAGTACCCTTCGCTGCTGTCTGATACGGACGCGTCGCTCCTGCGGACCTGAAACACAAACACAAATCTTTAACGGAGACTTCTTGATCACGGGTAGTTCTGTGGTGATTAAAAAAAATAAAAAAATAAAAAAATTACCTCTGGCTTTCGAAGCCTGTTGCCGGTTTTGCGCTGGGAAAAGTGCAGCTTGCAGTAAAAAGTGCCTGCAAGGACAAGGGGGAGCTGGAATTAAGACTCAGGATTAGAATGATTAAATGAAAACACTTAGGTGAGTGCGGTTATAGGACATTAATCAATTGTTTGGTAGTATAATGCTGTCTGGATCAATGTAGAGTTGCTCTTGCCAATGTAAATTTGGTTGTTTTTTCTAAAAATAACATTAGGTCTTGGAGTATTTTACCACAGAAAAATATATATAAATAAATAAATAAATAAATAAATAAAATCAATTAATAGTCATATTTTCTACCTACATTACCACTTAAAAAAGAAAGAAAAAAAAAAAAAAGTGATGCCAAACTTTTATTCACCCCACAAACAATTTTATCCATTTCACAAACGATTCAAGTTAGCCGGAATTCTGACTGTAGTGGAGCGGCCAGCACGGTCTCCGGATCTGAACCCCATTGAGCTGTTGTGGAAGCAGCTTGACCGTATGGTACCGAGGGAGGGAGAGAGGGAGACTCCAACAAGGCCGTCCATCTTGTAGCAGATGCTCCAGGAAGCATGGAGGTGAAATCTCACCAGATTATCTTGAACAGCTAGAACGCCTAAGGTCTGCACATGGTGTTTTTTTTTTTTGATGAAGGCAAAGTTTGAGGAACACATTCATGATTTTCTTGTCTTGTTCCTTTGCTATATTTTCTATTCAGATTAAATGTGTGTGCTTTTTCTTGGAACAAAATAAAATGTCTGTGTGATCCCAAACTTTTGAACGGTAGTATACTGTATGCATACAGTAGTTCCCATTAAAAACTGGAAAATGTACTGTATATAAAACTCTTTTCTTCCAGTTGTCATTTAGATTTTGGCAGCCAAAAAAAAAAAAAAAAAAAAAAAAAAAAAAAACCACCCTTCCTCTCTTTTACATGATTATGTAAAAGAGTGTCTGTTACAGAGTGCTGATACTGGAGACTCATTCCATACGAAATTCTGAATAAACATCATTTCACAGAATATGTCAACAAACAAAAAAAAAAAACCATGAACTTGGACAGTACAGATTATTCAAGACTGCTGCTGTCGTTACGATAGCAATGCTATTGTATTAAGAACAAGTACACTAACCGCTGTTCTTTTTCTTTTTTCTTTTTTAAATTATAAAAAATTAAACACCTTCTGGTCAATCGGTATTAAGAATTCAACACTGATGTGGAATAAATCAATATTACGGTACAAAATATGAGAACATGTGAAGCAGGTAGGTCAAGAATGAGATTGAGGGGAAAAAAAAAAGATGCTAAAACACTGTCCCAAAAGAAATAATCGCCTTCTGCTCCTGTACATTCTCTCTCTCTCTCTCTCTCTCTGTATGTACATGTTCTCTCTGTATGTAAGGCTCCGCTGATGGACCCGTCGGATGACGTGTATATGCTATACCTTGGTCAAACACGTGTCCTCCCAGCCTCAGGGTGGCGCTGCAGACCTCACAGCGGAAACATTCACGGTGGAAGAAGTAGCCCTCCGCGCTTAATCGCTCCATCACATACACGCGCTTCTTACAGAAGTGACAGGTGTCGCTGCCGCCCATCCCGGGAGCAAACTCCTTCCGCAGGTTAACCTGAAACATTAACATCAAACACAAGCGAAACATTAACACACCAACGGACACGGAGGTCAAAAAACATGACTGCAGGTTCTAAAGGAGGAGATTATTCCAGTACAGATTATATTTCATACTAGCAACTCGGCTCAGAGGTCATGTAAATTAGATGAAGAACATGAAAAACCTGGTAGTCCATAATTCATTAAAATAAATAAATAAATAAATAAATAAATAAAAAGTTTATGTCCATCTTGGAGCTTTGCAAAATGTGTGATAATATTTCAGCTGAAAAACACAAGCCTCTTTGAAAAGGATTTTAAATGCCAATCAGCTACTACTTTCTTCACATCCATTTGCAGAAGTGCATTTTTCTAGCCAATCAGAATGCGGGAAAGAGGAAAAGGTGGCTAGAGAGTCTAACCGGAGGAGGAGGAGCTACGCAAATACCCTCACTGTTTTTTTTGCCTAGAATGATGTCATACACGGCAGGACATTTGAACCGATTTGCATTTAAAAAAAAAAAAAAAAAAAAGGGTATTGTTTGTTTATATATATTTTATCTCTGTACACACACACACAAACACACACACAAACACACACAGTGGAGACCCATGTGAATCTCCAAGTAGTCAAGTAGAAAAATTATGAGCTGACACACGTGTTTTCGCTCTTGGCGTGACAACGGCACGACTTGCAACAAATGTGCAGACTACAAAAACATGTAGCTTCAGAATTTCCCTTCGTGAAGTGTATTTGCCACAATATTAAATAATCTACTAAAGAGATGATTATAATCAACATAGCTGTTAAAACAGATTTGGTATAAATATGAACAGAAGGTTCCAGTGGTATCAGTACATGATGTAGTCAAATAAATTACTATAAATAATTAAAATATTAGATGTCAATGCCATAAAAAAAAAAAAATTATGCATGATGACTGTGAATACAATGTCAAATATTTAAATAAAAAAATAAAAGTTTTTTTTTTGTGGATTCATGATACATATAAACATTATAAACATAACTGTTTGTACATACACTTGATGTCATCCTTTTGTATAGTACTTAGTTTGTTTTCGTAAATATATATAGGTGTTAATCCATTTTGTCTAGTCAGCTAATCAGGTGTCCGAGTTAGCTAGTTAGTTGTGTTAGTTTATGTGGTATGTATGTAGCCCTCTCTTGGTCCAGGAGGAACGCTGTTTCATTTGACCGTGTACCGAACCGTATATGGTTGAAATGACACTAAAAGCCGACTTGACGCGACTCGTCTTGACATTTTCCTGATGAAGTTTATTTCAGTAGGACGACAAAAATGTGGAAAAGTTCAAGGAGATGAATACTGGCATTGCAAAAAATGTTCCTCTAGACCAAAACAACTGTTACATAAACCAGATTATGACGCATGAGGGTTAATCCGCATGCTGATTAAACAGTGAAATACACAAAGCGGTTGTTATGAAATTCGGCCGGTAATTTCATTTACCGAACCAGACGCCTGGCATCTCCTGGCCTCAGTCTGTGGATGAAAAAAATGGAGAGGGTTCAAATCAAAAGCCACCTTTAAGCTTGGACAGAAAGGAAGTAGCTACATCTTATCTCATGAGCGCAGCACTTTATGTTCTTAAAGATAAATCACTCTGATAATACGGATGTGTTGAGAAACAGTGAAGAAACAAAGAAACTCCTGACGGCATTCCAAGAAATTAGCAATAGACCCTTCCTTAGCGAGAGAAATCCAATGAAAGCGTGTGCTTTACCCCTGAGTGCTGTCCTGCTTACCAGTGAGACGGTGATGGGGTTGTTGGGTCTGTGATCGGTTTCGTAAAGGATGGCCAGAGTGGCAGCTTTAACACCAATCACAGAGGAAACCTTCCCCACTGTCCTCTAATCCATCAGAGATGAAATAAAACAATACAAAATAAAAAACATGAAGACAAAGTCATGAGAATCAAAGTTAAAAAGATTCAAAAGCAAAAGAGAGGGGGATTAAAGTCATCAACTAAAACGACATGCACAAACCCATACGGAGCATGCATTCACATGTTGTTATAGTTTTTCACACAGTTCCTGGCTCTCAGCTAAAAAAAAAAAAACAGCTCTTACTCTTACAATAAATTAATAAAATAAATAACTTAATAAACCTGGCGTCCTGAAGTTCCCGAGTCTATCAGGCATGCGCATGATACTGTAGGGGTGCCGCGTCTGTGAAAACATCTGGAGTGAGCCAGAGTTTTGCGTTTCCATGGAAACGAGTGCACGATGAGGTCAGCTAACATAATGAAGTGTTTCCTTGTGATTTTTAGGAATACCAAAAAGAACAAAACCACTAAAGTCAGATTAAAGCTGATTAAAGCTAATATGTGTTTCTATGCACTTGTCAGCCTAGAGAGTCTAATCAAGCTAAATATTAGGGGGAAAAAATGTGATACTATGTTGGAAAGACCAATAGAGTATAGCTCACAAGATGTAGACTCTTCACAGCAGACACCAAATGAAGTTTAAATTGAAAAAATAAATATTTTTTGAATTGTAAATTTAAATTCAACTGCAGGAAAAGTTTGAATTCCGTATCCAAGTTCAAATCAAAAGCCACCTGACCTGATGATACAAATTTGCATACTATATGTGTATTGCAAAAAGTTATTAGAATTAATTCTGATTTGCACTACTTGAGAATTGATACTTATGGCGATCAAGCCTCATGCGTTGTTTCTATAAAAGACACTTTGTCTTCACTTTTCTTACATACAGTACTATTGGTCCCTGATAAAAAAAAAATGATTTATGGGTGCATAAACTGATTGTGTTCTTAATGCAGGTTGCATCACTAAAGAATGAAAATTAGCGCATTGACATTTTAATCCTCTTCAAATCACCATTTTATCAGTTACACTTTAAAATACCAAGGGCCGTTCAAGTCAAACCGGGACATTTCTGGTGAATGATGTAAAACTGATTGACATTGGACTTTTTAAGAAAAAATGTTTTAAATGACGATCCTGGCCGATGTGGCCGACATTCAGCGAGTGGAACGAGTGAAAATGTTACTTGAAAATCGCCAACTTGCGGAGAAGTCGCATCTGTCTGTGGGAACTCTACACACAATCATTCACCAACACCATGATCATGTCTCTGAGAAAACATTTTGCCTTGATGGTATCCAAGCGCGAGTGAAACACTGAGATGAATGCATTAGTGTAGCAGGAAATTAAGGTAGTTTTTACTCTTTATTAAAGTGCGTGTTCTGCAAGATCAAGTCCGACGCAGTCCCTGTTTGACTTGAGCAGCCCTTGGGCACGCTTTAGTTTTTAGTTATTTACTTTTGCTAGCACGATTTGGCTCTACGCGTATGTCCGTGCTGCTTCTTTTATTATATAATAAAACATTCCTATCCTGGTGGGCGTGGTCTTTTCCAGCATGACTCCAACAACCCTATCTATCTAGATACTGTACCTAAACCTAAATAAAAGACCCGTGAGAGATTTTTGCAGGAACTAAAGGTTTACCCGCGGCTCCACCCACATACGGTACATGTCATAAACCGCTGCGTATGACGCAACGTTACGTTCGGTGAGGAACTACGGGTGCAAGGACCGGCAAAAGAGTTAGACAGCGCTCATGACAACAACACCAAATTAAAGGACATTTGTGAAGGAATGGTGTTTATGACTCGAGTACAGCTCCACACACCTGTTAAATCTATGACAAGGTGCATCAAGGATACATTGGTGAACCCCCCCCCAAAAAAAAATGTTTGTTTTTCTCCCACTCATCACACGCCATGCAGGCAATCTGAGGATTAGGATTTGGAAAATGCAGTTGTGACCAAAAATGCTAAATCTCTAAAAACAATGAAATACCTGTTTGGAAGGATCGAGGCATTGTACGCGTTTGATTTCCGATTGACTTTTATGCCCACAGGCTTCGTGAGTCACCTCCTCTGACTCAGAATGTCCGTCACACTACAATCAACAGGAAAGCTCGTTTGACAGCTGATACTATAGAGCACGAAACCTTCTGCTTAATTAGACGAGTTTATTCACGTTTGATTTCTACTTGACTCCGGAATCAGAGAGATGCAACGTGAGAAAGAAATCGTAGAGTCTTGTGGCCTTGGGGTCAGTGAAGGGCGAACAGGAGCTGACAGGTGCTCAGGCACACTGATCTCTCCCCACACCCAACTCAGTCAAAGAGGTTTACTCCTTGATAAGAACCTCGACTTCCATCCGACATGGTTACAGAACAAACACTCTAACAGTAAGAAACTTATCTTACAGAGGAAACGTTAAATAAGGCTATCGGGACGAGGCTGAGACTAAAGGCTGATGGTGTTACTGTACCTGCGTGGGCGGAGCTTCAGGAAGAGGAGACAGGACACAGGAGAGAGCAGAGGGCTCAGGGAGAGAGGGGCAAGAGAGGGGTTTCGGAGGTGGAGAAGCAGGAGCTGGAGACGACTCACTCTCCTGTTAAATAAAAGAAAGAAGGAAAGGAAAATAGTACAGCAACATTTAAGAAATTTGAAAAGAAACCAGAAAAAGAAAATAAAAGGAAATTGTTGGGGGGAAAAAAAAAGTTTTTTTAAAATTAGAAAATCAACTTTTTTTTTAAATTAACAAACAAAACTTAAACTTACAAAGGTTATATAATAGATTATTGAAATAAAGTTCATTCTCAATTACAGAAGTAAGAAAAGGAAATAAAGGGAAAAAACAGACTTAAAGAAATGAAGAATTTCATTAAAAGGCATAAAGTAGATGTAAAAAGTCAAAGAAATGCAAAGAAAAAAGAAAAAGCAAAAAAGATGAAAATGACTGAAAAAAGGGAAAACATCAAAAGGAAAAAAAAACCTAAATACATATATTAAAAAATAGGGGAAAAAAAAAGAGTAGACAGAAAGGACAGAAAGAACATTAAAAAGACAAAAGCAAATAATGCAAGAAAGTATAGGAAGAAAAAAAAGAAAAGTAAAGACAACAAAAGCAGGAAAAGGTAAAAAAGTTAAAGTCTTTAAAAAAAAAAACTCCCCTCAAAAAAACAAAATCAGAGGTCGGGAGTGCGTGAGAGAGCATGAAAAGAGGTGTGATGTAAAGGAGAAGCCTTGCTGAAATTGGACTGCAGTGAGCTTCGCCAGGAGAATGATCACACACAAACGAATGCACATGCACACACACTTTACGAATTGTGGTAAAATTTAACCTGGTTAGGGAAAAAAAAAAAAGAGAAGAAAAAAAAAAAAACGTTTGCTTTATAGTCCCTCAACATGACACAAACATACACACACCACTCCATCAGCCATGTTTAAAAACCCATTTGTGCTTAGATCAATTTACACACTCGGACAAAAAACAAACAAAATAAAAACTACGTGCAACAACAACTGGAGAAAACAGTGAGGATGTTAGTCATTCCTGGGAAGCCGTACACATGGGTCTGACCGGACAGAAGCAGGACCGTACCATCGCACTCTTTGATTAGGGGTGCAGCGGCAGGACAGGCAGGATTGTACCACAACATTCCAGAGTGAGGTTGCGGCGAGGGTGCAGTGCCTCTCCATCACCTGCGACGGTGTTCCAGAGAAGAGGGAGCTCAGCTGCTCTGCTCGCTCTCTGATACTCTTTTTGCTGAACTCGCGAGCGCTTGGAGTCTGTACTTTATTCTGCACCGAGGCAGACGGGAAGTGTGAAGTTCCAGAGGAGAGGTGGGGAAAAAAAAAAAAAGAAAGCAAGGTTTTCATCCAGAGTCTCTTTGCAGAGGAAATAACTTTAAACGAGAACATTTTTCTTGTACGCCTTCGTGTTATATTACTTGTAATGTTAATTATTGTACTTTAAAAAAAAAAAAAAAAAAAAAAGGTACTGATCTGAATGTCTGGATCAGCATCAAGGCTCGGGGCATCCCTTTTAGACTTACTTGCCCTTCAGAATGGGCGTTATCTCAGGAGCATGCAAATACAGGTAGGAGAAGTGATCGGAGTCTGTCTGTAGGTTTCACAAGGTAGCTACAATCACCTGTGTGATCTTGTCCTCCAGGATCTTTAAGCGCTGCAGCATCCCTCCCAGAGCAGGTGTGGAGAGCGAAAAGGTATCCGAGGACCTCGAGGTGACTGGAGGTTGCTTTTCGGGTTTGAGGACATGCTTCAGAGTCAACAGCTGAGTCGCTGAGACTGAAATGCACTGGAGGCTGGGTCGGGTTTCAGATGTGGACTGATGGTGAGACCAGGCTTCTGTTGTTTGACACGTGAACCGTACCTCTGGTGTCTGAAACTCTGACTGGTTATCCATAGTGTGGTACATCGAGTGAAATTGAACGTCCTGGGTTTCCACCTGTCCATGTTTGTGGCCAGGCTGCATTTGAGACTCGAGGAGTCTTAAGTAAGGGGACGGCTGGAAGCAGGCATACAGAGAACGTTCAGGAGAAACCCAAAACGACTGATTCAGAATCACACATGGCTCGTTCTTCCTTGTCGTAGAAGCACGGTGCACATTTAGCGAATAGACTAATGTACATGCTGGACTGAGCCTACCTTCCACTTGGGTTTGGGAGAAGAAGGAGGGGATGAGGACTGGAGCTTGGGTTTAGCAAACCGAGGGTTTTCGGTCATGTCCAGAGAAACGGGCTTTTCAGAATACGAATCGGATGCAGACTGATTTGCAGAGAACGAGCAGAAACAGAGGAGAGATGAAGAAAAAGTGATGAACAGGTTATACACTGCGCAAAATAAATAAATAAATAAACAAACAAACAAACAAAACATCACACACAACCTTAGCTTTGATTACGGCATGCAATACGGTGGCCAGTTCATTTGTGAAAATGATTCCTCACAATCTGAGTCCTAGAACACACCCTGCGCCATCAGGGAAGAAACTCCACAGATGTGATCATCTGGTCATTCAGTACATTCAGGTCATCATCATTTTATTGCCACATAACGTTGCTGAGTCTAGATCATAACACTGTCTCCAGAGGCTTGTACAGTGGACACTATGCATGACCGCTTCGTGCGCTTTCCTTCTTACCCTGACACGCCCATCGGTCTGGAATAGGCTCAGTCTGGACTCATCAGATGAGTCACATGACCATTTTCCATCGCTCCAAAGTCCAATCTTTATGTTCTGTAGCAAACTCGAGTCTTTTTTTCTGATGAGTCTCACCAACAAGTGGTTTTCTTATGGACTCGCAGCTGTTTAGTCCCAATCCTGAGTGTGTGTGTGTGTGTGTGTGTGTGTGTGTGTGTGTGTGTGTGTGTGCATAGAAATGCTCTCACTTTCACTATTAAACATAGATCTACTGTCATCTAAATCATCTCCATTTATTTATTTATTTAGATTTTTGCCAAATTTACTCCCTAATTTAGTCGTGTCCAATTCCTCCACGTCACTAGGGGGGCTCCCACATTAAGGCTACTACTACCACTCAGTCGGGAGGGGTTAAGACTATCACATGTTTCTTCCGAACCACGTGACGCCAGCCGACTGCATCTTTTCGAACTGCTCGATCGCGCACCGTTGGGGGCGGCGTAACACACTCGGAGGACAGCGCTATCCGCTCTTTCCGCTTGCGCGAGCTCACAGACGCCCCTGATTGGCTGTAGAGCCGTGATTAATGTGGGAGCACTAAATACCTCTCATCCCTCCCCTCTGAGAGAGCTCGGCCAATCAGCTCTCTCTAGACCTCCGGCTGCGAGAGGTTACAGCATCACCCGGGAATCGAACTCGCGATCTCCGGATGATAGGACGAGCGCTTCACCACTGCGCCACTCGGAGGCCCAATCATCTCCATTTATGTTTTGTTTTTTTTATCCTAATTTTTTTCCACAAAGTTGATAGTTCAGGCTCTATTAAATGTATTAAGCAAATCTTTAAATGACTGAACTCGGGTAAAGAAAAGTTCATTTGCTTCTTTAATGCAGGCCAATTATTTGACCCCATCTGAAATGGCAACTTATATATTTTGTTGTTATTTCTTTTGCCCAGGCGGTGAAAAAGAGAAAGAGCGAGATATACTGTACATGTTAGAGTATGCAAATCTATTGCTCATATCTGACCAGTGATAACCTCAAGTCGTGAGAGAACAGTTATAGGATTTTTTTGGCTGGAATAAAATGAAATGCATGAAATGTGAAGTTTAGTTGGGGAAAAAAAAAAAAAAAAAAGATATTAGAAACAGTTTTATCTAAAAACAGAGCACATATACTGTACTGTACACCCACAAGAATAACTATGTAAGTAGGTTTTCCAAGTCTTAAAATGGACATGTTCAAGGACAGACATTAATGAATAATTCCAGTAATTAATCCCTCACCTGAAAGCTATGGATTTTCACCCAAACATCAGACTGGAAGCTGTATTCCTGTATTCATTTTGGCATTAATTAATGATATCATTTGGACAGAGATCTTGAGATAATGAGAGAAAATGAGACGGCACGTCTGGCCTACCTTGCGTCGCTACACAAAGAGAGGTATTTAACTAGGATTATAGAGACAGCTAAGAGGTGGATTCTGTCGTCTCTTGTTCACAACTGTACTGTATGTGCACAACTCTGGTAAAGGTTCCATTTCACCATTGGAAAGTGTCCTGGAGTTAGAAATAAATGTCAGTGGGACACCAAGAGCCTCAAATGGTCTTCTAATGCCAATCTGACCAGAAATAAGAGCCGCAAAAGCTATCGAACAACAGATTGTTATCATTATCCCTGTAACACCGACTATTAATAATGAATAATATGGTTTGATGGACATTTTGGTAATTTAAGTAAGCAACAAAACACTTAGGGTTGTGCAGTTATGGAAAGAAAAAAAAATAAATGAATCAAAGACAACAATGTCCTGAAGTGCTGCTTTTAGCGCTAACATCAACCTTCTTGCTACACTTAATTTTATTAATATTTCAGGAAAAATATTCCGTCAAGAACTACAGTATGCGCCAATGTGCCAGCAAACTTCAATCAGCTGTGGCCTGTGGTTCAGAGGATGAGATCAGTGTGTACACGTACAGTACGCACACACACTACAGAGGAGACAGAACGCAATGATGACTGATTCGTGCCAGGGCACGATACGGAGTGTTCACATTACGCAAACATACTAAACTTTGGTATCGGGATCCGTGCCACCGCTCGCTGCTTGAAAGCGCTCCGACTCAGAAAGCGTTACCTGTCGACGCCAGACGTAGCCAGGAGCGTTCTCCTCGAACTTGGCCTGAAGCTGAGTTGCCATGGAGCGCACTTTATTCTCCTTCTGCTCGCCCTCCTCCACCGCAGTCGAAGTACCCTGTTTGGAAAGCTGCAAGACATACGGACACCGCTCGTGATTCGACCACGGAGTAGAGCCGATGCGCGGGTAAAATGCAAGCGTTTGCAAAGACGCACCTCTTCCAGGTAGCTGATGGCTTTTCTTCTCTTTTTGCCGTCATTATCTTCAACGATTTTGTCATCCTTTGAAAGAAACAAAGACATGCAAAAAAACAAACAACAACAACAAAAAAACCTTAGTTTTCAAAATACTCATCCTTATATGACAGTTAAATTGATTATTATAAATTAACCTTTTAAGAGGTGTTAAATTAATGAAAGACTTGAAAAAGTGAAAAGGAAGGCTGGGATTATTTCTTTCTAGCCCAGACTGTAGAATCATCCCGTAACTCGTCCTACATAATTCTGATCTTCCCATCAATCAGAGCAAACGATAGCCAAACCCACAATTTTAAGCTCGAAAGCATAAAAATTTTCTTACATTTTTTTTTTATTATAATTTTTTTAACGCTACCTTTGGAATCCGTTTCCTGTGCAACGCAAGGTTCGTTAAGTTGCAGACAGTGTTATGGGAATTGGATGAAATGTCCTCGTTGGACTCCCGCGGTGTTCCTGCAAATCAAGGACATTGTAAGTCTGTTATTGTATTAATCCAATGCAGGTATGATAAACACCGCAACATTTATATCAAAAGGATCAATTCTTTCAGCCTGCTCATTTCTGCAAAGAGTTTTCACAAAGTTTACAACTACAGCAGATGATTTGTCCTTGACCAATCGAGTGACCAAATAAACAGGATGACTCCATTTTATTCTGCATCCGCAATATTACACATCTCTCTTTTGAAAACAAACAGGAAATGTCTCGACACGCCACTGTATGACTTTTTTTTTTTCCTCTGCAAAAAAGGCTGTGCATCACTTTAAAATGTCTTTCATACACACAAATGTATCTACAGTAGCATTTCCATTTACGGTATGGCAATAAAGTAAATAGATAACCTACTGCACCTGAGGCAGGTGAGGAGGAGTTGCGGAACATCTCGTGGAACTTGGACAGGTAGAGCACCATGACGAGTTTGTCGGGTTCCTGCCCGGCCGCCATTTCCTTCCCAGTGATGAGCGGCTGGATGCCGAACGCTTTCTCAGCTAACTCGAACGCGAGCTGGTTGTTCCTGGCGCTGTCCGCTTCGTTCAGAGAATTAAAATCACTGGGAGAGCAGGACATACAAACAAACAAAAAAAAATTGCCGAATTAGAGCTGTGGATCATAGTTCGACTGACGATTCGATTTGGGGGCATTCTATTCAATTCACTTCCATAGCACTAATGTTTTATTGTCTCAAGCAGATATACCTCCTACAGGTTTTAGGTTATAGTTAAACCCTGGATTGCGACCATAATTCGTTCTGGAAGCGTGCTTGTATATCAAAACACTCGTATATCAATAACAAAGAAATAATGGAAACTATAAATTTTTGGAACTATAGGAGTGACCGACACGCACCAAAACTGAACATGGGGAAACGATAACCCACAATCCCACAGCGCGAGAGAGAGAGAGAGAAGAATCATTGCCTCAGTAATGATCATGTGACGTTCGGCAGTCAAAGCGTGTACGTACTACAGTACTCGTATGTTAAGACCTCGCTCGTTTATCAAATTAAAATTTATGAAAGAATTTTGCTCGTCTTGCAAAACGCTCACAGACAGAGTTACTCGCTATCCAAGGTTCCACTGTATTAAACTACAAGTACCCAATAAACATTAAAATGTTGTGTAACGTGTGTTTTTGATCGCGTAAATATTTTGTTCGTGCCACATTCCAGTCCAGTAGGTGGCGTTGTTGTTTCAACTGCAAATGAATTCAAAAGAAGAAGCAGCAGTGACTTAATAAATGAATAAAATTTTATTATATGAATCTACCAACAAAAGATTAATTAAATTGCACAATCAATAAAATCACACAGCTCTGTTCCCGACAACAAGAATATATCAATTTTTTTCACTCGCATGTTTCTGACTTGACAACGGAATTATATAGAAGCTGCTTTTTACCACTTAAAAATATACATGCTAGGTTATAAATATGACAAGTCGTAATTTTTAAACACTTTTGGTATTACTATGAGGCGATACGAATACGTGTGTAAAGATGTGTGTAAAGGAACAAGTATACTCCACCAATTTTGGTGTTTTGTTCCAGAACTATGGTGTGTAAGAGAACATCTCGAAATAGTGACTCGCGCTCACAAAAATTACGGTTCATTATTTTATAATTATAGATCGAAGTCTCACAATTGGATGACTTCCTATCTTAAAATTATATCTTAGTATCTCACAGTGATGCTTTTGTATCTCATAATTAGGACGCATGATTATGTGCGTGTCGCCTGGCATCCCATTCAGGCTGTATTCTTGTCTCACACCCAACATTTCCGGGATAAACTCTAGACCCGGAGCGACCTTGACCAGGATAAAGAGCCTAGTGTACACGGGTGTGTGTGTGTGTGAGAGAGCGAGAGAGAGAGAGTGACGATGTGAAACCGGAGGAGATAAGCATGCATCTACATGAACTGCTGATTCTTGGTGTTAATTCTGTGTGTGCATGTATTTCTCTCTCACATGAGGTCTGGGCGTTGGTGGTGGATGAGGGCGCACAGGGCGAGTCCACTTCTCCAGGATGTAGTGAGGTCGGTCACGTTCACTCCTTTGTAGCCCTGCGTCTGTTTCTGACACCACAGCAACAAGCGGCTGGGCCGCACCTCCGATTCTGGCAACACACACACTTTTTTTTTTTTTTTTTTACTATATCTGTAACCCCTGACTTGCTAAAAATTGCCATTCCTACACCCCATCGCTAAGCTCAGTAACTTACAACCTTCTTATACTGTAAAGTGGTACTTTTTATAGGGATTTAAACACACACACGCACACACACACACACGCACATATTCACTGCAGGACAATTTACTCAGAAAAAGCACTTGCGTGTTTAGCAAGGCTCAGTAAAGCAGAGACGAATTTCAAACCGACGCAGGTAGCAAGTGTGTACTCAACTTGTGGGGTGTGGAACTGTGAAAAAGCTATTATTCATTTCCACACTAGCAGCTCCTTCAACACAAACATGCAGTTAGGAAGAGAGGCTGGAATTCGGCTCGGCAGGGAAGCGAAACGAACGCCGCTACTGCTGAGGGATGTGAATTCTCAGTATTTTTAAATGTTTAGAGTATTATTGTTGTTGTTGTTGTTGTTGTTTTTTAACTCCTAAGTGTCTGACCCACAATCAGAATCGCCACATATATTTTACTGAAAGGATTTCTGTGTTCTGTATTTTTATTCATGCTTATTTAAACTTTTTCCACAGTCGCCACTAACTGGTTTGCCTACTGTGCTTGATTGGCCAGCCCACTCACCTGACCTGAACCCCGTAGAGAATCTATAAGGAAGATGAGAAACACTCGAAACAACAATACAGACGAGCTGAAGGCTGCTATCAAAGCCACCTAGTCTTCGATAACACCTCTGCACTTCTACAGCCTGATCGCCTCCGTGCCAGGCTGCACTGTTGCGGTTATTTCTTCTCAAGGAGCCATTTTAAGAATTTCCATATTGTAAACTTTTTTTGATTGATTTTGGGAAATATTCCATTATACTGAAATACGGATTTTTTGATGTTCAAGTGCTGTAAGTCGTGATCATTTAAATTAAAACATAAAAAGACTTGAATTACTATTACTATTTTACTATGAATGTATAATATATTATAGTACAGTATAGAGTACAGTACAGTATAATATATTATAGTATAGTATAATATAGTACACATGAGATGCATGTTGTTATGGTTGATGGTATATACACGCATAAACGCGCACACACACACACACGCAAATACTAGTAGTGGTCAATTAGGATAACCTGTCTCACCTTTCCTGGAGATGTTGGCAGACCTGCGCGTTAGTCCACTACGCTCCAGCGTACACGAGTTCTGCTCCCCGTTGATGTACAGATGCCGAACCTGATGCAGCGATTGAGAGAAGCCGGTCACACAAACATGTGAAGACTGTTTAAACAGAGTATTGAACAGTGCGCGCTGGTCACCTGGTGCGGTCGGACGCAGGTGGAGTTGAGGTTGGGGTAGCGGGTCGCAGGATCGATGGTGTACTGCTCGAAGTTCTTACTGATGTTTTCTGCTGTGGTTTGAGGCAGCAGCCTGTAGATGCTCTCCCTGTCACGTACAACACCAGGAACGACTTTGTTACCATGATCAGTGACGATTAACGTGGAGGATGTGTACGGAGATAAAGATTTTACATAATACTTCTCAGAAATGGAATTAAAAAAAAAAAACTTTTTTATAATGCAAGTGTTTTTTTTTTTGTTTGTTTGTTTTTTACTGTTATGTCCTGTTTTTTTCTTCCCCAGATCCCCAATTTTTTTAAACAATTTTTTCCCCCTCATCCATGTCCCAATGATTAAGTCCAGATCCTGGATATCCCTCCCCCCCCCCTTACTGCCACCTTCAGGATTTAAAAGTTGTTAGAAATATGACGATACTTAAACGAACCGAGACTCAAAAATGCTAAGAAATCCACCAGATTGCTACTGTTATGAGAAAATATAGTTTATATAATAACAATTGCTGTTCCAATTTGAAGCGTCAAATTATTGGCCTGCATCGAGCAAAGGGAACAACTACGGATATTCGGAATGACTGGACTCAAAAACTTTGCTAAAGGAATGTGGTCGAAAAACAGTTTTTATTTTTACTTTTATTGTGAACGGAGGTGACTCAAACACTTGGCGAAGTTGCATTGTAAAAATCTCCAGTAGAAATCGTACTGCAGCTATGATCAATAATAAGAGTATTTCCACATGCACAAAATGGTGTGGATTTGGACTAAACAGCTTTGTGTCCCTAAGAAATCCACTTGTAGGTGAGACTAATCAGAAAATAAAGCTGAAATTTACTAGGGAGCTTAAAGATTGGACTTTGGAGCGATGGAGAAAGGTCATGCGACTCATCTGATGAGTCCAGACTGAGCCAGCTATTTGTGATCAAATCTACTTCGATTAACCTACTTAGACTTAGCAGGGACACTTACTATCCATCTTTTACGACAAAAGGATCAGCTAGAGGGTTTAATCTGACCTCTCAGACAGCACCTCCAGAGGGGCTTTGCCCTGAGCCCATCCCTGCACCATCCACACCGTGTCGAACGCCGCCAGGAAGCCTCGAGCACATCCTGTTCCCATGGGCCAAAACGGCTGAGGGAGAAACAATACAACACGCGTTACACACAAGGAACAATGTTTCATGATGGAATGACTGGAACTCGTTTAACGGAAATAAAGGTCATTTTAAAATGATAAAACGCGACAAGAATCTAAGACGTTTTCATCAGTCGTATTATCTCCACACCTCCAGAAGGCTATCTCCAACCAGAGCCACCAGCAGCTGGTGTCCGTTCTTCTCCCGGATGAGCGCGGCGTTTTCCGACGCGTACATGCAGGTGAAGTCGAACATGGCCACGTCGGGCTGCGCGTAGTGGTTCATGGCGTAGTCCAGCGACGGCAGCTGGTAGTTGGTGCCGAAGTCGGCCGCCTCGCGGGCGTAGGAGAGCAGGGCCTCCTGATTGACGTTGTCGCTGTGCAGGAGTCGTTCCGTCTCGATGTAGTCCTGATCGAGGAAAGGGGAGAAAAAAAGAAAGAAAGAAAAAAAAAAAAGATTTGGATTAAAGGCACATTTGGATTCCCTACAAAATGTTAAAATTATCTGGTCAGTCTATTAAATAAAAAGGTTGTGGATCAGAAGTGACAGTGTGTTACCGTACACGAGACAAACCTGTCGGCTGGTGTGAAACTTTATTGGGGATCATTCCTCATTAAAAAGCTCTGAGAGTGATCAGCAAATCAGGCTTTTCTACCACTGTCGCCTCATATTTGCAATTTAAGGTTTTTCAAAAGAACATTAGTAAATCTGATATCTACAGTTGATTATAAATATATATATATATATATATATATGTTTGTTTTTGTTTTGTTAATCTAAAAACACACTTATCTACAATAGGACTGGAAGTGTTTTCAGTCCTGACATCACAAGAGTAAAACATCTGATAAGCTGGTGTACATTTCACAACATTAAAGGTAATTATAAAAAGAATGGTGTTTTTTTTTATTTTATTTATTATTAAAATAAAAGGAAAAACTTAAGAAAAAGAATGATTAAGATGGAGAAGATGGATCAAGTTAGAGCAGAACAAAACAATGGAAAGAACAGAGCAGAACAAAAAACTAAAAAGGGCGGAGAAGATGTGGAGCAAAAATAAAAAGATTGAGAGGAAAGGAGAAGAGAGGGGTAAATAAGATGGAGGAGAATAAAAAGATTGAGAAGATGAAGCAAATATGAAGAAGATACAGTATAGGAGATGGATGAGAAGATCCATTGAGAAGCAACAATAAGCAGTAGATCCACACTGCTGTACATATCATTTCCTTTAAAATCAGAATAAAATGTTTAATAGTATTGAAAACAGTACACGGTTTACTAACTCTATTCACTACATGTCTATTAGATTTGTTTTGTTTGAATCGTCAGCAGCAGAAAGACTTCCCAGAGACCCATGAATGTCTTCTATGTGTGTGTGTGTGTGGGCTGTAGAGGCCTAGCTGGAGATTGTCATGGAAAAGCAGAGCCGATGCACTTCACTGCTGTTCCTCGAGTGAGCACACCATGCCACAGACATGAGAGAAACCTCAATCCACTTTTATAACAAACACACACACGCGCGCACATACACACACTGCTGTAGTGAGTGATTTGTCCCTGAGGGAAGAGTAATAAAGTGTGACCAGAGATATTGCCACAAGTCCCAATATACTACACTGCACTCAGTCCTACATCATACATATACACACACACACACACACACACACACACACACACACACACACACACACATATACACACACACACACACACACATATACACACACACACACACACACACATACACACACATACACACACACACACATACACACACACACACATACACACACACACACATACACACACACACACACACACACACACACACATACACACACACACACACACACACATACACACACACACATACACACACACACACCTATATATAAGCGCATATATTTATATATCTATAAATAAATAACAAAAGCTGCTATATGCGTCTACTTACATGAATAATTACACCTTTATCCAACAGGCTCTGCTTCTTTGCGGTCATGACGAAGTAGTGCGTGTTATCCTTGTAGTACACAATGTTCTCCAAATCGATTCCTGTTAAAAAAAAAATAAAAAAATAAAAACTTTTACAAAGTCTTTCCATGGAGATGACGTTTATTTGTTTGATGATGAGAATACAGTGACCTTGACTCACGCTCCTGACTTTAGCTCTTGAGAATTTCCAATCTAATTATCACCCGAGTGTGAGCGCTATCGATAAAACAATACACGGCAACAAGACGGCAACTCAAGATCAACTCGAGTGCTGACTTTAATTCGCTCTGTTTAAAACTCCAATGAATAAACCTTCAGCATGGTTGTTTAAAAATAAATAAAAATCACATAGCGTAGTACAGTAGGTAGACCTTTTCGTTTTTAAATACTGATCAACATTGCAGAGTGAAAACCGTTAGATAGTGAAGGGATGAGGACTCGCCCGTCTCTTCCTTCAGCTCCAGGAAGAACTTCTGGTTGAAGATGAAGGCCACGCCGCTGATCTCCTCCACTTTGGCCTCGGCCGTGGTGTTGCGGTTCACGAAGTTGGCTGTGATGGCGATGGCAAGCTTGCCTCGAAACTCCTTTCTTTTGAAACCTGGAGTTGAGAAGGAGTGGAAAAAAAAACGGGAACGGATTGAGGAGCGGAACAAAGGAGGTTTGTTTAGTATTTTCAGAAGGAGTCTCCAGTGTTAGTGCTTTCTTTGTAACGGTCAGATAAAAACTCAAATTCAAATTTTATTTCTCAAACACAGTCAAAACCGTATGAGATGAATAAAATTAGAATTTTTATCTGAAGGTACTGGAATGCCAAAAGGAATGGAATAGTTTGCATGCTTTGGTTTCTTAATAAAGTGGTGAGCTGTGTCTGTTTTTTTTTCAAAATTTCAAGAAATAGATCATTAGAGTTTGTGATAATGAGATGGGAATGCAATTTTTTCATGGACTCCAACATGATTTCCAACCGCACGATGGGCACAGTGGCTTGGTGACTTAGTGGTTAGCACTGTCGGTCTTGCACCTCCAGGGTCTGGGTTTGATTCCCACCTCGGGTCTGCATGGAGTTTGCATGTTCTCCCTGTGCTTGGTAGGTTTCCTCCGACAGTCCAAAGACATGCTGATTAGACTAATTGGCATTCCCAAATTGGTCGTAGTGTGTGGCGCAATGGCGCATCGAGCTGGCAACCTGACCCCTTAAGCAACCGCCATTGCAACAAGATATATGTATATATATATGGAGATACACAATCTCCAGGGTGGGGAGGACTGTATAGAACACCCGATGTGCCGGATGACTTGTAGACAGACCCCAATTCCCAATACTAAATTTAGACACTATAAGGACAGAGCATATATATATATATATATATATATATATATATATATATATATATATATATATATATATATATATATATATATAAGATTTTTTTTTTTTTTATATAATTTGCACATTTCCCCCTATGCGGCAAGACATTGGAAGCGCTGACCCCAGGACACCCTACTGCCAGCGCAAACGCAGCCCCGCCCCATCAACTTCCCTTTACTGCACAAAACTGTTTTTCATTTCACACCGACATAATCCTTACACAATTAATAACATGACCTAATATTATTCGAGATGTACTGTATCTTGGGGATCTCCTTTAGATGAAACATGAGATTCACATTACGACTGACAAAATGTGTTAAAAGTTGCGAGACTATGTTTTAATTTTTGTGTATTTCGATTTTTCTTTCTTTAATCTCCACTATAAATAAACAAACAAATAAATAAATAAATAGTTCATAAAAGGGTTCAGAGTCAAACTTTGCCAAGCAGCGAACGCTTTCTTCACTTCCTAGCGAAGCCGTTTGCTCATCATTATGTAGACCCGAGTGAAGGCAGCGTTTCGTGTTCAGTCGTACTGTACGTTCCCCGTTCATCATTTGCTGACTCGACGGCTGTCAAATATACGTAACGTTTCGAAATGTACTTGTGCTCCAGCTCAATGTCGTGCAGTTCAGCTCGCGCGACTGAATGAATGGAATGTTGATGTCCTAAAACTCACCGTTTTAAGTTCCTCCAATGTTTAAAAATAAATAAATTAATAAAAAATTTTAAGCACACGGGAGCAGACAGGTTTTGCCTAGTAGCCCCTTCTTAAAAAAAAAAAAATCCATCCCTGATTACCGTTACATCAAAAAATGCATTTTCTTCCACTAGGTATGAGATTTTATATTAGGATGTGAACTTTCGCATGCCTCTGTGCTCATTGTGCTTCCTGATTCTTCTTGAGGTAACGCTTCCTGTAGTCCGTGCTGACACAAGGCATAAGCTTAAATAAGCTCCCTTTGCTGATAATAAAGAGAAATCTTCAGTGCATCGGACACGACGAGCGATAATCCTTCTTCTTTTAATTCATCCTAAAACTTAATTTGTTCGTTACTGAACTCGACCTAAAAGTGAAATGAAGCTCATCTCTATCATAATCCTACCTCCGTCATCTCCACACATCTGTTTAACTGTGAACCTGTCGATTTCGGCATCGTTCTCATCTTCTGCGGTTTTTCTTTCCTCCACACTAGATCAATTGCTCTCATGCTCCCGGAGTGACCTTCTCACATTCCCAGGACGGACTCGAAATGATCGTGTGGTGAGAACTCGTCAACACCCTGCGATATGACTCGACGATTCTTTAAGCTTCCTCTTGGATCAGATGTGCGCGCCTCGTACACGATCCTGATAGCTCATTTTGTCCTGGGACTATTCTGGGAATCCCACACAAAACAGGAAACTCATTTATTTCACGGGCTTCTTTTTATCTCGGTAGGAGATTCATGTGAAAAGAAAAAAAAAAAGAAAAAAAAAGACGCATTGTTTATTTAAAAGCGATCTAAATATGTACCTAAAAGGCGCGGGAGGGCTTCCTGTAGTTCTCAGTGTACAGTTTTTCATGTAATTAAGAACTCTTTTACATTTTTGAGCCATTTGCTCTTTTTTAACTGGACACCGTATCGACTAACCGGATCAGAGGAGCCGAGTTGAGACCCGCTGCGCTTTGAGAAGGAGCGTGTAATCTTTATGCTTGATACTTTCACCCGGGCCTATTGGATTCCAGTAGCGGGAGAGGCTCGTGATGATTTTCCGCTCGTCAGGAAATGCAGGATGGAGCCTAAAGGCGCTTAAGATCACCTCGTGAAACTTTCGCAAATTCCTGTTTCTCACCGTCTAGCGTGCTTCTCCGTCCGTCTGCCCCTATTAACACGTCGAAGTCATAATCGGAAATTGGGTGACTAGCAGGATGCAGTTCCGCTCTCCATCCGGACCCTGCAAAACACACACGCGCACACACACACATAAGGTATAAATGACCAATCTTGGTTTTTTTTTATTATACAAAACACAAAAATGCCTGACCTCAGTCGTTCTCGAAGGTTGCATAGCTAGAGGTTCTGGCGCTCTATATATAGCAGAGCTGTAAGCTTATCATCTGCACACTATGCAAGCGCTGAGTGGCAATGACGCAAAAACCTTCTCAGTAACAAGGTAACCCAGCCACACTGTGTTCCTGTGAAATGTCCTCCAAAGCCATAAAACGGCATGATTAAAGTCCTTGATATGGATTACAAAAGCTAAGAGACTTCTGATCTAGATGCATCCTTGACTCCGTGTACAAGTACTGTGATCATCGTGGTGCTACTACTATCACAAACGTACATGTAAAGACGCTGAAACGGCGGAGAACGTGTACGGGAAAGGGTCTGCGTCCATCGATAACATCAAGTGTCTGCTAGCTTTGCTTACAAGTCTTACAATAATGACTTCGCATCAGGATTTGTGCCTTTCATATCGGAAAAAAAAAAAAACGCTCTTTAAGAACATAAATGTTAAAAGCCTTACTTTAAAATTGACAGTTTTTCCGTCCTAAGATGATAGAAAGAAGCGGGAAATCCACCAATATGGCAACATGACACAGATTTTAAGCCGTTGTGACTGGAAGGCACACTATACGGTATATACAAAGTCCTACGTCGGTACCCTTTAATCGAGGGGGGGGAAAAAACGGTGCAAAAGTATGTGGACGCCTGACAGTCACCCCTACTGTCCTGTATATGCGATTCTTCCTCAAATTCCGGCAACAAAAGCTAAAAGCACACAATTGCATAGAACGTGTTTGTTCCCCTATACTGACACTAAGCGATGCCTGAATTTTAAAAGACATGGTGTGGCAAGATTCTGGAAGTCATTTGGTGTCCTCAAACTTTTGGCTACATAGCGTAGTGCTAACCGGGCTGGCTGAATCACACCCAAGGGCTTACACACGGTTAAGGTGTTTAATCCTCTCACCATCGTTCTTCTGCTCTTCGGGAGGCTCGCGGAGTTTGAGGAACTCGACGTTGACGTGCACCTCCACCCCGACGATGAGACTCACCTTCAGGAGGATCAGCTGCAGCTGACGGATACCTAAACACACAGGAACGCCACACCGATTAACGTCCAGCTGAAAACATGCGATGAATGCTCATGGAAAATATAAACGTGGAAATAGTGGGCGTGTCTGTCTGCAGACTCAATATTATTATTATTATTATTATTATTAAGTCAAAAAAACAAAGCATGTCGCTACAGTATTTTTTGGTTCCTAGTACTGTATTCCTAGTTCTTTGTGTGTATTTTTTTTTAGGGTCTGGTCCATCATAAACAGGTCAAACACACTCGATGTTAGAAAGAAAGATCTAATCGAATCATGTAAATTAACTAAATACTAAAAATGAATAACATACAGTGCCGACAAAGGTGTTTTATTCACACACTGTTTCTACTGGAAATTTAGACAGGACCCAACAAAAAAGTGCGGAGAGGGAGTGAATATTTATACATCACCCCATTTCAAACTGAACATTCTTCACAAACGACTGCACGTTTGTTTTTTCTTTACATGTACGTCTACAGAAAAGTGTACGTACACAGAAGGTTTGCACTTACTGATATGGTCTATGGCTCCGGCGCAGAACTTGCCGTAGAACTTCTTAGCACCGAGGTTCCTGAGGTCGTGGATGGTGTAAGGCCAAAGATGGAGGACGTTGTTCCTGGAGAACGAGTCCCTCTTCTCGATCACCACCACTTTGGCTCCGAGGAGCGCTAGCTCTATGGCTGTACGCAACCCGCAGGGGCCTCCGCCGATGATCAGACACTGTAACAGGAACGAACGAGTCGATCAGACATTGGCGGGTTCAGTTGACGCTAACTAACGCTTAGCTCAAATCTAACTGAAGTGGTGGTTGTCAGACAGCCAGATCAATTATTTAGTATAATTAACAATTTAAATAAACCTAAAGAGAGATACAGCAAATCGCTTTCAACCCCAAAGACTTTCTTGGTACAGGTTTAATTACAGGACTTAGGAAAAAGGTTTAACCAAATACGCACGAGCGAACAGGCGACCCAGTTACATAACATCTTAACCCGAGATATCAGGAGAGAATTACGCTATGGCTAAGTACTTAGAAACTTCAACGCTCACTTTCCTTCAATAATCTGCAATAATTCACTCAACTGTGTGGACTTGCAGGTCAGCGCTGAGTACCTCAAACTCCACAAGCTACTGTACCTACCTTACCCATCAGACTCAGATTAAATTACATTCACTTCGCCAAGGTAATGAAGTCTCCAGGCAACCAAGACATGGGGCCCGCTAGACATGAGCTTTCACTTCCACAGCAATCGAGCTCCTGAATCTTTCATAAAGTGGTCCAGACCGGACCTTCATATTTTACAGAGGGAGCTCTCTGGTTACACGCTTGCACTTAAATAAATAAGCATAACTCTACAGTGCAGACATTCCACTTCTAATAGAAATTATTACCAGGGATGGCAGATCATATATTCAATATCTTATTTTATTTTATTTAGATTAATTATCCATGTGCAAATTGATGTTTAGTTGAGAAGTAAATAACCGATAATGTTTGTTTTGCATAATGATACTCCGTAACTCATCTATTTGTTAACTTGTTCACCACAAGAGGGCAGGCTTACAGTTCAGGCAACGCACAGGCAAACACTGGACATTTAAATACTTTTATTTCGTAGTCAGTTTTAAGTGAGGATGAAGATACAATGGCAATATCTGGTCTTAAAACCTACCTTTTTATTAGAGCTTTTGAGCAGAAATAATTTGTAGCACTTTGAGATTTGCCTCAAATATAAAGTGCATTATAAATAAAATGTATTATTATTATTATTATTATTATATTTTCACCATCTTAGCAGTTAAAAAAAAAAAAAAAACTAAAATTTCACTATGAAAAAATATCTTTCACAATATAATGGTTGAAATAAATTTCTCACAATTTTTTGTTTGGGATTGTTACCATTAACAATTAAGAATTAATCAATGATTTATTGTCAACATGTCGCAATTTGTTAAAATGTGCAAAATTTGCAGCCCTGTTAAAAACACCAGCAGTCCAAGAATCACAGTATTAATCGCTGACCAAAGAAATTTAAATTTTTAATAAAAGAAATATGACTCGGACATTGAAGTGGTAAAGTGCTCGCCCCATCACCCGGAGATTGCGAGTTCAATTCCCGGTCTATAAAGCCGAGTTCTCTCAGAGGGGCGTGATGAGAGGTACTTCGTGCTCCCACATTAATCACGGCTCTACAGCCAATCAGGGGCGTCTGTGAGCTCACGCAAGCGGGAGGAGCGGACAGCGCTGTCCTCCGAGTACGTTACTCCGCCCCCAACGGTGCGTGAGCGAGCAGTTCGAAAAGATGTGGTCGGCTGACGTCACGTGATTCGGAGGAAACACGTTATAGCCTTCGGCCCCCCCGACTGAGTGGTAGTAGTAGCCTTAATGTGGAGCCCCCTAGTGACGGGGAGGAATTGGACACGACTAAATGAGGGAGAAAAATGGAAACTGAATCTGGACATTACATTTCTTTTTGGAACTGGAAATTTTTACATACAAGAAGACTTGGCTGTTTTTTTTTCCTTGTGTTAGGACTGATTTGTATTACATTTAACTTTATTTTAACTTTATTTAAATTTACATTTCCAATCTTAGTGGTTTTAAATAAAACCACATCAGATAGGTTTCAGTTGTTAGGTGTCACGTGCCAAAGTTTCAAGAAAATTGTAAGATACGGGAGCTTTAAATTTGAGGTGGTCACCGGAAATTGAGTTTGAGCGTACTTAAACAAGCAGGCATGTTTACGTGTACTTAAATAGACTGTTAAAGAAATCAAATAATTATCTAGATATCTCATAAAAATAAAGTTAAGCGATAAACACTTGTCTAAAATGCAGGGGAGAAAGAATGACATCACTTTTATGACCAGGTTATAAATCGTAAGATCAGCTCCGAGCACCAAATTTAGACATGTCGGTGTTGGTGTACGGTATCAAACGTGTTAAACGGTTTAACCTTTGGACTGACTTTTGCACCTGCAATACAATACAATACAAAACACTCTTTACACAAGCAAGCTGTCTCCTCAAACAAGACATATGGGTTCTTTTACCATTTCATCCTGTGTAAAATTTACAGCTCCACAGTGTGTGCCCTTGTAAGGAGATGAGTGTTAAATGCAAGCTTAAAATGGTGTGTGATTAATAAGCGCATGCATCACAGCAGTCATAAGTCATGTTTAATTCTCGAGACGGTAACAGCTGCTTCGTGGAGTCTGTACGCAGGGAATAAACACCTGAGGACGATCTGTACGGGGAGCTACGATGTGGTCTGATGAGGAGATGAATATAATACGGTGATCCGTCATTATTGTGTCATCAGACGGGTGTGGAAGGCATGAGTGTTACACTAAAGATAAAAATATAGACACCACAGCTGTAAAAGCTCCTGACCTCGGTCTGAAAATTGACGTTAGTATCCATGAACATGATGTGGCACGTAGTTCTGCTATCTCTTACATCCAGGAATTCCAAGTAAGATGACCAAAAAAAAAAAAAAAAAAAGAAGTTATCATACAGTAGTACACCAGAGGAAGCTTATCTTCATCACAGTAGCTGATTTTCCAGGCTCAGATCTCCTCCTGAGGCATTCTCAGATATTCCTCATACCGACTACGAGATAATCTCTAAAGACCACTCTGGGTCTGTTTCCAGTGAGACGTGCCAGATAGAGATCATCCAGGAGCTGATCAAGAAACCTGAACCAAGCCACGTTAAGTGTTTTCTCTCAGCAGAAAACACTTGAGATACTGCAAAGCGTCCTTGAAGAACTTAGCAACAAACAGCAAGAACTAAAAGCAATAAAATCTCAATCCGATTTGTTTACCAAAAACTGTACCTACGATACATCATGAACTGTTCTAAACAGAACAAACAGATGAACAATGGTCCTAGAAACACAAAAGCAGCGCATGACGAGTACGGTATCTGCTGAACTCGTTGCTGATAACGCAGAGTCATCATTTCTGTTCCCGATCGTTGCCGTCCTTCTATAATCCCGCAGGTGGCGTGCTCGAAACTTCACACATTTTCGAATAACAAAATCTGATATTTTGTTCGTAATTGCAACACAAATCAAATATGCCCGTACAGTAGGTACACCATCACCAAAAGATTTCGCTCGCCTGCCTTGACATGCATATGAACTTGAGTAACATCCTATTCTTAATCCATAGGGTTTAATATGATCTTGTTTGCAGCCCTATACGGCGCCTCATAATTTAGGGCATCTCTTTTCATCATTATGAACATAATATGAAGCACATATACTCACATTCATCATAAAATATTATTATTGTAAAACAAGAAAATTCATGTTTGCTTCAGCATTGGACACAATATTGTTTTAGGCTAACTAATTATACACAATTCTTCGTTGTGCTTGGTCTGGCTTTTAGATAAAGTCCTTCCATGCGCCATCTAGCGGATATTCAGTGAAGCACAACACATTTATTTAAATTCCCGAAAGTTGCTTGAGGGATCTCGCGGCATGTCGCGCGCCAAGTTGCGGGATCTCGCGGGAAAAAGCGCGCATTCTTAATGGCCAGATCTGTACAATCGCTTCCACATGGATTAGGAGTATGTTAATGGGAATTTATGTCCATTCTTCCAGAAGCTCATTTGTGAGGTCAGACGCCGATGTTGGACGAGAAGGTCTGGCTCGCAGTCTCCGCTCTAATTCGTTCCAAAGGTGTTTTATCGGGTTGAAGCCAGGACTCGAGTTCAAGTTCTTCCACACCGAACTCACTTATCCGTGTCTTTATGGACGCACTGGTGGGTAGATATGTTGGAAGAGGAATGGGCTGTCCTCAAACTGTTCCCACAAAGTTAAGGAGCATAAAATTGTCCAAAATGTATTGGAATGCTGAAGCATTAAGAGTTTACTTCACTGGCGAACCCAACTCCACGCCAGTTCCAACATGACTTCCAAAAAACACTATGGATTAAGAATTGATTGTTACTCAAGTTCATATGCATGTGAAGGCAAGCGAGCGAATACTTTCTGCACAATACAGTAGATTATGGGGCATAAAATGCCTTTCTACATTATCAGATAAGGTGGTGTGGGTCAGAGGATGAGATTAGAACACTTAGATTTCGGAGGAGACTGATGATTTTGTATGTAAACACCAACGCAATTCCGTGTTCAGGTATAATTTGCTTTCATATCAGATTTGATCCATGCCCGAGTGCGCTGTACCGTGCCTGAGCCCATCTATTCCAGCGGACCCGGGCTCGGTTCCAGAGCCTGATAATGATTGTGTTCTCACTGATCAAAATGTACCAGATTATGTGGCCAAGTGTTCTTGGAAAAAATTTTGAAAACGCCCTATGTTTTCATTTCTGTCTCTTATCACCCCGTATAAACTCCTGATCAAAGCTTTGGGAAGAAGGAACACATCCACACACCGAGTGATTACAGGCTCTCCAATCTACACAAGCCTGAACTACTTCATCACCCCCACCCAATACACACGATTATCAGATCCAACAGAAACACTTTGTTATCCAGAAACGGAAAATACAAATATTAATTTTCACAAAGTCTGCTGCTTCAGAGTTTAGATGTTTTTGTCAGATGTTATACTCAGTATAATTACAAGCATGTTTATGCAAAAAGTCAATATTTGCAATTTGTGTTGAACCATCTTTTTGAAGACCTCTAAAATTCACCCTGGCGTGCTGTCAATCAATGTCTGAGCCACACCCTGACTGGATGGCGCAGCCTATTCTTACATAACCAATGCTTGGAGTTTGTCAGAATTTCTGGGTTTTTGTTGTTTGTCCACCCGCCTCTTGAGGATCGACCACAACTTCTCAATAGGATTATGGTCTGAGGAGTTTCCTGGTCTTACCATTAACTACTTACCATTCTTGCCTTGGTGCTCCATCATGCTGGAAAAGGCATTGTTCGTCACCAAACTGTTCTTGGATGGTTAGGAGAAGATACTCTCTAAGGATGCTTTTGTACCATTCTTTATCAGGCAAGGGTTTTGAGTAAGCCCACTCCATTAGCTGAGACGTGACCCCACACATGAATGGTCTTAGGATACTTTACTGCTGGCAGGACTGATGGTAGCGCTCACCTTTTCTTTGTGCCCCCAAACAATCAGAAAGGGGATTCATCAGAAAAAGAAAAAAAAAAAGATTTTACCCCACCTAGTCCTCATAAGTCCAATCCCTGCACCTTTTGCAGAATATCAGTCTGATGTTTTTCCTAGAGAAAAGTGGCTTCTTTGTTGCCCTTTTTAAAATGTATGAAGGTGAGCGCTATCGTCAGTCCTGGGAGTAGACAAACAAAAACTCTGATGGCGCAGTGGAGTTTGTCAATTTTTGTCAATCAAGTTGAAAAAGAAGGGTCAGCACTGCAAATGTTGACTTTTTGCATAAACTTAATGAAAATGTCAATAAAAAGCATTTTACACTTACTGTATGAAACGCTTGTAATTATACTTCAGTATACCAGAGAACATCTGAAGGAAAGATTTACATTGAAGCGGCGGACGTTGTGAAAGTTTACGTACATTTGTGTCATTCTCAGAACTTTGGGCCGTGCCAAGCATCTAGTTAAAGTTAATCATATATAAAAGGTAGCTCTAAACTGGGGGCGTCTTGAGGTTTTCAATGATCTCAAACCGACATCAGAAATTTTCTGCAGCCAAGATTTTATAACCTCCCAAGACTCAAACTTGTTTTCTTTCTAAAAATTCCTTCAAACAGGAAGAAAGAAGTTTGTCAAAGAAGTAAGACCAAAATTGTCCTCATCTGAGGATATTACAACGGCGCACGCGCACACTGACTGTAGTCGAGAGAAAAGTTGATGTTCTTATATGAGGTCCATGCGGTCTCAGGACTTCTGTATCATTGAAACATTTTACTACTTAACGATATAGCGATAACGAGAGCGCTTGTGAAACATTCGCGAACCGTAGACGGTCTGATTAACCGTCACGTCTCTTTATTGAGCGAACGTGCGATAAGCTGATAATATTTGAAATATCATAAATATTTATTTGACCCGGTAACACGTGCTTGTATAATAGAGGTGACTGAAAACAAAGGAATAGAATAGAATATTCCGATCCACGCCCAGGTGCCGTGATGCTGTTCAGCGTGAAGTAAAGACTTGAGGCATGCCTGTGTGCGCATGCATACTGTACATGAGCAGCTTCAACATGTTTACACACGCTCGCTTAGTTTATGTACCGTACATCTGGAGGATTAAAAACGGCTTTTCTCTAGCTGAACATCCCTGTCCGTCAGGTTTCCGAATCAAACTGTAAAAACATGCTCAGGGATCTTAAGAACACATCACGCCGGGCCGTTATAAGCTTCTGACCATATATTCAAAAACGGTTTACTGAGCTAAAAAAGCTGGTTTACACCACACAGACCTGAAGATGGGTTTGAAGGCATGGTGAGAAAAGGTTTGTAAAATTTTATTAGGAAACCCGGGTCTTGTGATTAAATTCCCGGTGATTGGAAGCGTAAAAACAAGGCACAGTACGGTGACGAGACTCTTAGACAGAAGTAAAAGATTTAAACACGGTGCAGACGTTTTAAACTACGTCCTGGATGAGACGGATCGGAGCCCACTGCAGGCGTTCCTGTAAACCAGTTTAACTCCTGATCCATGAAAATCGACAGATAATTGTCGCCAACCTGCAGTCTGTCTGTGTGAACTGTACACACAATTATTCACCAGCACCACTTGCACGTTACAGGAACTCATCTGGGAGTTATTGCCACCCCCCCCCCCCCAATCTTAAAATATATAATTAGCAACTACACTGGAGGCTAAATATATATAATTTTCAGGCCTCCGAGTGGCGCAGTGGTAAAGCGCTCGCTCTATCATCCGGAGATCGCTAGTTCGAATCCCGGGTGGTGCTGTAACCTCTCGCAGCCGGAGGTCTAGAGAGAGCTGATTGGCCGAGCTCTCTCAGAGGGGCGTGATGAGAGGTACTTAGTGCTCCTACATTAATCACGGCTCTACAGCCAGTCAGGGGCGTCTGTGAGCTCGCGCGACGGAGGGAGCGGATAGCGCTGTCCTCCGAGAGCGTTACGCCGCCCCCCCAACGGTGCGTGAGCGAGCAGTTCGAAAAGATGCGGTCGGCTGACATCACGTGGTTCGGAGGAAACACGTGATAGTCTTCGGCCCTCCCGGCTGAGTGGTAGTAGTAGCCTTAATGTGGGAGCCCCCTAGTGACGGGGAGGAATTGGACACGACTAAATTAGGGAGAAAATCGGGGAAAAATCCAAAATATATATATATATATATATATATATATATATATATATATATATATATATATATATATATATATATATATATATATCTCATTTTCTCACATTTGTTCTGCTGGTACACATGTCCTAATGTTCATTTATTTTCTGCTGAGTCATTTGCAGGGCGACTGAATATACAGTACATCTTACACAGGAAATAGTTCACACTGTTCAAACATACATATGTTACCTACAGTAGGGATTTATTTCAAAAGCTTTATATTATGAAAAAAAGGGAGATTAGGAAATTTGTGTTTTTTTTTCATTATCTCCATTAAGCTGACGCAGCACGAGTCAGCGTTCACGCAGCGTTACACTCGATTTACACGCGCCATTTTTTCAGCATTAATCTGTAAAATTAATTAATATTAACACGTGAGGTCCTCTATTCTGGGAACCCCACGCCAGATTCAGACACTTTATGATATACTGTACAAACTCCTCCTTCTTCCTCTGTGCTGGAGGATCAGGCTTCTTTTGCAATCCGTGGCCGCCGATTTGCGATCTGCACAATCAGCCAGTGTTCTCAGGCAGGACCTAATCCTGTTTAGTTTAGTTTATGATCAGCCTCAAGAAGAAATACTGAGAAACCAAAGTAAGCCTTCTCTCCCAAAAAAAATAAAAATTCTAGTAGCAAGATTTGAACACATTGCTGTAGCACTTCGTGTGTAGATAAAATCTGAACGCTGAAGTGTCAGATGTGGCTCTGTTGAACCCCGACAACCTGAGTTGACCAAGAAATGGAGTTAATTGATTGAAGACGCTCGTTACACTTTGACTTTAAATTGTCAGCGCTTCGAGACGGCGATCTGAGTTTATGTTCCAGGTTAAAGAGTTCAGTGTTCAGTTTGTCAGTCAGCATTGTAACTGATCTAATTAATCTTGTTAATGTGATGTTTTAGCTGCTTCAACAGACTTGAAAGATCATTTTCTTGAAAGTATTTTCTTTAAGATATTTATCAAATACTGTATGAACGCTGCATTTTCACTTCTTTACTCACCCTGATATCTGTGCATGCTCTGCGTTTCTTGTACTCCTTGTGGTTGGCTCGTTTGTCCAGCTTAGTCCACAGCGCTTTGGCCTTCCAGGAGGTGACCGCCGCCTTCAGGCTGCCGTAGAAGCCGCGGTGGTCGGCCGGGTCGAGCTCCAGCTGCCTGCACAGCAAGCCGAACGCCTGGAGCGTGCCTTTACACGTGGAGGCCTGGACGAAGTTCTCGAAGAGCTGGCTAGCCTGAGAGCTCCTCTCTTCATCGGTTTCCCCCATCACTTCCGTTTCCCCTGTCCCTCGCTCCCTTTTTTCCCCCCCTTTGTTCGAAAAGGGAGCTAGTTCAGGGTGAGGCTGCTGCGGGCATCATCTCGTACCAGTGCTGAAAAGAAATACAGAAATACAGTACAGTGTCATCTTAAAATAGCATTACAGCTGGTTTAAAGTTAGGACCGTCTTATACAGCACGTTCTCCCAATTCCACACCGCCTGGACTGATCAAGGGACAGCTACCGCACAGTGGACACGCCTTCTAACTCCAGGGTCGTAACTGATTTTCCTTTCTTTCTACACTGTAAAGCATCCAAAATGTACAGTCATCTCCTCTGAACAGTTGATATTGACATGTATCTACTACTTCTGCTCTGTAAAGCTTCATAACGGCTCTAATCTGACATGCTGTTTGTTAATTGGTGATTTCTGAGGCTGGTGATTCTAAATGAACTTCTCTGCAGCAGAGCTTTTCAAAGTTTTGGTCCCGCTTTCCTGGGAAGGTCTTCATGAGGGACAGCTTCATCATGGAGCTTGATGGGTTTTGCAAATGCACTTGACACAATACTGTTCTTACAAGAACAGCTGAACATCATGCCTTAAAATAACAACTTACTGTTTTTGTTATTAATTAATTACTTAATGCCATATGTTACTTCATAGCTCTGAAAAAAATCCTGTGCTGTTCCAGAATGTGAAAATAAACCCAGACTTTTGTCCAAACCTTTGACTAGTACTGTATTGTCAAGTGCGTTGTCTTATTTCTGAAATTCATCTCACCTTCATGTCTTGTGTTTAAAATACATTTTGTTTGGGTTTTGACGAGTGTGAATATTGACATTCCTTATTTCAAGACGCACTGTTTGGCCAAACTAAATATTCACATTCCGTTTGAAGTGCATTAACATTTTAACCACTTCTGACTCCGCCCTTAGACTCTGGGCCACGCCTCCTACTCAGATCTTACACACGGACTGTTTCGACTGTGGGTTTTTGCACCTTTTTGTTTATTTTTATTAAGAACAAGTGTGAGAAATTTGAAGTGTGATTTTGTCAACAATTTCATAGCCATACAAGTGTGGTTATTTAACAAATAAATAAAAATAAACAAATAAATAAGGCAAAATATTTATACTTTTCGTCATCTATTTTTTCCCTCCTAAAAGTGACAAACTTTGTAAAAGTTTTGATTAAAAAAGTTTCTTTTAAGTTGACATTTTTTATATCCTTAAAAATAAAATATATATATATATATATAATATATATATATATATATATATATATATATATATATATATATATATATATATATATATATATAAATTTTTTTTAAAGGATAAAAAGCATGGGTATTGACAAATTTTCATCTAAGATTACCACAATGTCGATATTGTATCAATCACATCGCAGTGATTTAGCCCTAACAGCTAAATAAGCATCATCACTTCCACTATTTATTAAAATACATTCATATCTAAAATAAAAAATATATTTACAAAAAAAAAAAAAAAGAAGAAGTTTACAAAACTCTATACTTTTGCATTCTTAAGTTTATTTTCCAGCTTTAATAGAAATCCATCCAATAAGAATGTGGATATATAGCATTCTGTTAAAAAAAAATAAAAAATAAAAAATATTAAAGAGTTAGCAAACGGTACAAGCTGTGCACTTATTTCTATGTAAAGAAATACATATTTAAGGTGCCAAAGGTGTACCTTTAAAGTTCCCACCCAAGTGAAACACAATAACACTTCAATACCTTTTTCCTTCCCCGCGAAAAACTAATGTCAGCCATCCAACACGGACTTTTTTTTATACATATTTGTATCCGGGACGTTGGGATATGTTTTGACTCTTCTGTTGGCAGCACAACTCCGATATCCTGTACAGCCTGACACTCTTTCACTTTCAGGTCCTTATCTTCTTTTTCTAAGCTCTGGTCCGTACTTTTTGCACAAGTTAACACGGAACATGACACAAAGTTCACGTCAGCTGGGGATTCACACCACGATCGACACCGAGATAAACGGTCCTTGACCTTGAATGAGAGGACTGGGAGTGAGGTGTGGGAAAGCTGCGGTGGAGTTTTTTTTACGCCTGGGAACGTGTTTGCACGGGAGGGTCTGTCTGCAGACCAAACAGCAAGCATGGTGAGGCCGGTGTAATCGGAGAGCGTGGCTCTGAAGTGTGCTGGTTTATGGGGGAAGGTGTGCGATTACTCAGGCTTGGAACGGATAGCTTGGAGCTCTGAATAGAGTCCAAGATAGACGGTAGGCTGTAACCTAGTGAATAAGAAAAGGGAGATATTTGTCTTTTTATGGAATATTTTTTTAACCCGGCTCAATCTGGCAACCCGGGTAATGTTTGCTGCCCCTTCTTCTCATGTAGCAGACCTGGAGCAGTGAGAATTCTGCCCCTGCTTCTAATAGCACTTGGATGTAGATTTGTATATAAAAAGAATTAAACGTTCTGTAGAAGCTCGGAGAGAGAGCGAGACACAGGAAGCAAGAGAGATAAAAGCGGCGTTCCTCTCAGGAAGAATATGAAGGAAGACGTGCTGACAAGTGCATGCTCGGGGGGACAGGAAGGGCTAAAATATGGCTCAGCTGCTAACGTTTCATCTCGGGGACGCGAAGATCAGACGTGTCCGTGGAGAACCTGCTGACGTTGCGCAACACAACTCTTCTTTATGAGTTTTCTGGTTTTATATAACTCCATACAGAACAGTTCCAGGCTATATGTTCTCACACGTTGTTTTGTTTTTTAAAAATGCTGGGATTAAATTATTCAAATCATAATAATAATGATAATGAGATGAAGAAGACGTCTAGCTCTACATGGAGGGAAACTTTCCAAACAGAGCAAAAAGCCAGGAGAAATTCCCGCTCAAGCTGATCGTCCGTCTCTTGTTTGGAGTATCTCTTCATCAGGCCTTCTGAGAGCTGGTCTAATAACCGTTATTTGTTGGAAGCCATTTCCTGAACCCTCCAGTTCAGTGTCTGAATGGACCCTCCCTTATTCTCCAGGAAGGAAACTCCAGGCGGTTATGAGATCTGCAGCTGACCGCTCGGTGGCCTTCACATCCAAAAATGATCCAAAACATTTCAATAAACTTCAGAAAGTTCCCCAAAAAAAGCTAAACTTCAGTGTGCAGAACACTTTCACTGGGACAGATTCCTAGTCTCTTGTTCTTTCAGCTTTGTTCACTTCTCATCTTGTTTGTTTGCTACTTGTTTTGTCTGCATCCTTTGTTTCTGTGGGAAAGAAAAAAAATATTCTAAAAGCAATTTCATGGTCGAAGCCATCCCGGAAAGGCTAGACGGGAACTTGAAGAGCAATGTCTCGATGAAAAGTGCCGTGACGCCTGCCGAAGTGGAGAGGAGGTGGTTTGAATCAACAGGTAACGTCTAATGATTCTTAATTGTGCCTTATTGCCACAAGGTTACTCAGCTGTGTATCTTTGTGGTTTCAGTGAGAGGGGAAATTGTGGTCCAGCTTGGGAGAGCACCGCACTCCAGCCACACACAGACACACACACACAGACACACACACACAGACACACACACACAGACACACACACACAGACACACACACTCCAGAGTGTGAACTTGGAACGGATGGATCAGTTTGTGTTCCGCATTTTTTCCTCTCAAAGTCTGCTGAACAGCTGAATAAATGTGAGCTAAAGTTCGACTTGGCTTTTGCAAGCCGTTTTTCCTATTCACAGCATCCTGTGTGGTACGAACAAATTATTTGCAAACGTTGTTTAGAATATTAACAATAACCATCGAGCGCTACAAAGAAACTGGCTGACATGCGGACCGCCCCAGGAAAGGAAGACCAAGAGTCACCTCTGCTGCGGAGGATAAGTTCATCCGAGTCACCGGCCTCAGAAATCGCAGGTTAACAGCGGCTCAGATCAGAGAGCAGGTCAATGCCACACAGAGTTCTAGCAGCAGACACATCTCTAGAACAACTGTTAAGAAGAGACTGTGTGAATCAGGCCTTCATGGTAGAATATCTGCTAGGAAACCACTGCTAAGGACAGGCAACAAGCACAATAAAGGACACAATAAAGAACACAATAAAGGACACAATAAAGAAAACTCTTTGAATGAGAAGGTGTGTCCAAACGTTTGGTCTGTGCTGTATATAAAAATCGCGATATTTGCAACATCGCCATACAAAACCCAGGTATTGTTATATATCGTGTCATCCCTGGTGATTCCCGTCCCTCGTATTTAGCAATTTGTTTTTGGACTGGACGTGTCCGCGACCTCGTTTGCGTGGGATTTAACTGCACGCTCATAAGTGTGTTTTAAAAAATGTACAGCGCCATCTGTTGAATTTTGGAATGAACTGACATTTTTATGCGTTACCGTGAAGTGCGCGAATGAAGGTGTGAGATCGCGTTTATTTAGTAGATTTCAATTGCACACTCAAAGAGCGTCTTAAAAAAATAAATAAATAAATAAAGCACCATCTGTTGAATTTGGAGATAAACTAATAATTTTTTTTTTTCCAGGTCGATTTTTTTTTTCGATTTAAGGGCGTTTTTATTTGAATTTCAAAGCATCACATCTTCTCTTCCTCTGGTCCGATTGCGAAAAAGCAAAGCCTATATGTTACTTCAAGCTCGGCCATATACGCAAATCTGTGAAAACACCTATTAAAATTAGTTCAGGAGTTTTTACGTGATAAGTGCACAAACATACAGACAAAAATTTCTAAATCCATCTTGATGTGTTCTACTCCTCATCGTACGTCTCCCAAAATAATTTTTTTCGTAAATATCTTCAATATCTTTGTACAGACTTTACGGTCTGGTTGCAGCGGTACAAAACGAACAGAATGCCCTCATCTTGCAGACATTTGTGCGTCTTGTTTGGGTTTTTACCAAAACCTAATCGTGTCATGCTCAGACTGATTATTCCAGCGCTCATTCCTGAGGTATCTCACCATCAAGAATCCAGGACAGCTCTGTGTAAGAAATGACTTACAACCCAAAATTATGACCACCCTCCCCCCAACCTCACTCACAAGCCCCCTGTTAAGGGTCCCTGGTTGACAGCTGCATAAAACATGACGCCGGACAACCCGACGGGCTTTTACACACCACTGAGGACGTCTACGGTAAACATGATCTGCGCCCCATCAGCGATTCCTCACCTGTTCCTGGCGTAGTCGTATCACCGTTTCTGTAATTCCCCCAAAGTAGAAGTTAGCGCTTGGCGTGTCGCTGCACTTCCCTTAATTCCTGAGCGCGTCTTATCCAGGTTTATCCAGCGCTTTCAGATGTTCTCGCTGCTCAGAATAGCAGAGTTTCAGGTTTCAGTTTCCAGGAGGGTGTGATCGCTCGCGTAGCCGGCCGCCAGGTTACAAAAGGTTAGGCTGCCTTTAATAAAAGGACACGTAGCGCTGAGGTAGAGAAATGATCGACGCTTTTGTTGCACTTTCTTTGACAGAATGAACAAATTTCATTCGGGATTACGGCACTTCACTAGCGGATACTTCTTCAAATTCTGAGCGATAAGCGATAACTTCCGGCTGATGCGCTTTTGCGAGTTTTCACGCCCAACAGGAAGCTGAAAATTACACATCTCCTTCTGCTTCAATGTTAATCATGTGCAGCAGCAGAGCTTTCTTAACGGCAGGGTGGCGACGATGGGAAAAGCCACTTTTGTTTAGTTTGGATTTCGGCTTTTCCGGTATGCTGAGACCGTTTCGAATGCAATCCTGCTAATTCTGCATGGGATAGATATGGATTAGAGCTGTAGCGTTCTCTAGGGGCGATGAGGCTGTATCCTCCTGCACCCAGACAGCAAGTTACAACTAAACGAGACGCCCTATTTACCAAAATCTTAACCCATATACTCTAATTTCTAAAACGTGTCTCTCGAATAGCTGTGTCGGTTTTTAAGATTAGCCCCCGGTGCCGCGGGGTTCGTGATTCGATCTCGAAAAGATGCTTATCTTTGTTTACAGAAGCTTAAAAAACATGCATATGTGCACACGTGTGCGAAAGGATCACGTTACGGCAGCCTGAGGAAAAGTGCTGAATGCACACACTTACCAGTCATAACATTATGAGCACATGCCTCATAGCTTCAAAAACAGACCTGGTGCGTCGAGGCTTAGGCTACATTTACGTAACCAACCTAAATCCGTTTTTTATTACCTCACTATGATGCAGATCTGAATTTTTTTTTTAAGAGCTGTCTGAATGCACAAATCTGATTGTGTGCGTTTTTTTTAAGACAGATCCAAGGCACTTTCATTCAGTATGTGGTCCAATAAATCGGATATGTCTCCGAAAAGGGTTTCGAAATCATGTGACTTGATTGAGAATGGGCAGATCAGAACTCATTCAACTTTTTGCCTCTTCAGAGCAAAATCCCAAGGGGCGCCCGCCACCTTTTTTTTGTTGTTGTGGTTGCTAAAATCGCATCCATTGTTTAGAATACACAGAATGAGCTGTCGCACAAACTCATGGCGTGTTTTAAACCAGACGCTATCAGATGCTTTAAGTGCTGTAAGTTGCGAGGTGGTGCCTCCAGGGTGGATCAGGCTTGTTTTTCCAGCACATCCCACAGACTAGTGACGGGGATCGGTTTTCATTCCATAATAGATCACACACCGGGTGTATAAAACTCCTCTGTTAATCGACAGGGTAAGTGCGTGTGTAAGCTTCAAAGACAAATATACTGTACTTAATCCAGTTTTATTTACATAGCGGACACGGTCACGGTGCAGTTCCTCGGTTCAGAAGACTCTCGCATAATGGAAAACAAAGTACGTGATTGAACTTCAGAGCTTCAACGATGACATCGTCTTTCAACATTAAATAAACTAGTCTAAACTTTAGTCTCCTTAGAGACAATGTCATCAGAGCAGTGTACTGTACGTTTAAAAAGAATCCTATAAAACAACGTCTCGCCTACATATTACATAAATCCTTGCATGGATTGTTACTACAGAAACGTATAAATTTCATGATTGCTCATTACTCACGGTTAAGAATTGATCGGCTAATGTTTTGCATAATGTTTCTCACATGTCATATCTATTACATCACGAGAGGCAGCGCTTGCAAAATCAGGTGGTATGTAATAGTGGACACTTAAATTTAAGCGTCCTTGTTTTTGTTTTAAAATAAGAAAACGTTTTCCCTTCGTTTGAACTATTTGGCCTTTGTTGACATGTCGTACTGTATATAGCTAATTTGTTGAGATTTTGTGCCGCTAGAGACGTTTCTATAATACTTTTTTTTTTTTTAAAAAGGTGTTTTCAATTATCGAATAAGAATAAAAAGTAACATTTCCAACCCTACCATTAAAGCAAGTGGCTGAGATTTGAGTTACAGACGGATTTTACTCTCGGTTATTACAAGAAAAATAATAAATCCATCATCAACGCTCCCTGACCAACCGGAATGGTGCCGTGGAATTAAAGCTCTTTGTCCAGCACTATTACAGAGCCATGTTGATGTCCTCATGTGTAAGCTTAGTACTAAGTGCATGACAAAATGACTGAGCGAGAGAGAGAGACAGCAGAAAAGCCTGAACTTAAAGCCCCGAGCCTCCCACAGGAGCATATTTCTTTCTGCAGATGACTAGCGCTAATTATGACATTCAGCTCGGAGCCAGATCGCTCCCTCTCTCTGTGCCTTGCTGTCAAGCTCTCTCTCATGGCTGAGCTGATACACTGGAGTTGCACCGGGTGAACTTCGCCGGACTTGACCATGAGGCCAGGTTGCCGAAGTATTTTTGACATCCTTCTCTGCTGATACGCGGCACGGCCCATATAAGTCAAAGGTACGCTCCTGGAAACGGCTGGTGCTTGACTATCAAGGAAAGTGTGTGGGAAAGTTCAGATTGAAAGAGACCTGTTGCTAGGGATCCTACGAGTAGGACTGGGATCTTAGGCTTAAAAGAAAATTTACTAGGACAACCTTTTATATAAACTACCATACATGGCCAAAAGTATGTGAACGCCTGACTATCGCACCCGTGTCCGTCACGTTGGAAGCATACAGTTATGCAGGATTACTTTGCACGCTTGATTCATGATTAATCAGCGCTGGGGATTTAATCGATTAATACATTTTAATTGCAAATGTTTATTTTGCATAATGTTTCTCATGTGTTTATCTCGCATATCTATTACACCACAAAAGGCCGTACTTGCAAGTGTGTAAAAGTGGAGCTTTTACATTTAAGGGTTTTTGTTTCTGGAATAAGACTGCCTTATTGTTTTTTTTTTTTTTTGTCTGTTTGTTTATTTAATTTATTAGACCTTCATTCATTTGTTAATAATGAATTTGTTGAGACCTAAAAGGAAACAAATCTCATTTCTCATTTCATCAAAGCTAATTTCTGCAGTACTACTGTTGTTTTTGTTTTGGCTCTGTTCATGTATATATATATATATATATATATATATATATATATATATATATATATATATATATATATATATATATATATATATAAATAAAAATAAAAATAAAACTTGCAAACAAATACACAATTATATTTAATACTTCCGTCGTTCGGTCTATTCACTTTCTTCCTCACATTAGAGTCGAGGTGCGTTGGAGTTCGCCTGGAGGCGGACCGAGACCACCTTGCTGAGGCGGCGTCTAACCAGTCGCACCTTTACCAAACGAACTGTTCCCAAGAGGGAAACTCTTCAAAAACGCCAGCAGGCTCATGCCGCCGGCTTATGCAAAAACTCACAGGTTGGATGAAAGACCGTTAGTGTTGTTTGTTCAGCTGCATATCCTGTCATGATGTTAGTCAACAAGACGCGGAACGGAACGAAAAATAATCAGCGAGCGGAATCAAGTTTGTGCCTCCATGCATGTTAAAGCCATAAGGAAACTTTTCAAACAGGTTTTTTTTTTTTTTTTTATATTATTTTCAGCCTAGTCCTGCAATAGATCATGTAAGCGTCATAAAAATGTACACATCTCTAGGCGTCTCCTAAATGGATGTAAATGCGAGCAAGGTAATTGCTCGGCATGTTATTTATTCTTAATGGTATTGTTATCAACTCGTGTATAAAACAAGACTTTTGCACAACCGGAGCACTTGCACCTCAAGATCGTCCTGTAAAATCCTTCCTACACTAGAATTAACCAGATTGCCTCAATATTAGCAGGTGTTCCTGAACGATCAAGATCAAGAAAGTTCTGTTCGTTGCTACTCAAGTGGCGGAAGAGAAAGCGCATAAACTTCTTCTGTGGTTATGAGCTCACCAACAAACGAGACCAGAATCACGTCTGAGTTTGGACTGAGGCGAGAGAACGACTTACATTTACTTAAGTAACTTTAAAAAAAAATTTAAAAAAATGCACTTCTGAATACTTTTACTGCACCATACTTGAGTAGATTTGTGAAGACGAAACGCTAATCTGACTCCGCTGCATTCGGCTCCACTCGACTTGCTACTTTTCTATCCGTTTGTTCGACACTTTAGATATTCTTTGTTTTTGCCAGAGAAATGCAGCCGGTGGACTGTGACAGCCGGAGAACCATGTGACTGATATCTGATTGGTGAAA